>JADLZL010002184.1:0-539000 GCA_015844335.1 Chrysopogon serrulatus
GCAGGTACTTAAGGTACTAATAACAAGGTACACAACACAACAGGGCGTTGCACTATATTTTTATTTAAGTGCAGCCACTCACTCTTACTCTGTTCGTTTGACGGCTGAAACGGGTTAAAACGGCTGGATTTTTGTGAGAGAAAAATATTGAGCTCTTCATTTTCATAAAGGGATGCATGGCACAAGACATTACCCATCTATGATACGGTGATTTCAAGCTTTTGGCTAATATATGAACCTTTTAACTTCCAATACCATGAAATATGTAACACATTGCTTTCCTCTTATTACCATCAAATATGTAACTAAGGTACACGGTAATTTTGAACTTCTCGACCATGAACTTTTGACAAATTGAGATAGGATATGCCCATGATTGTATGGGTTGGCTGAAAGATAAACTTGAAAGATCCATATAAGGAGCAAACTATATTATTGGTCTTGCTCTGAATTCTTTTTATTTTATTTGTAGATATGCCTCTAGCAGCCTAGCTACTCACAAAGATAGTCCGATTTTTTTTGATCCCCCTCTCGCACTAAACAAAGGGCATGTTTGGATGTTACTGAGTTTACATTTGTATTCTACTGTGCACAAGAAAACCAGGCAATAATTATCCACCTATGAAATGATGTTTGGAAAAGAAGTATGATGAGACAGTGGTAAAATGGGTCATCGATCTATAGGAATTAAAATTAAGATGACAGCTCCAAATTTTGCAATCGTTCAAGAGAATCAGAAATATGCAAATCAAACAAATGGATGTTAGCATATCATCCTAGCAACTCAATACCATATATTAGTATATGACCATCTCGACTGATCTACGTAGTAAGTACAGTTGCTTGTGCAATCACTTGTTCTTTGAAAGCACAATGTAAATCTTGAGGTCAATCAATCCATTATGCTCTTCTCACTGCAATTCAGGCACACTGTCAATTGATCTCAGTCTTAGATTAATCAATCCAAAGGTTGTCACACAAGCAAAGATAAGATAACGAGTGGAAGGGTACCTGAAGAAATGGATGTGCTCCTCGTGAATCTAGCCACTTTCATTTGTCAATCTGATTTCTAAAGCTATGGATTCAAAGCTGCTGCCATGGGATTCACACCTCACCGCTTTGTTCTCCTGCAGTGAAGAAGCCTCGGAGCTCTTCCTTTGCCATATTGGAATTGCCTAGGACGTCGCCTACACATTTGGTTAGGTAGCGCTCCGCATCCCCGCTTCGCCATGCAACAATCCTCCGCTCTGTCGCTCTTGACGAAGCCGCTTCGTCAGGGAGCGGTCCTCGACGCCGCCGCTTCACCAGGTAGCGGTCCTCCACGCCACCGCCAAGATGAGATACGGAACATGCAGAGTCTAGCGAATGCGCACGGTAGGACCGATATTTGTCGTTTCATTTTCCAAGCCTTGGTAGGTGACAATTTTTTTTTCCGACGGTATTGGCACAAACTGAATGTGAATTCAGTACACAGACTGACTGCCCATCTAAAAAGCAAAACACATCATCATGTATCGGAAAAACTTCCAGACCTGTAGTTTTCGGAGGTTTTTTGTCTAACGGTATTTCCCTAGATTGGCGCATTCGATCAAACGGCTTTCGATCCCGAAACGTCGATTACCGATCTAACGGCTGAAACGAGCCTCCAGATATGCCGCACGTGTCATCCACCCACCCATTCCCCCTTCCCCTCTGCTGCTCTGCTCTGTTCGCTTGTTTCCCTTTTCCCTTCCATGGCGGCACACGCCGGAACCCTAGTGCCACCCCATCTCCCCGTCCGCCTCGCGGCCGCCCACCTCAGACCCGTCGTCACCCCGGCTTCCTGCTCCCTCCGCCCGCGTCTCCCTCGCCTCGCGGTCGCCCGTGCGGCTTCCCGCGGCAACGGCGACGGCGACGGCGGGCCTCCGAAGAAGGAGCGCCGAGCCTCGTCGCTCCCGGCGCTGTCGGAGATCCGGTGGGGCGAGCTGCTGTCCCCGGACCCCGCCAACGCCGCGGCGGTGTGGTGCTCACGGGCGCGCTCGCGTGGGCGGGCGCCTCGCTGCTGCTGCAGCTCGCGCTCATCTCCGCGGCCATCTTCGCCGCCGCCGTCAAATACTCGTTTGTCGCCGCGCTCCTGCTCTTCGTCCTTATCGCGCTGCTGTGACTGTGAACGACCCGCACAAGGTGCTCAATCTCATGCTCCGAATTTACACTTGTTTTTCTGTAGTCCTCGCACCTGTCTTACTGCTAATTAACATATATATACCTTGCAATGTTCATCGACATCATAACGCTGTAAATTCGCACTAAGCATTTCGGTGGAAGATCAGGGAGAGGGATAAACGTAGGATTTCAAATGCTTTCAGTTTGAATGGAGCAGTAGAAAATATTTGCCTGCCAAATGCTTAAAATTTTTCTGCACACTGAGATAAGATAATTGGATTGCAAAGTAGTCTCAGCAAACAGGGGAGTATACCTGAGAAGAACAAACCAGAATACAGTACCATTCAATTCAAATGTTTATTCAATACAAACATGCTGTCTGAAACCTGAACGATGAAAATAGCGATGCATATGTGTCCTACAGAGTACAGACAAACACACCACATAGCATCATCAACAGTTATTCCAGAATGGTTATATCGTAAATAAGCAACTCTCATCTGTGTTGTAATTCATCGGATATGAAGATCCAGAAAAGACTGAGCAGTTGTTTATAAATTCGTTCTGTTCATTCACCTGGCAGTAAGAAATGAGCTAGTCAGTTAGCTGTACCATTGGAATCCTGTACTTTTCTACCGAAAGTATGTCCTGTATTTGCAATCAATTGGAGAGTGTGATCTAACTTATATCTTAAAAATGCGGAGTTTATTTTGATAGTTACTGCCTTGTGAAGTTGGGGTGGTTTTCACTAAAGCCTGAATTTAGGACTCAAATTTATTATTTATCTCTTCCTTCTAATTTGGGTTTAAAATTTTATTTTGCGGTTCATGTTAGCTGTGTATAGAAGTAATAATATGTAAGGCTAAGCGACCACCATTTTTCCAAGGGAATAGTGCAAATTGTCTGTCTATGTTACCTTCTGTTGGAGAACTTCGTTTGCTGCTTTTAGGATGCCTTCCTGTACATAATAAGAAAAAAAAATTATCTAAGAATGAAAGCTTAGGATTTTGGAATTGCATTTTAATATAGTTAAATATTTCCTCTGCTAAATATGTACTCCAAATTTCTGCTTGCAGTTTATGCTATTATGTAAGGTTAAGGATTTCATTTCCAGATAATTAGTGCAAAATACATGCTTGCTATTACCTTCTCTTGAAGAATTTCATTTTCTGATTTAAGTATGCTTTCCTACACATCAAGAAAATGTATTATCTATTTATCTTGCGAAGAGAAAATAACGTGCTTAAATTAAGGGAACCTGTTATAGAACCATCAAGGATGATTATATGAAACATTGATGCTGACCTTGTTTTTAAGAAATTGAATTTCTTGC
The DNA here is from genome assembly GCA_015844335.1 of Chrysopogon serrulatus. Classification (NCBI taxonomy): domain Eukaryota; kingdom Viridiplantae; phylum Streptophyta; class Magnoliopsida; order Poales; family Poaceae; genus Chrysopogon; species Chrysopogon serrulatus. Next base: position 3,476 of record JADLZL010002184.1, read on the forward strand.
TGCATGATCTGCATCTGATAAAAGAGGTCTCATATTAGTCTGTTGCCTAATCTGAATGAGTTTGGAAATAAAAAGGGGAGACAGTTGTCTTGCCTTTGTGGAGCGTGTCTGGTAATACCACAGTTCAAGACCTTTCTCAAGCGCTTGCAGTCTATCCAATCTCCTGTCCTCTGCTCCCCCTCCAGTAGATCTGCTTTGATTCATTTATCGGCTTTTTATAGGTTAGACAGTTCATGATGTCTGGTAGTCTAAATGCCTCTTTCAATCAAATTGTAATTCCAAAGTTTCTTGATTATTAGAATAGAAAGTTTCGTGATTGTTAGAACAGTTAGAGCTAATGCGCAATCTTGGATGTTCTTTCTATTTTTTAGTATTAGCTTCCTGTTTAGTGTCTTATTGATGTTTACTAAAGAATAGTTTACTTGGCTTTACCACGTAGGAAGTGTTTTGAAACTCTTTTATTACCCGAAACACTTGGCTGCAATAGTAGAGTAGACAGTAGTATACCAGTAAGGCCCTATCTATATTCCTAACAGTCACTTCTAAGATTTTGCTGTTTCAATTATTTGTGCAGAAATTAAGAGATTGATAACAAAGTGCCACAACAAAAGGTTTCATACAGCTTTGTCAGCATGTTATATGTCTTTGCATATTGGTCATGCTGTTGCCGTGTTGCAATTGTACGTAGATCAGTCAATAATTCTTGTTAGATTAGAAAGTAAGATGATTTGCTGAAGTTTCACAACCCACAGGTCATATTTTGGGGCTGAGCAGCGGAAGCTGCACATCTTAGGCTCTTAGCTACACATGATATCTCCTTAAGCCACTGCTGCTCGTCTACAATGCAAGTCATTCATGGGTTTGTCATCTTGCACATGAACCTTACCTTAAACCATTCTGCAGTAGACATATTTCTTCCTTTAACAAGGAAACCCAATGCTCCGTTGCCTGCTAAGCATAAAAATATTATCAGTTATACTTGCTGTCATTATAATGGAAAAAATGCTATTTGTTTAAGTATTAGATCAGAAGTTGGGATTTGTTTTTAAAAAGGCTAATCTGTTCTCTCGCTCCCCATCTGCGCTCAAATTACACCCATGCTAGCCTTGGTTACATCTTAATGCGATGTACTCACTTGAAGAGGTATTATAACAGCGCTAAAAGATTCATAGACATGTCTCTATCGAGTAGTTACAGAATTTCTCAAAATATGGAAAGTGAAAGGTAGACCTGGCTTTGTAGATTTTTGCTTTCCAGTTGACCTCTTGCTGTGATGCTCTGGTACCTCTCAACTAAGCTTTGCATATTTCTTGCATTTTGAATGTAAAGAAAAACATCTCAGAAGTTTTGTTGCACTTGAGATTCACTATATAACAACATGAATTTTGTAGAACGCACCCGTTAGTTGCTAGTTCATGGACTTTCCCAGTAGAGGAAAATATGATTATACCTACATCAGCACCACAAAGCACTGAGAGTTCTCTTGCCTTCTTGAGCAGTCCTTCCCGGCGCTTGGAGAAGGTTACCCTTCTGTGGACAGGGTTCTCAATTCGTCGCATCTGCACCTTCCCTCTGACCATTGTTTTCTCTGACTGCACCTACAGTTTTGATTGACCTTGCAGATTGAAGTTGCAGAGATGGCACTCGTGGCAAACAGACACTGACTCTCAAGTCCAGTGCACATGCATTGACACGGCCTGCTTTTATATAGCAATCCACCTTGAAGGGAATATGACCTTTGGGCAGTATTGGTTGCATCGCTGTGGGCCACTTGAAAGCACCTTGCAGGTCACTGCACATCTTTATTTATGCTCTTGTAAATTCTCATGAATATTGTAATATGATATAGTTTGTATATTTGTGTTATGATTAAGTTAACTCATCTTGTAAGATCCTGTTGGGCTGTTCTGCATGTAAGGAGAATTTGTTGTTATTGTTTACCTTAAACATAACGACATGTTGGCAGATTTGATGTTTAATAGTCATCCTTTCTTGTGTAAGGTATACTCTAACTCTGTTTTCTGTTTCTGTGGTAGAACAAGTTCCTGTACTAAGAATCTAGCTTTTCTGTTAGAAGTGGATGAAAAAGTAGAAGTTCAGGGTTCAAGCTGTTTTCTCCATGATACTGTACCAGCTTTAGGATTTGTTTCTAGATCACATATTCCAAAATAATTAATCATTCCTTAGTTTATACTCCAGCTCACACTGTATTTATATCTGATAAATCTACGTCGCTCTGGTGTATTTGATTGCTATTCACCTGTCCTAATCATCTACCAACTACCATAGGAGCACTTGACCAAATCAGTCTTAATAAATTAAAAAAGTTGCAACTTATTGAGTTTGATTACAAATTCTTGACAAGAATCTATTGTATTGTCATGATTTGTAGTTCTTTTTGCTATCATCCTTTCATATATTAGTGCTGGAAGTGTCCAGTTATTCTTGTGCAATAGGCTAACATATATGATTAATGGACTTTTACCCGAGACCCTTGAATAATTTCGAACTAGGCAGAATCTTCACCATACTAGTTATTAGTCTGCTTCTATTAATCTTGGCAGAGTTCCTAATTTAATCTCTGTCTGGGTTTTGGAAGCTTGCCCAAACACAATCTGATTGAGCAGCCCCAGACCCTATATGTATGATTTTTTTTCTATAACTTGCTTGCGTGTGGAAGTAAAAACTGGAGCCTTTCTTCAAGTACTTGAGATATACTTGTGGTGATTAAATTTGGAGGGGGGACTTGCTTGTGATGAGCATGTAAATCCTACAGTCTGAGTTTTAGGCTTCTGTTCTCTGATGTCAAGATATTTCCTGTTTTTCTTTGTTACAATACACTGGAACTCTTGTTTTTTAATTCTATATACGGAACAGTTTCTTAGCACTTAGGATTTGGAATAAAGTTTCAATGAATCAGATTCAGTTATTCCTTATAAAATGTAAAAGACACTCCATTTTACTATTTGACTGTTGTAAAGGTATTCCCTTGTTGTCCAATGGGGGTTGGTTGATCTTTGTTATCGTCTGGAATCTTTTTACCAGTGCTGCTGGAAGCACCTGCTCTTTTTGAAGGTATTGATTTCTCCAGCATCGACTTGGAACTCTTCTGCACTCAGCTGATTTGATATGTGTGATAATGTGTACCCTGACGGTTGACTTATCATAAATCAAACTTGTCTAATAAAAAAATATATTAAAATAATAAACAAATGCACCATGAAGAAACATATTTGTGGTGGAAATTTTTGGTAGAACTAATTTGGTGTAGTAGGTTATGGTTTATTTTGCTATAAATTTGATCAAAGTTACAGGGAGTTGATTTTGGAAAACTAATGGATGGAGCTCCTTTTTGGGTGTTTTTTGGTCATGCATAGAGGGACACGTTTTCTAAGGGGTGAATGTTACCACAATATTTTGACTCTGGAAACTTTTTTTTTGTTCACCCATACATTGAGAGTGCAACAGAATGTTTTTCCTCCTGTAATGGTGGGAGCTAGTAGCAATAGCAACCTGTGTTCACTATGTTGGCATTTTGTTCAAGCATTTCGTGTAGCATTGCTTATTATTAAAGTTAGCTTGGGGTCAATTCCATCGAAGTTGCTTCCTTTTCAGAAAAAATAAAAACTGGGCATTTCAGTTGTTAGGTAAAGTTTTATGTGGCCCGGGCGAGTCAAAAAGATTTTAACCGGAATGCATAATGCATGGACGCAACGCAACCATATTATCTAGTGAAAAGTGTCCATGACTTCTATCTGAGATGCTATTCCAAATTATTGGAGAATAATGCTGTAGACACCTGTCAACATTTTGAGCAATTGCTTCCTTTTGCTGTCCAGATCATATATCTAATATAATATAATAATGTGTTGTGTTGACTGGACCTCTTTTTCCAGCCTTTCCTTGTATACATTTTTCTGTTTTGCATGTGTGTGGTTTTGGTATGCTAATTGGGAATCTGGAAACTCAGCTTGCACACTCGCAGAGTCCTTGGGGCTGTAGCAAGGTAGCCATATTTCTGAAGCTTTTCTTCTTACATGGTGGAAGTTGGAAAGGTTGTTGGCATTTGTGACCAACTGATGGCCAAGGCCTTCGCCTTCCAGTGCCAATACAGTACTGCAGTGACCGACCAGTGAGGCCATCAGCTGATGTACAGTCACATCTGCCATCAGGTCAGTACGGCTACCCCCTGTCGTAGTGCTTTTGTTCCCTTCTCGCAGCAGCTCCCAATGCGACAACATGCAACAGGCAGGCCTTGGTCTTCTGGTCCATGGAAAATCTGATGGATTCTGCTGCCCGTACTGCTGACGTCAGCGGCCCCAGCTGGTCGTGCCGTGCCGTGCCTACTGTATCACTAGCAGTGGAGCAGAGTCCATGGCTCCAGCAGCGGCTTCGCTTTGCAGCTTGTTGCGTGGCTCAGGCTGTGTGTGATGTGCAGTTTGGGTTGGGCGCATGATTCCTGTTCCTCGGATCGGAGGCGGAGGTGGCATGCAGCGGCAAGGGCGGGCCCCGGGACGCAGTCGTGGCCAGTGCTAGGCCAAGCAAGTACTAGCTGCTTTTGACCGACGCCCCGCTCCGTCTGTAACTTTCTATTGGGCTGGGTTTATGCAGGATCTACTAAATTGTTGTTGAGAGAGAAAGAATTAAAATAGTACCGTGTGAGACTATACATCTGACGAAAAGATTTATTAACAGCAAATCTGTCAAATTTTAGACCAATGAAAGGATGACATGTCTCCAAAAAAAAAAAAAGATTGACAGATGCTAAAACAAAAACTGTCAAATTCTAAATATATCTTTGAGAAGGATTTACAAGGAACTGACGCCTTTGTTTGAAGTTGCTTTTTGCCGATATCTTTTGGGCTTTCCTAGCTTGTGTGCAACATGCTCCTTGATCTGATTATTAGTCAGAGAATTGGCCACAATGACTTCGGTAGTTCTGTTCATGCTGTCTACTCACAGACATCCTTGAGGATGTGGGAGCTGAGGAGCTTGAAGTGCTCCAAACCAGCACCCTGGTGTTCTCTGACGTGCCTAATGTAATGTTGGTAAGCACTCATGTAGCCTCAAACTACAGCAAAAATTAATCGGAGTGCGCCTAGGTAGGTAATAATAATGATATATTTCTTGAGGATTTTATGCCTCAAAAAGAATTATTAGCCACTAAGGATGATATTCCATGCATTTTTCTCACACAATGGTTTAGCCTGGGTGAAGGCATGGTTTCTACCTTTTGATCGATCTACATGCATATCACTATCGAGACGAAGTCTTGAGCAGTTATTATCTTAAACTCTTATAAAGCCAAACCACATTACCTATTTTTCTCAACATGTAAGCTATCTATCTACCTCATCAACTCACTATTAGATGTATTTATAGTCAACTAGCATTACAATTATGATCAAGACACATCATGCATTTAGTTGTTCATATCAGCATGTCATGTCATCCTTTAATCTTTATTTATAATTGTTTATCTCTTTATATAAATAATTTTATTCTAAATCATCAGCAATTTCCGTGGCAACGTCGTGCGGGGTGTTTACCTAGTTATTCATATCCAGCTGCCAAGGAATAATCATTTTCTTATTAGTGGTTGTACTAAACCGCTCTAAGGAAATTTGTGTCCTTGGTGGTTCTATTCGGACTCCAAGAAAATGTACAATTTTCCTTTAATGTTGGTAACCACCCAGGAAAAAGGTCACCAAAGGAAATCACCATTTCAAAATTATTATTTTTATGATTTTTTTTCAAATGACCTATGATAAAAAAAAAAAAATTAAAGTTGTACTACTCGAAGAGATCTAAAACTTTCTAGTTTTTTTTTCATTTGACTTTGTTTAGGGTTTCCAATTTGCATTACGAAATTCACTAGAGTGAATGGTGGTGGGGTTTATTTTCTTTTGAAGTTAAAGCTTGGCACTTGTTACACATTTACTTGGCGGCTCACTAATTTTGTTGTGGTTTGGTAAATTTTGCCACTTACCTTCGTGGCTAAACTACCAAGAAATTCATCCTTGGGATGGAAAGCCAATTAAGGAAATTATAAATTTCCCTTGCTCTTTATACTTGACGGCCTTTGCTTGATGGTTGCTCCTAGAAAAAAAAATTCTTGGTGATTTTCGACCCTGAAATAATTTCCATTTAGCGTAGTGTAAGCACGTTCATCGGTAAGCACGTTCATTGTTCAACTACTAGATAGGTCTGCGCGCTTCGCTGCGCTTAGTTTAGCCTTGCACGTATTCATGTTATTTTGGTTGAAAAGCTTGACGACTCTTCCGATCCATTCGCACTGCAGAGACAAATAGTACATATGATAAAACCAATTCTTGGACTACAACTGTGTTAGGGAAGCTCCAACGTGTGATCGCTGAGGTGTAATATATTGGACTAAGAGTGCTAACTTACTATTTGTAAGAATTTGTGGCTTATTTGAGCACTTGGTAAATAGAGAAAAAAAAGGGATAACGTTAGAAGTTCACTTGGCTAGTAGATATTAATTATCATACATGCTACTTTCTCTGCATATCAAAAAGAAAGTTGTTTTATACAGATCAAACTTTTAAGTTTGTATAAAATATTAACAATATTTGTATCTCCAAATAATTTTATTATGAAACTATATTTAATTATTAATCTAATTTTACTTATTATGCACAATAAATTAATTGTCTCTTTTATGTGTTTGGTCAAAATTAGAAATATTTTTTTTTTGAGAAATAAGAACCAAAAGAGTAACTAATAAAAAAATAGTATTGAGTCCTTTGTTAGAATTTTAGTTAGTCAAAATTTTGAAAGTCTGAGGTAAATAAATAAAAATCATCATACAACATATTAAAATCTTATATAGTAATATAAAGTTATCCTTAGAGAGACCGGCCAGAGGCTTTTTTTTATTTTGATAAAAAAATAACACACCGGTCAGAGGCTTTTTTACTTGCCTGTCAGCCAGCGGAGGGTCACGTAATAAATTAATTTTGAAGAAGATACGTACGCTCAGAGGCCGCGGATTCTCCCGGCGTTGTAGATTTTACTATATATATGGTTGCATAACGTGGTCTCCGAACTCCTATTGATAATAACACGGCACCTAAGATTTTCTAGATAATAATAAGGCCCCAATCAGTGGCAGAGCTAAGATTCTAGGTACCTAGAGTATTTTAAGAAGAATTTTCTCGAAAACAGCAAGGATTAAAAAGCACCAGCAGAATTAAGCCATTTGTTAGTATATGCAATACATATTCATTAATTTGTTACAGAAAACATGGTGTTCCCTAAAAACGACTACCGTTGTGGTAGCCCTAGCCACAATGCAAGATGATATGCATGCACAAAGGGCTCTTCCCCAGCGCATGGTGCACATAGCGCTCCTGGAGTACACCCGCCACCCCCTTAATGTTCATCTTCTTAGCTCACGAGCCCCTCCACCCAGCCGCCAGCTCCACCACCGCCTAGGCCACTAGCAACCTCGCTGCCCACCGACCGCCCCCGCTGGACAAGCCTACCCTCCCCTAAGTTCGCCGGTGCTCGTCTCTGTTTCCTACCCTGCACAACCAATTATCCTACACCACCCGCTCGGTGGCACCACCGCCACCTCGCTCACTGCTGGCAACACCACCACCACCGCGGCACGGCCACCGCCACCGCCCAGCCGGCCATCAATCTAGGGCTGAGGATCGTTGAAGCTTTGCCAGCGTTCAACCCTAACCGCTGCCTAGCTGTTGCCCGCCTTGCCACTTTGCCCGCTTCCCACCCTCCCCTAACTGCGGGAGGAAGACGGCGTCTGCCGATGCGTGCGCTGTTGTTTAGATGCCACATCTCTCATTTGTACGTGTATGCATTTGTATTGCTCTACATCCTAACAAAAACATGGCAACCAGCTGCTTCACATGGTGGTCTCTGATGGAATGAAGGAGGAGAATTAAGCAGCGAGTCATCAACATATATTGGAATCAACGGTGGTATCGTGTGGTGGTCTAGCGCGTTGAGTGATGCTAGAGCTAGCTAGCATTGCGTACGTTGCAGCAGCCAGCAGCTGCAGTGCATGTGGTCGATGAGCCCCATCTGGTCCATGCATGATCCGGCCATCAAAGTGCATGGCAGACGAGGTGGTAGATAGTGGTGAACTGGTGATGGGCACGCAGGCCATATGTCATCCATCCAGCACCATCGGCCAGCAGGCAGCAGCTAGCTAGGGCCGTGATTATTGCAGCTAGCTAGCTGCTAGAGCTAGCAGGCTAGCAGCTGGACTGGGCAGCTGGCTGCACATCGGAGACGAAAGCGATGAGCGGATGCGTAGCACGGAAGTGGGTGCCTGGTTCGGGGAACGCTTGTGGCGCGGGATCAGGTGCTGCCCTCCCAAACTCGGCAACTCGACATGGACCGCCCATTCATCACACTCCATTGGCCTGCCTGCAATGCCTGCCTGCCCCATACTTTTGTACCCTCCCTCTCTCCCCACCTTTTAGTTTAGCATCACAAAAACAAAAAAATCTTTTGATATCTATCTTGCAGTCCTCTCTCTGTCATCCTTGATCCTCCTGATCCATCAAGTGACAGTAACTAGTACGTGACCTTCCACTGTTCCAAATGCATGCTGATGGAAATATGTGCGGTACCATCAAGTGCGCAAGTACGTACGTGTTTTAAACTTACAAATTAATCGGTAACTATATAAACACAAAACTAGTGGTATTAATTAACTGTACCGTACCGTAAAGTTTATTCCTTTTCTTCAATAAATAAAGAATTTCCCTCCCTACTATAATTAAACAACATTACTTTGACCGGTTTTTCGAGAAAAAATCACTTTGACCAATAAAATAAATCCTCCATAAAAATTCATCCAGAGGCAAGTGGAATTATAATTAGGATAGGAGATGTTGTTTGAAACAAGAAATGAATTAACACAACTACCTTTTAATTTACTCCTTTTGTCCCAAAATAAATCAATTTATAGGATATTGTCCTAAGTCAAATTATTTTAAGTTCGACCACAATTCCAGAAAAAACAAGTTGGTTAATCTAGAGGTAGTTTGACTTAGGATGATTTGATTGATTTATTTTAGAAGGGAGGGATGCATGCATCAAATGAGTGTTGTAGAGGCAAAGTTAAACTCTCCAAGGTATTCTTTGTGCTCTAAATTATAGTATAGACGTACTAAAATTTGTCCTAAGTCAAACTTCTATATCTTTGACCAAGTTTTTATTTTAAAAATGCATTAACTTGAATAAGTTCAAATAAACATGCTTCATACATTGGCGGTTTATTTACTAAAACTAGTTTGGTATTGCAGATGATGGTGTATATTTTATATAAACTAAACTTTGTTAAAGTCGGAGGAGTTTAACTTAGGACACAATCACACAACCAAAGTAGCTTTTAACCACCACAGCCCAGCAATCTGAATGCTTGAAGCATAATGAGCATGGGTGTAAATCTCCTCCATGGCTCCATCTTGCCCACCAGCATTATTAGCACAAGAGCAGCAAGCAGCAGCAGTCAAATCTGTGCATCATAGGAGGGGGTAGGATAGAGAACCAACAAGAACCTAGATGTTGTATGCAAGAAACTGCATCTGAGAGAGTAGTAATGAGTAGCAAGAGGATTTGCATTGCATATGTATGCATGTGACTGCTACTTTGCACAAGAACTCTCCATGCTTTATTTTGCAGCTCATCGTCATAAGATGAGGCGCTAGCTGCTTCTCTGCTGCTGTTGTCCCAGTGCTTTTTCATGCATGCATGTGAAATGGCAGGCAATTGGGACTTGGAAGACTACCATACATACATGGCAGATGACACATATCATGGATACATGTAACTAACAGAATAAAACCCATTATCATGGCTTCTCATTTGTGCAATTGTACATAAACACTTGCCAAAGGATACACACAAAAAGTACTAGGACGTACAGATTTGTTTCTACCACCAATTAGGAAACTCCAAATCTGCCTGTTAAACACAGCAAGTTCCCATCATCATATAATTAAATTGGCCATATATATACGGCTGATTACATATTTACCGTACCACTGTTAGCTAGCTATAATTGTTGCCTCTATCTATGTGCATGTTTATATATGTAACAGCGCATACATGTGATATAAAGCATAAATCCATTCTAAACTTACTTCACACAAGCATATATTTCTTACGAGTAGCCCTTATCGAGGCTATAGCAGTACTAACACTGGGATCACCATGCATGTCATGACCAAACCGCAATAAACCACAGATATTTGGTAAGAAAATGATACGGCAGATTAAGCTGTGTGGATTTTGCTGCACTGGAAATGGAATGGGTTTCTTATACATTTCAGTTTATATATATACTGCATTACCAGTTTTTGGAGACACAAAACACAAGGAGAGAAAAAGGAGAGGCCATAAACCAAAAGGATTTGAGAATATATGTAAAGATGTCTAAATGGCTATATTTGGTTAAGCAAGATAACAGTCTCTGGTCATCAATAGTAGTGGCCTTTTGCCCCTGCTGTATGTGCCATCTCTCTCAGCTCCTCTCCTCTTTTTCTCTCCCTGCTGCAGTGCAGCCTTGCTTCCAATCCCATCCCACTTCCATCCTTTTCTTTCCCTTGAGCGAATTGCCTGACCGGCAGCCTTGCTATTAAACCACCACTTTACCCCCCTCACGCTGGACGCAGCACAGCAGAGAGAGGATCGGAGGAACCAAAGTAGACTAGCTCCCTTTCCTAGCTTGCAAGTCCAAGAAACTGCTAGCAAAGAGGAGCATAAGGTAGAGTAGTATCTCTTTTCCATCTAGGTTATCTCTTTACATGCTAAAAAATTCCAGCCGTATTTCTTTCTGCAATCAGTTCTGTGATACATCTTGTGATCCGGCATGTAGTTTGATCGATCTTGTTTTGTACTTTCTCCCTTTGAGGAAAGAATTCCCCTTTTCTGTGCTTCAAGTTCTTGCAAGGAAAACCATGCCAGCTTCTTGTGCTACTTGGATGATGCTTCTTATTTGTTTACTACTACTTGATTTCCGTTTTTCCTGCTTTCTATATGTATGTATCTGGGCTGTCTTTCCCTGTGTTACTAAACTTTGGAAGGTTTCAACTTTTTTTGCTTCTGATGAGATTTCTCTTCCTAGTAGCAGTTAGATCTTTGATCTTTTATACATGGGGAGGAAAAGAAAAAGGCAAGACGCCATATATGCAGTTGCAGCACACATATATCCAGTTCCCGGCTGCTTCTTTCTTGCTTTGCGATAATTCTACTTGCCTACCTAGAATTGTCTAAAGTTTGTTTGCTAGATTTTGTTGCTTCTTTTCGCCTCTAATCCTTTATCTTCTTCTGTGCAATCCACGAGTTCGTCCAGTTGAAGAAGCTGGGAGAAGATGAGCTTTCACTTTGAAGGAAAAAGAAGCAGCTCCTCATTATTGTCCATCCCATTGCTGGTTAATTTGTTGTTGTTTCGTGCTTTTTTAGCTTCTTTTCCCCATCTATATTTCGCGCCGAATGAGCGAATGAACTCGTAGATCTTGTGTTCTTGTGCCTGGTTTTGTTGGATCTCTCGTTTACGTTTACATGATCGTCTTGCCAGTTGCCACTGCCAGCATCTGTGTTCCTTTCCGGGCTGGGAGAAACTTAATTGACCGAGGAGTCAGCCAGGCATCGATCTGTCCAGTCGTCAGTTCGTCACATCGGCTTGCTCGTATATATCTTCAGATTTTGTGCATCTCTCAAATCAGGGAAAATTTGTCATCTTTGCTTGTATTCTCTTCTGTCATTGCTGCTGCCTCCGGCGGATCAATTCTTGAATCGATCCGTGTTACTTTTCCCTTTTGTTAGACACCCCATGAAATTGCTTGCTCGACCGTATTGTAGTATACTACTGTAGCTAGATCTTTCAAGCTAATTCCTCGGTCCCTTGATGTGCTTCAGAGTTCAGATTATGCAACTTGAATTCTCTTTGCTCTCATGCATGAGAAAACTAAACTTGCTGGCTGCTTTCAGCTGAGATCTCGGCCAGCATGGGGAGGGGAAGGATTGAGATCAAGAGGATCGAGAACAACACGAGCCGGCAGGTCACCTTCTGCAAGCGCCGCAACGGGCTCCTCAAGAAGGCGTATGAGCTCTCCGTCCTGTGCGACGCCGAGGTGGCGCTCATCGTCTTCTCCAGCCGCGGCCGCCTCTACGAGTACGCCAACAACAGGTGCGTGAGGTGCACGAACTGTGGATCGATCTTGCATCATATCTCGGCAGAGCCTGGTGAATGCTGCCTGATTCTTTTTTTTAGCATAGCATGTCATTGCATGCTCAGATGATCAACTGCTTGCTGTTGCCTCATGGCTTCTGGAGACGAGTAGTCAGCAAAAAATCAAATCTGATTCATTGGTAGTGCCGTGGGGCGGCTTGTGGGATTTTTTTTTTCATTATTGGTAGTTCATGAATAATTTGATTAGTAAGGATTTCTACAAGATATACAAAGTTGTGATTTTTTTCATTCGTACATGTGTCAAGATTGTCTTATGTACCAGTGACCAGCAGATCTTCCATATTTAGGAATTATTTTTTTGAAAATTATGTGAACAACTGGAAGGGCACAGCGTTCATCATTTAGTAGTACTGACAGACGACCATGTTATTACCAAGCAAAGTCACCACAAAACTAGCACATATGCTTGTATAATCTTACTGCATTTTTCATCTTTGTTAGCTAATGTAAAGTTGATTATTATACTTGTGCGACTTCCTTTGAGTTGCCATCCATTGATCAAAATATGCTATATATAATGATTTATTTTGTCATGTAACATCTTGTTTGTGCAAACACACAACGGATTTTGATTGACCGTGCATGCAAGCATCAATTGAAACTGTGCAAACTAATGTTCCTTTCATATGCTTAGCTTGTTTTCTACTATCCAATGCATGTTATTTAATTAGATTTTAGTTTCAGAACTGAATTTTGAGTCAGATTTGTGTTTTTAGTCAGATTTCTTTTGTAAACTCTGTCATTCCTCTAGTCAAAAAAAAAAAAAAAAAAAAAAAAGAATCCCTCATTCCTCTTCTTCCTGGAGCGAGGATAATTTAATTTTCATTATCTAAAAGATGTTATTTAATTAGATTTTCAGAGCTAAAACATCTCTAGCTTAATTAATATACCTCTCATTTATCACACATTGTTGGGTTCAATCCAGTTGATAAGAATCCATTTGCCGTAGTGCAAGATGAAAAAGTTTTGTCCACTCGTCTTCTGCCCTGTCAGGTGCCTTTACATGCTCCTCGGTCACACACACACACAGCACAAAAAGATAAGGATATGTCATATCTCCAGCAGGTCTCCCTGTTATACGTACTTTGTCTGATGAGAGGACGTTGCATCGTACTGACCTGACCCTAATCTAGCTGTCAAGAGTTTCCCTTTGTTCGCATCCTGCTACAGAAAGCAGTACGCCTCGCCCCGGCCGTCTGCAAACTTGCACCGGCTTACAAACTCACCCTCCTCCCATATTCGCGGTGTTTGCTCTCCCCTCTCCGATCGATGCAAAGTGTCAATCAACAGAAAATGCTCACGATGCTCCATTCCTATCCTGTGCTTCATTCTGCCAAGCAAGTTTTTCAGCAGCAGAGAAGCAATGATGATAGCCACAGCTGCATTTTATTCTTTGCACAAATTTTACACCGGGGACACTTGTTCTTCACATGCATTGACTGATGGGTACACGTTTCATCTACATATGTTCACTTCATAATTAATGGCTTTCACCTGTTTCGTACGTGCTGTGGTCTTCTGTCTTCTGAACATATATAGTACTCTATGCCTTGTTAAATTATCAGTGTGCAAGAACACAGATGAAGGCTGCATTGTCACTTCAGTATACTGACATCATGCATCTCCATGCCTTTTGCTTTGTTCCATTAATTGATTGATCTAACTGCAGTGTGAAGGCTACGATCGAGAGGTACAAGAAGGCACACACCGTTGGCTCTTCCTCTGGGCCCACGCTCTTAGAGCACAATGCCCAGGTACTAACAATATATATATACTGTTTTTACAAGTAAAATATGGTACGGTGCTCATTGTATGATCTACATTTTTTTTTTCAATACACGTACTGCTGAAGCCAACAATGTAGGTAGATTGAGAGTTTGCATAAGATTCTCCTGAATAACTTTGAGATTAATACTAGGCTGTATGTAGTCTATCATGCTATATAGCGCGTGGCAGTATGAGTAAATTAAACATGTGCGCAGCATGTCCTAATCTAATCTATTATCTACATCTTTTGATGATCATGCTCAGCCTAGCTACCGGCTTGCATCAGAGCAAACAGTGAAATATGATAGAATGACACGGAAATTTGTATAGGTCAAATATGATACACCTGAACAAAGTAACACAGTAGCTGTCAGACCCCTCTGGTTGCTATCTGGGAACTGAACATTCCTTTTACTTTGGCCTTGGCCCTTGGATAATGTACAAAACTATGAGATCCATCTGACCCTTTCCTCCATCCTCTTTGTTTTATCTGCTGAAGCAATTCTACCAGCAAGAATCTGCTAAACTGCGCAACCAAATTCAGATGCTGCAAAACACTAACAGGTAGAGGAGCCTTGTGCAGTCTTCACAGTATTTACCTTTTATATGCTACTGATAAGAGAGGACTGTAATAAGTGACTGCATGAAAGTACGTACTGCCATATTTTGATTGTTTTTCTCCCCGTGAAGGCATTTGGTTGGTGATTCTGTTGGAAACCTGTCACTCAAGGAGCTGAAGCAGCTGGAGAGCCGCCTTGAGAAAGGCATCTCTAAGATCAGGGCCAGGAAGGTAAGAAATGTATAACATTATCCAAACCAGCTTCAAGCAAACTAATCATGCATAAACTAAATGATATTTAATTATTTATAAAGTATGTATATGTGACCATTAGTTGCTTCCCAAGATGGTTTTGTTCAAATAATTCTTCAAGTTCTGATGTAAAATTGTGAGTTCGTCATGGATTGTCGACTCTGATTGCTGAATTCTTGTTCAGAGTGAGCTGCTGGCTGCGGAGATCAATTGCATGACCAAGAGGGTAATACATACATGTCACCTGCATACATAAACCTCAGATGTCATTCATTTTAGCTAATCCTATTTGGCTTCGTTCGTTTGCATCATATCTTGTCTGCAGGAGACTGAGCTTCAGAATGATCACATGATCCTCAGGACTAAGGTATGCTTGCTGTAATTGTCAGAAACTAGAACCAATGACCTTTCTTTTTCTTGCATATATATATAGCCACCTATCCTTGAAAGTAAAGATTGGCACTCTTGAGAATTATACATGCATCTATGGTAGCTGAACATTTTGTCAATTGTCTTGTCAGATTGAGGAGGGAGAGCAACAGCTGCAGCAGGTGACCGTGGCCCGTTCTGTCGCAGCAGCAGCGGCCACCAACGTGGAGCTGAACCCATTCTTGGAGATGGATACCAAATGCTTCTTCCCTGGCGGCCCCTTCGCGACGCTGGACATGAAGTGCTTCTTCCCTGGTGGCTTCCAGATGCTGGAGGCGGCAGCGGCGGCACAGCAACGCCAGATGCTCGCCACCGAGCTGAACCTTGGCTACCAACTGGCACCGCCGGGCTCTGACGCTGCCAACAATAACCCTCATCAGTTCTAAACTGCATGCATGAGAAGCTTTTCAAGAGAGCTGTGACCCATCATGGAAGCTGGCTGTTGCTACTGGCTTTTCTTGGCTTCCATAACCTAGCTTATTGTGATGTGTATTGTTGCACCCTTTTGTGTGTGATTCTCCTTGCTACTCTACTGATGATGGAGAACTAAACCTAATCGATTAGACATAATGATCAAATGCTACAGCACCTGTGAGGCTGTGATCAGGCTAAGTTAAAAACATATATACTGATGATTGCTTAAATGGTTTTACGGCAATGCTAATTGTTGCTTCTATTAGTTCAACTCTCTTGGTTCCAGTTTTGGACATAGTTTATTATTTGACATGGTATTATATTCTGGGCACACAACTTTGGTTGTTGGTTTTTGTACTTACTCCACAGTCAGAATATATTTCAAAAGTGGACGGTGTAGTTTTTGGGATATAAAGCGATAAGAAATTTTATAATTTTGTGAAGTTGGTTACTAGAAGTGTAGTTAGGGATACCGCTGTACTATGCCAATAAAATTTTAATTTTGTGAAACGGATCTTAGACTCCCGTCTATTATGTAGATAGTTTGTGTTATTTTTTTTACATTTCAATATACTGCGGTAGTGTGCATTAGTCTAATATGAGTAACTTTCATGATACCTTAAAATGCATGTTCATCAAAATTCTTTAGATAATTGTTTCAAACAATTCTTTAATTTTTTACATGAGTACATTTTATTGGGACATAAAACCTATTCTAAATTCGCTAATTCAATAGTGGTGCAGCCTGTGCGGCCTTTCACATTAAGATGGAAAAAAGAGTTTTAAGACCACACATAAGAGAGTCTAGAGCCTAGGCAAAGCATAGCTGAAATCGAGCAAAAAACAAACTGTTCAATGTCTTCCATAATCCATAATGCCACTTGTTGTGCCTGACTATGATTGGCTTTTTGAAGACCCTACGGTTATGTTCCTTCCCAGTATTCCGAACGATATAGATCACAATGCCAATCAAATTTGCTTCGTTGGTCGTCCCTCCATACTCATAAAACTTGACGTTTTAGACAAGGACACGATCTTCAAAACTTAACTTTATCCATTATTTTTTAATAAATATATAAGAAAAGCTAAAAATAAAATTACTTTTATAAAAGTAGGTTTTAAGGTGAATCTATACATATAAGTTTTACCTTTTTAAACTAAATATTTTAAAATTTTTGATAGTTTATGTTCCCAATGTTTGACCGAAACCTTGTCCAAAATGTTAAGTTTTATGAGTATAGAGGGAGTACCTTTTGTTTTCTGCATGCACTTTTTGGACGGAAAGCTGGACTTACTTCTGCCATAAGCATCTTTGAATTGGATGCAATTTGTCTAGAGTGTTGAGTAAATGCAATTCGGCGTCCATTTTCATATAATCGGGTTGTAGGTAGCTAGACCTCCTGCATCCGGAACTAAAGGGATGCAAACTCCTCAAATTGCAGCATGCTTGTGATCGATTTTACCATGAAAGGATCATATCCAAGCATTGTTCTTCAATTCTTGCTCCACCATTTTGTTTTTTTCTTTTTTACTAGCTTGAATAAATGTGGCGCAACATTCCTAGGTTATTCCTCCCCGTGAAGCTAATTGTGGTGCCAAAAGAGTCTTACTGATTCCAATATTGAAGAGCAATATGTCAGCTGAGTTACATGGGACCTCATGCTATCCATGGCTTGGAGTCATCAACCTAGTCTTATTGCAGCCAATGTGGGTGCAATACTCTTCCCAATTTATCAAGGTTAGGGACACACTACTACACAAAAGATTTTAGGAGGCACTTGAAAATGAGGCTCGGAGGCGGTTGGGTAGGCCGTCCGCCTCGGTTAATAGGTGTCGGCCGAGACCAGGGCTGCCGGCCAGCAACCGCCTCGGTTAATACATTAACCGAGACGGTCAATGTAACACAACCGCCTCCATTAATGTAACTTACCCGAGGCGGTTAAGTTAACACAACCGCCTCCGTTAATAGATTAACGGAGGCGGTTGTTTTAACTTTGCCGCCTCCATTAATAGGCCATTAACGGAGGCGGTTGTGTTATGTTGACCGCCTCGGTTAATCTCCGCTATATAAACAGCAGCACAGCACCTTCTTCTTCCCCACGGCTCCTCCTCTATTTTTTGGGTTTTGGACCTCAAAACCCAAAACTTGACCATTTTAGAGGGGGGGAGGTTTTGCCCTTGGATTTGGTGGAGGAGAGCACCGCAAAAGGTTAAATGAAACTCTCCAACTTCCATTTTCCTCTCTTTTTGCTTGATTTTGGTTGTTCTTCTCTAGATCCAAATAGAGGAGAGAGAAAACTAGATCTAGAGCTTGGATTTGCCATTTTAGAGGGGGGAAGGGAGGGTTTGCCCTTGGATTGGGTCCTCAAAGTTTAACTCTTGCTCTCCAACTCGTATTTCCTCTCTTTTGTTGCTTGATTAGGTGTAGTTTCTTCTTTAGATCTAAATGCATGGAGGAGAGAGAAAACTAGATCTAAATGCATTTTTGGTGTATTTTTTTGCTTCTCTGACTTTGTTGTTCCGTATAAAAGGTCGTCGTTCGTCATGGCGGACAGAGATTGGATGTATAAGACACCGCGGCTGGCCGATATATCTTTCCTTGGCCATGTCAAAAAATTTGTTGCCACAGCGAAGAAGCATTGTCTCAGCTTGGGTCGGGAGCGCAGCATTTGTCCATGTAATAGTTGCAAGAACAACCTTCTCCAGGAAGATAACGTGGTGCAATCTCACTTAATCCGTCGTGGCTTCGTCAAGGATTACACTGTTTGGAAGCATCATGGCGAAGCAGATCCGACTCCCACTAGTGCATCTGAAGGGACCTCGTCGATGACCTCGGAGGTGCCCGCACCGGTCAATGTCGACGGCGAACAACAACCGCCTCCGTCGTCAACAGCAACAGGCAGCGAGGGTCCGAATCCGGATTTCATCAGCATTGCTGATATTCTTGACGATATGGAGGATGATGGTGAGCATGTTGATGTTAATGCATTGGCCCCCGAAGATGCGGAGGTATTTGAGAATTTTGCTAATCGTATGGACGAAGACGATGTTCTGTTTGGGGATCCAAAGTGGCTAGAGAATTTCAAAGAAATGAAGCAGGCGGCAATTGATCCGTTGTACAAGGAGTGTCCAAAGCACTGGACGGTGTTGCGTTTTAACCTTCAGTTACTGATGCTGAAAGCTCGTCATGGCTGGTCCGAAACTAGCTTCAACGACCTGCTACGTATCCTCGCCGATATGTTTCCAGAGGGTAACAAAGTCCCCACCAATATGTACCGGGCAAAGAAGTTGATCCGTCCAGTGGCGATGAAGCTTAAAAAGTTTCATGCTTGCCCAAACCACTGTATCTTATATCGGGGTGAGTACGAGAAATTGGAGAGCTGTCCACACTGTGGCGCGAGTCGGTACAAGAGGAATACCGGCTGTCGTGTGGACGCGAGTGATGAGGGACCCACCAAGAGAGGGCAGAAGAAGAAGACGACGACCACAAAGCATATCCCGTCACATGAGGATCAGGAAGAAGAGGGTTACATGCAGAGAAAAAGTCCTGCACTATCAGTGTGGTACCTACCCGTGATCGATCGGCTGCGTGCTCTATTCGGCAATCTAGAGGATGCGAAGCTCATGACATGGCATGCATCAGAAGAACGCAAGAAGAATGATGGCCAACTGCGACACCTGTCCGATGCAAAGCAGTGGAAGCGTTTCGACGCCATGTTCCCGAAGGAGTTTGGTGACGAGGCAAGAAACGTTAGGTTGGCACTGAGTACAGATGGGATGAATCTGTTCGGTGACCTGAGCAGCACCCACAACACATGGCCTGTCATCCTCACCATCTACAACCTGCCTCCCTATCTATGTCAGAAGCGCCGATATCTTTTACTAACCATGATCATTTCAGGGCCTAAGCAGCCAGGCAATGATATTGATGTCTTTTTGGAGCCGTTTATGGAGGACATGAAGATACTTTGGGAAGTTGGGGTCAAGATGATGGATGCGTACTGAAAGGAGACATTCACTCTAAAAGCCATCATCTTTGTTACCATAACTGATTACCCTGGGCTTTTTTCACTGTCAGGCCAGATCAAAGGTAAGTCAGGTTGTGTAGTATGTATTGACGGTACCTGCTACACTTACCTTAAGGGATCCAACAAGATGGTGTACATGAGGCACAGACGATGGCTTCCCAAGGGCCACAGGTACAGAAAACGAGAGATGGACAAGTACTTCAACAATAATGATGAGCCACAACTTGATGAACCAGAACAGACGAGTTGGGGAGAAAAGGTGTTTGGCATGGTCAAGGACATGGCGGTCGAGTTCAGAAAGAAGAAAAAAGTAGAAGATGGTACCAAAAAGACGAGGAAGAGAAAGCGAGATGATGATAAGGAGGATGAAGAAGCAAGGGCAGCCATCCGCTTGCCTTTTAAGAAAAAAAATCATGTTTCTTCAAGTACTGTCGCATCTTTGGAAGCACTTGAATACACCCCATGCCGTGGACTACATGCACCTAGAGAAGAATGTTTTCGAAAGCGTCATTGGCGCCCCTGCTAGACATCAAGACTAAGACGAAGGACGGTCTGAAGTCACGTCAAGATCTTGTGAACATGAACATCGGGGACGAAATTCATCCAACACTGCGGCGCAGAGTGGAAAAGTAGATCTTCCAGTACGACCTAATCCTCCAAGATCTTTTGGTTTGCTAATTGTTTTCCAGTTGACAAGGGAATGACCACCATTAGCATTCTCCCTCTCCCTTCCAAAGGAAAAATATCTTGATCCTATATATTTGTTTTCTTTCCCAGACTACTAGAGGAAGTACTGCCAAATTTTAAGTCATATTGAAGAAAGCAATGAAGTGGTCAAAGTTAGGCGCCTAGCCCTATTATTCAATAGCCAACATTTCCATCCTAGCAATTTCTGACCTATCTACTCAATGAGGGGTTTGCACATGGACTTTTTGTAAGGAGAGACCAAGGCAAAAGCAGAGATCCACATGATCCTAGAAAATGCTAAAGCAGAGATCCACATTTTCACATAGGATTTGGTGCGGTGAGTTTTTTTCGGTGTTGATATGTCGGGCGGATGGACCACCAAATGCCTCAAGCATGTTGTTGATGGCCTGGAGCTCTTCTGATTTTGGTTTCATGATGGATAGTGCGGATCATCAGCATACAACAACTTTTTCATTTTTATTGATGCGAGTGATATCTATGAGCTAGAGTACTCTATGATGAATGGCGAGAACAAGGTGTCTCCAAAGTGGGTCCATATACCATGGAGAAAAGAGCCTTTAGACATACTTTTATAGTAATGCATATATACTAAAAACATCTCTATGTCATGTAAAGATGTTTTTTAACAAACATGACATGTCATTAGAAACACTTCTAGTGTCAAGAGGAATCTGCAGACACTTTCTAAAATGTAATTGAATCTGTAGTAGTGCAATACATCCGCGTCATATATATACATGTCATCAGGCCTTTCGTGTTTGCTAATCTTCACAACCCTGCTTTTTTTAATCAGATTCGTCAATGCCAATGAAAAAATGTTGCGCCTACCGGAGAAGCCTATAAAAATCATCAGCCATATATGTTGGACGATTCATAAATCAGTGGCTCTAGGGAGCAGAAACAAACGTGATTAATATACACTACCAGAAAGCTGAGATTTCGTGAGAGTGGAAATACTCTCATGAAATATGATTTTACCCTCATGAAAATGATTCGTGAGAGTGAACCGTCACGCATTAGTTCTCACGGTATTGAAGCCAGGAAAACACAGTTTTCATGAGGGTTGACTCTCATGATTTATTTTCGTGGGAAACATTCCTGAAGGCCACCTCCACGAAAATCATAGCGTCGTCAGTTTTGGAGGGATGTTTCCATGGTGGTATTCCATGGAGGTAACCGTCATGAAATTAATTCATGAGAGTTTTAGATTACCGTCATGAAATTAATTCATGAGAGTTTCAGGTCACCGTCATGAAATTAATAGTATTTCATGAGAGGGAAACATCACCAGAAAAAATGTTTGAACCATCACGATATATAGTTTTTATGAGAGGGAGACAACACCACGAAAACATTTAACCCTCATGAAATATAGTTTTTTCAGGAGTCCAATACCCCCACCAACGGGAAAAAAATCTCAATCCAAATTCCGAATGCACACATATATATGGTCCAAATGTCAATCCAACACAAATGCGATCGAATGTTAATACATTGAAATGCCATAGAGTGCTCAAACATATCAGAGTGCTCAACCATTACATTAAAATGACATACTACCTGACAGTCATAGCAAACTAACTTAAGTCCCAACACCTACATAGCTTTGAGTTCTTAGTACAACACCAAGGGTTATCGGATAGCAAAATAAGCCTAGCATCCATTAGTTTGGATCAAAAGAACCCGATAGTTTGAGGGTACCATGTTCAGTTTACCCATCCATTGCATCAGCTGTCCACCTTTTTGGATACAGACTTCATCACAACATATGCGTCCAAAGCTTCCTACATGACCACAAAATGAATGAAGTTACAGAATAGCCTGAGAACATGCTTAACTTTAACTAAATATACAGATGTTACTACTACTATTCATATAAATTCACAGGTGTTATCCTTCCTGGCATTATAAGGCACTGCAATCGCCAACCCACAAACTGAAATAAGTGCAACCTGAAAACAAAAGTAGTGTCAATAAAATTGCATGACAGTTAGATAATAGTTCAAGGACATGTCAAATGCTAAGATTGAACAACAGCAACTCATTCACATGAGAACTGAGAACAACATAATGGTTTAACTCTTAAGTGCTGATTCCAGTGCCAACAAGGATTAGCTCAAACAAACTAGACTAACAAAACAGTCTATGTTAATGCTTGAATTTATTTTTTCGGTGCTTTTCAATTAGCTAGATAGTTGAATGCACTGGCGGAGCGTAGTGGGGGGCCAAACTGGGCACCGGCCCCCCCTTCCTCCATGCTAGCTACTACGGTTACTACGGAGGTATCTTTGTTCACTGGTTGCATGCGGCAAGACAATGCAGAAGAACAAGACTACTTACTAAGCATGTGTTTGAAACAAGAACAGGATGCTGGCTTGTATGTCTAGACATTAAAGGCTCAATGAGCAATAGACTATGACGAAACCAAGCTTTGTACATAAAACCTGACCATAGCGCCATAGCGGAGCAGGACGTTGCTAATAGCACTAGCACGACATGCACATCATCCGTTTAACGAGCTGTCATCAAGCCAAGCAAGCAAAAGCAGCCCGATTAACATCTGTGCCAAAGCATGCCGTCTTGGAGCGGGCTGCCGTGTCGCCGACTCAGCGAGGCGGCATGTTATAAATTAGCCCCCCCTTGCTTTTGTGTCACGCTCCGCCACTGGTTGAATGAACTGATCTAGCACCTCACAATCCTAGTTTAATTACTTCAGCAAAATGATATGGATTCATATGAGCAAAGAAATCAAGTTCAGTCAAACATTGAAGCTCCTAACAGATGCAACAGAAATCAAGCTTCTTTTTTTAATTGCTGCATTCCAAATGCTACATATCATTTACGTTCTACAAGGATTTAAACTAATAAATAAACTATAAGCCATGGAAACATTAGAATGGCACAAGCATACTGTTGTCTTGTTTCTGCAAAAAAAGATAGACCTAGAGAGAACAGACAACCACACAGGCAGTTGAAGAAATATGCCAGCTAAAAACACATTTGCTTAGTAGAGTTTCAGAAAACTGAAATGACAAGTTGCTGCTGTACTGAAACTCAAACAAGTTGCTGCTGTACTGAAACTCAAACAAGTTGCAGCCAAAGTTAACTTGACAACTTGAATATAGAATTTCTAAATTTCAGACAGTTGCTACCCACACATACACTGAAAGAAACGGCAGCCAGAGCATGTTATGAATAATAATCAAGCACTGTATACAGGTTTTGTGAAGGCAACAGAACAACATGTTCAAGAGAACAAGTCCAGATTATACACTACCACTCTAAGTCAAACATAGCCAGAACATGTTACCTCTGCCACTAGCACTCTGTATACATGTAAACATGTAAGATATCCTATCGATTCTTAATGTACTGCATGTTTGCAAAGGGCAGTGAGAGTCTTCAACTAACTATCTACAATTAATAGATTAACCAATCAACATGCATAAGTACACACATACCTCTACAGAGACGAAGCGCACGGGTCATCAGTGACTAACTATGACTATGGTTGTCTAGCAAAAATTCGTTGTATGTAAGGGGCTGTGAGATTCCTCATCCAACGAACCGTCAATGAACTGTGAGATTCCTTTTCCTCAATACAAAACCTATCTACCTAATGAAAAGCTAGATTCATTTGCTCACCTTGGCCACGACCAGAGTGGATGTTTGGGCGCCGGAGATGGGGCTTGCCGCTGGAGGAAGAGCTCCAGGCCGCCGAGGTTGCCGACGACGGATCCAGCCTCGCTGCTGCCGGAGGGGCCACGCCCCGCGTCGATCCGGGCTCCAAACCCCGCGCCGCCTCCGGAAGGACCTCGCGCCGCCACGCCGCCGCGCCACCGCCGTAGGCACCGTGCTCCGCCTCCATCTGGGCTCCGGGCCCGCGATGCCGCGGGGAGGGAGACCTGTGATATGCGCCACCACGCCGCCTTCCGAAGGGCTATGCCCTCGCGCGCCGTCGAAGGGCGCACTCGATCTGCGCACGAGAGAGAGAGAGAGAGTGTGTGTCGGCTGAGGAAGGGAGGAGAACGAGGGAGATGGATGGAGGGGTCAGTTATATAGTCTAGGGTTTTAAGTGGGCCAATTTGGGCCAATGAGCAGAGGAAGAGGAATGCGCGGCCTAGGCCCGAGAACTGGACCTTAAACATTTAACAAAGTTTAATTTTCTATTTATCTAAGTTTAATTTATCACTATTTGATTAAAAACTCTTCTAACATAAGCATTCTAATAAAATTATATTCATGCACCCAAAATACTTTTTAAATTCATTATACTACATATATGTCCCTTTGTAGAACTTTCAAAAATTTTAGAACTGATTTACTATTTTTAATAGTTTAAATGAATTTCTATGCACTTTTGGAAAATAACTACAACTTGAACTACATGTCCTATCTAACAAAGTCTAAAAGTCAGGGAAAAATATATGTAAGAAGATATGTTCTATTTGAGCTCAGATCTAGAAAATCAAGGAAGAATTAAGTGTTTTTTCTCAATAATACTTAAACAACTATTTTGTTGACTATGATGAAAACAATCAATAATACCATAAAGTGCTCTAAAAATTCTAAGCATTGGCATGGGGACATAATGTGGGTGTATAAAGTTTCCATAAAAATTTCAAATCATTTTAACAAAGTTGAACTATGGGTTGTTCACAAACGGATATTACCCTTCACATAGTTTCATATAACTACGTGAGAGTTGTACCATTTGTGAGTAATGTATGGCACCACTTTTTTCAAAACCATTTGGAATTTTTAGTGGAACATTATACACCAAAAACATGTTGTCATGCAAGTTTGTAGGATTTTTTTTAACAAAGTTTTGAATTACTACAATTATTTCATGTTATTTTAGAGACAAAAGGCTAAATTATCCATAGCACACAAATGATTTTTTTCATCCATCTTTGTACAGGGACTAGGGTGCAGTATATGAGCATAAATATAAGTTTTATAATATTTTTGGAATCCTATTGGGGGTACCAACTGTTCAATTTGGAAATACTTTTGATAAACACGTAGAAATTCATTTAAACTATAGAAAATAGAAAACCTGTTCTAAAAAAAAATGAAATTTCTGCACAATATCATTTATGTAGCCTATTTTATGTAGAAAAAATATGAAGTATAAAATATTTTTTAAAGGTTGCATTCACAAAATGCTTTATCTATAAAAATGAATGGAAAATAAGCCATACGCAAAAGGACCAAGAAACAATAATTATTATCAAAAAACATATCAACTGATGGATCATGATATTAGAAAAAACTAGAAAAAAGAATCATATCATTTGGAGTTAGTATGAGGGAGAAAAACTAGTTACAATATTTCACTTCAAATTAAAAGAAGAAACCTTTTGTTCATGTTCTTGAATTTCCAGTATTTAAGCAATTTATTTTGTACTAAAAAATAGTGATATATTTCGTGGCGGTGTAAGTTGACTCTCATAAAAATGGTCACTCTCATGAAAATAGACAATTTCGTGGCGGGGATAATCATTTTCATGGGTGGTATTAAAATACTCTCACGAAAACAGCTAATTTCATGACGGTACATGGAGCACTCTCATGAAAATAGGTTTTCATGACGGGATATACAATACTCTCATGAAAAATATTCTTTTCATGAGAGTGTTTTTAAAACTCTCATGAAAATCTATTCCCGTCACGAAATCTCCGTTTTCTGGTAGTGATAGCTCTGAATAGAAATAGAAATAGTAAAACTGGCACAGTAAACTTATGGATATCATCCCATTTGGTAATAAAACTATTTACGTGTCATTGTGGCTTAAGGAATATAATTATGCATTCTGTATCTCTAATTTGTGTACGGAATTAGGAGGGAATTATATGTTTTCGTACGGTCAATTCCAGTGAAAAGGAGTACAATGCATCTAAGCTGTGGGCATCAAAGATTTAGATTTCAGCTGAACACGATGGAGGATAGGCCTATCAGCATAACCATTAGCACTTAAAATATGGAAACTGTAGATTCACCAAGTATCTGTGTTAAATTAAAGTTGCTGATCCGTGAATGTCCACTCTCAGAACAATGTGGCAGCCTTCAGCCTATTGTGATTTTGAACCAAAAATACGCAATTATGATTTCATTTTTAGGAGTCCTGTGAATCTGTATCAGTACATGTTAGCAGATTTTTGTATCAGCCTTCACGTGGTCTGGCTCCGTGAACATTGAAACGATGCCGGGCTTCCGCCAGAGCGCGGCACCCTCGTCCCTGGACAGCGGCATCGCGAACTAAGAGAAGCCGTGCTTGGCGCTGTGGGGCACCGTCACATCTAGCGCGCGCAGGGTGTCGTGCCACACTGGAGAGAGTGGGGGCAGGGCGGGCGCCCGTTGTTGTCGCGCGGGGGCTCGACGACGGCTGCGGAACAGCCGGCGCCAGGATGTCGCGACGCGCAACTCGATCGGAGGCAGCGGGCCTAGGGCACGACGGGTGGCCGCGCCGCGGCTGTAGCGACCCTGGGGCGAGGGCGGCGTGAGTGCTGCTCCGCACCTGAGTGGGTTGCATGGGGGAGAGGGGAAGAGCACGACGCCTGGTGGGAGAAAGCGAGAAGTTTTGAGGAGGGCATGAAACAGATTAGCAGCGCACCTAAAATCGGACGGTCGACATGAAGCTATGACGTGGCGTAAGGAGCCCCTGATTTTTTGGTATGCAGGAATAAAGGGAATGGTAGATAAGGGAGATGCTACACTAGTTGTGATAGTTGTCTTGTAACGAACAAATTAAACGAATCAAGTATTACAGTGTGTGTCTATGGGTGGAATTGATCGGATAAGAATGAATTGGGTTCGAGAGAGAGAAACTGTCATACATCGCACTAGACAGGTTCACCACTGACATAGCAACTACAGTAGTAGTTAGACAATTGCCACTCATTTTTTCTTCCTTCCCTATTGCTAGTATTAGCTTGCACACCGCTTCGCTGCATCCATCGTCGCTCATATTAATTTGTAATCTACAGGCAGTGAGTCAAAGATATTTATTTATCGCCAAATGAAAACAAAATATGCATGACGAAAGATAACTTATGACAAAATAAAGATGAAAATGTGCACTCTGATTATTACATATACTTGTATAATAAGCAAGTGGCGGGGGGATCAACATCTATCCCTTATGCTAGTAGCTCCAAATAAACAAACAAACGAAGTCTAAATGTGTGCGTGTGCGTGTGTGTGAAACTCCTTTTATACTAACTGTTTTCAAACTGCTCCCCCATCGTCAACAAGCATGGTGTGTATGGAAAACAGGTTCTTATGCCCACCGGTATATATGCTTCGCCGCCCAACTGTTGAACCTTTAAGGTATTCAAATTATATGATATTGTCCTTGATGATAAGGAAAAGAAGACAATCTCTTTGTAAGGGTGAAATCTGAGAAAATCAATAGCAGTGTGGTTGTCTGCTTCGGCGGCCTTATTATCTTTAGCTTCATCAAGGACAATGTCAGCATTGTCAAAGTCCCATTCATCATCAGCAAACTCGTCGATACCATGTGCAGCAGCAGGTGGTACTTCCTCCTTGTCATTATAGTCATAGATGATCCTCCAATCATCATCAGCAAATCCGTTGTGAAGAAGAGGAGGTTTTGCCAGCAGCGGTTCAAAGCTCATGTTAGTTTTCAACACCCACTCCATGTGTGTTTGATGACCATCACCATTTTCTTTTTCTTCCTTAAGCACCCAGACTTGAAACTGGGGGTAGCTACCCCAGTCCACCCAATAAAGTAACGCGGTGTACACACCTTTCTCTGATTTTCCTAAGTAAAAGGTAGCACTCGCAGCACCAAGTTTGATCCGTGTTACTGGAGGTCTCACTATTTGGTACTTGTCATTTGACAATGCTATCCTGCAATTATATAATTACAAAATAAAAGCTAGATATATATACATGCATGTGTGCTAAATTAGCATAATATATATAGCAGTTAATTGTACGAAAATAATAACAATTTGATAATTAATAGATGAAACATACGATGTCTAGAGTTAGTACCTCATGACAGAATCATTTTGGCATTGCATATAGAGTGCTCCCCTGAAATATACAGCCTTGCGGTTCCAGCACCAATCAGGTTGTAGCATATCAGCCATGGTCCCGGCAGGCTCCCCATGGCGGATCCAGGACCTCTCCTCCCACCTCCATCTCATTGACGAGAAGACGTGGGTTCTGAATGTGGCCGGCGGCCATTCTTGCTCGTCCATGGTGATGTTTATGCGATTGCCCACATCACGCCCAAGTAAGGGGATAAGAAATACCTCGAATTGCTGCGGAGACTCCGCCACAGGATCATAGACAAGGTAAAAGCGCGAAGACAAGAAGTGGCCGTGGTCGTTTTCCTGATCCATGGCCGTCGTCGTCCCCTCGGGGAATTCGAACCCTAGGTAGTAGTCAATGGATGGTTCCGGAGAGATAGGCAAGGTGGCTCATTGGCGTGTGGCAGGGTTGACCACCATGTCACACACCAAGAGCAGACCGTTGCAGTGATCCTCTACTGCCAGTTCCGTGTAATATTCTAGGAAGTCAAGGCATCCGCCCGGGATTCGACGCGCTGTTGAAGGACGTGCGAAGAAATATGTGTACCGATCGATGAGGAGGCGGGAGATGCAGTAGATGGCGTCGAGGCGGAGAGGGAGGAGGTGGGCGTGTGGCAGAGGCGCCCGGGCGTCGATGATGGAGCACCAGTGCTTGCGGACGCAGCGTGACGCCGCTAGGCTGCTGGGCGGGAGGCGGCCCAGGGACGGCGGCGAGCATGTCGTCAGGTAGCTGCTCCATATATATTCCTATAATAATAATAAAAATATTTATATTTATATATAATAATTAGATTAGACGAATCGGCGGCGCGGATCATCAGATATATATAGATCGAGGAAGAGTCGGATGGTGTTGAACTGAATCTGGATGGGAGGTACGTACGGTGGCGACTGCAATTCAATTGGTCGGTCGGAGAAGATGATCGATGCACTGTCTCTGTCTCTATATATGATGTGATGGAATCGATCATCAATAATGCATGGATAGGTTGGAGTCGGAATCGGAAGGATTATTATCTAGCTAGCTAGTAGGTTATATGGGGCGAGCGGGAGGGAGGCACGGTGGTGTTACGACGGTGGTGGTGGGGACTAAAGGTCCCGGTCAAAGCCTCGTCGGACGAAAAATAAATGTTGTGTTTTGTGTCATTCAAACTCAGTACCTCTCGTCTCACACATAAAGTCTTTACCAACTCAGCTGTACACCGTATGTGACACAATCCTGTATACTCTCCTTTTGAATTAATTCGTGGGGGACCTTTAGTCCCGATTGGTAACACCAACTGGGACTAAAGAAAGGATCTTTAGTCCCGGTTGGTGTTACCAACCAGGACTAAAAAGTCGATCTTTAGTCCCGATTGGTATTATGAACTGGGATTAAAGAACCTTTAGTCCCGAACGCAAAAAATACCGAGACTAAAGTTGAATTTGTGCATCGACCAAAGGCCTATTTTGTAGTGGTGTCCTCTTCGTCTCCGATCCGCTTATGAGGGAATAGGGATCGATGATACGAGCTAGCTAGGCCAGCCGGGGCGATCGATGATGGCCCGGCCTCCGATGGGTGCAGTGCAGCGCAGCGCAGCCGGAAACTAACTGATCGATGAGGGATCGGATCGACCGGATGGTAGGGTAATAATGTACTGCAAAAATATGCATGTGTGTGTTGCTACGGAACGTGACATGAAGCTTAGATGATTTATTCAACAACGTTCTCTATAATATATCTGAACATGCTCGTTCAGTTCATATATGTATAATAAGAAAATTGAGTGTTCGAGTGCTACCTAATTTAAGTAACGTACCTATTAGAAAAGGGGAAAGACGAAATCCCAACAAAATTCAGGTACACGATGTTAGCAAAGCATAGGAATACCTAGAGTGGCTAACATAACCAGAACTGGAGAAAAAGAGAGAAAGAAATAGAATGGAAAAAATCAATGGAAAAAAAATCCAATGAGGAAAACGAAAGTGGGAAAAAAATACTTGATTTACAAGGGCAGCTCTGAAATCGGAAAAAAATACATGACCGGCAAAGACTCACCCTTTGACACACAGGTCTCAACGTTCCTAGGAAAACAAAAAAGTAATAAAAAGAAACTAAAAACTTATCAAGGTTTAATAATATTGGAATAGATTCATACTCTTATCCTTTTGGATAGATATGAGTTAGAAATCCTATTCAGAATAAGATATATTTGGATTATTAGGATTCATACCTATCCAGGACACGGAAGCATTATAGTTAGAGCCAAAACTCCATATCTCCGGAGTTAGTTAGGGAGGACCGGATAAAAAAAGAGTGAAGAGAAATTTTATCGGTAATGCTCACGGTAAAACGTCCGGAACGTCCAACCCGCGCCGGACACACGTCCCGGCCGTCCGTCCGCATCCGTTACAGCGCCCCGCTTCCCCGTGGTGGTCCCGCTGCTCCCCACACCCCCGTAATGGACGGCACCTGCTCTCCACTCTTCGTCATTTTCCCTCTCGCCGCGCTGCCGCACGGGGCAGTTTTCTCCTCGTGGTCCCGGGCGGTCGGCGGTGCTACTCTGCTCCTCGCTCCCGTTCCTCCTCGCCACGCTCCCGTTCCTCCTCGCCGCGCTTTCCCTGGACCTCGCAGTGTAGCTTCGCTCCACCACGCTGCAGCGGTTGGCGGCATCCACCCCGTTCTCCGGTCGCTGCCGCCGGTCTTCGTCCGCCTCGCGTTGCCCTCAACCTCGACGCGCTTCCCCTCGACCGCGCTGCGCTGCGCTCCACCGATTCGTCCCCAATTTGGAGCAACCGCCCCGGCGTTTCCTCCACCGGTCCTTCACGAGCACGGGGGGACCCTATGCTTCCACCACTCCACTCTCCTCAACGCCGGCACCGTCCAGCGCAGCTTCTATCAGTTGGTGCCACCTGCCCCCTCCATCGCGCCTCCTCTCGGGAAGCAGGTAACCATATCACTGTGCCTGTTGCCCAACCTCCAGTAGCATGTTGGGGGGGATTGCATGTGTGCCTGTGTTTATGTGCTTACCCTTGATCCCAGTAGCTTGTGTTCCACTGGAATTTGGATTTGCAACCAATGAAATTCAATTTAATCTGGATATGTGCCTTTTGTGTGCTTTGCTCTTTAACCCTAGCACAATGTGCCCCACTGGAATGTGTTTGCAGCATGTGATTTTAAATGTAATTGGACATGTGCCTTCACTTTTTTAACCTGTCTAATTTTGTTGTTCACCTTGCAGGTATGGTGCGCACAAGATTGGCCAGGGAGGCCTCTCCCATCCTGAGTATGAGTCACACGTTGTGCATCATTTCATTAGGGGAGAAAAAGAGGAACAGTACAAAGGGGGAGAAGAATCCCTCTCCAAGGGAAACACTAGACCAGAGCTTAGACACTCATTCCTGTGCTTCCAAATATGCCCTTGTTATTTGTTTCTAGATCCAACAGTACTAGCAGCGACGATGAAGTATTCGCTGATACGTCCTGGCCATGCACATGTCTTGCAGCGAGTAAGGTGTCGAGCAGCAGGGCACCGGAACAATCGCCAGCGAAGGGCGATGGCAAATGCAAGGCAGCACAATCATCATCTGGCAAGGCAGGCGAAACATCTTCAAGCAGATGAAGGACCAAGCTCCTTGCAAATTGTTTTCTATCAGCCATCATGCTGTTTTCTTTTTTTTTTTTTTTTTTTTTTTTTTTTGTTTCACCATGATGTCTGCAATTGTCCCCATTGTTTCATACCTCTGTGTTTTTATATTTCACCAATTAACATGTTTCATTATGTTATCCTGCTGTGTTTCACCATCTATGCCCCCCTGTTTCATACTTGTGGTCCTCTCAAAACTTACTTAACCATTGTTTTTAAGCATACTTTTTGTGAGATTCATAATTTGAGGTATGTTCTACCTTTCTTTGATGCATATTTCTCTACTGTCTAATTAGTAGTTAGTGCAGTAGCTACCTTTTTTGTGAATCTATGTTTTTCGATTCAATATTGCGTTATCAGTCATCATGTTATTCATTGCTTTTTGTTTTTTTTTCTCACTCACCTGTTTTACTAAGTTTGCTAGTCTGTTTCATTATTGCTACTTCATCTGTGACCGCAACCACCCCATACATGTTTGATGTTTCATTATTAGTTATTCCTGCCCACGCATCTGCCATGTCACCAACAAAGACTTTGCTTTCGTTATGAATGTTGACAAGAGTAGGCTGCAGCTGCATGCATTTGGAGGGAGACCTGTGAGTTTTATGCTCACTTTCCATCCTTAGCTATTTTCTCTTTTTCCCCCTAATTGAAACTATTTTCAACATAATTTTCTTTTTGTTTCATTCTTGTAGTTTCAGAGGACCCAGCCCCTATGCTATCCTTCCACCCACGGGTGAGAACATGCCCCCTCCACCACCGATGCCCAACGATGACCCATTGAATCCTAGCTTTCCAACCGCGGATAAATGAGCCAGGCACTTTTAGCCGAGCTCAATTTTTAACATGTTGCATGTTGCTATTTCACATGTTGCAATTACATATATTCATGGTTGTAGTTCCATCCTCTACATGTTTCATACATGTTGTAGTGCCTTTTTTCTATTTTATGTTGCAGTCCATCCCCCCACATGTTGCATTTTCATGTTGCATCAGCTATTCTCTACAAGTTTCATTTCCATATATTCACATGTTCCTTTGCAGCCCCTCCCAAAGAGTACCAAATCCTACTTGCTGAGCACACTATTCTTTTTGGTGGAGCAAGATGTTGACTAGCTGGCCCATTCAATTGCTGTGACCCTCAAAGAACAAACAAAGGCCATCTTGGCGAAACGCGGCATTATAGATGTTGTGAGACCATTACATGTAATTATGAGGTGTTTGAGATTTTCTAGCAACGTGATGTAAATATGTCATTAGGTTTGATTTTCTAGCAACTAAGGTCCTTTGCTACCTTTTTTATGGATATATATCTCTCATGTTTTTTTTTTTCTCAAGTTGTCGATGTGTATGATCGAGCACTTGACTTATATATTTTGTCGTTTTTTGATATGTAATAGTAGCAGATTTGTGATGTTGCATAAGCACTTTTTCATATGTAATAGGTCTCAACTCTGCTGTTTCATGACCACTGACTCACATGTAAAGCTGGTAATACTCTTATTGCATATACTCAAATCCCGATGTAACAATAGCATAAATCTGATGTTGCACAAGCACTTTTCACATGTAACAGTTGCTCAACTTTTTTTGTTGCATAGCCATAAACTCATATGTTACACTAGCATATACTATGTTGTTACATAAGTAGATTATAGAATGTAATAGCAGTGAGAACTCTGATGATGCATAACCACAAATCACATGTAACTGTTGCAAAAACTCTACTGTTTCATAAGTAGAATATAGATGTAACATAAAACAAAATGTCATTTTAGCTATCATTTATTTTTGCCCTATCACTGCTATCATTTATCCTGCAATTTTCAAGCATTTTTACACATGTCAAACAATCGCCAAAACTAGATGCTGAAAAGCAACATGTTCACAGCTTGGTTTTCCCAATAACTAATGTTCTTAGATTTGTAGTTGTAAGAACAACATAATTTCAACACAATTGTAGTTTTTTTTTTTTGTCAGCAATTTTCAAACACAATTGCAACACACTGTTCATAGTTTTTGCTGTCTTTTTATCAACGACACTATTGCAACACAATTGAAATTATTTGCAACATTTTTTCACAGGTGTTTTCCAAGCATAGGCTGGCTGCACCCCCTCGGCCATAGCTGTTGCAACATCAGGCTCCAAGCCAGAGATTTTTGCCTCGCTTCTGTCAACTATTGGAGGAGGACGGCGCCCAGGGGAAAATTCCATGTTGTAGAGTAGATGTGACATAGAGGGGGTGGCCAGCTTCTAGCGTTGGGCCAAGGATGCAGATCAGGACGTTGCTTGGCGAGGGAGGTGGCCAGCTTCTTGCGTTGGGCCAAGGATGCAGATCAGGACGTTGCTTGGCGACTGGAGGAGCAGAGGGACGTCCGCGGGGGTGGTGGCGCTGCTCCGCCGGGACGCCGCAGGGGTGGCAGCGCTGCTCCCTGCTGGACGGCGTGCCCCTACCCGACGCTACCACGCGGCGGGCGGCTTGTCTGTTTCCGTCGCGGCGAACTTGGCGTCGGACCCCTTGTTGGGCGGACGTCCGGGCGCCGTCGTTACTGAAATTTTATCTCTTTATTTATTATTAGGGATAGATATGTGTCGATCTACATACATGCATGTGTGGCTGGCTGCATGTCTTCCAATAACTCAAATTGAAGCCAAGCTAATTAAGATAATAAACGATGAACGCATTACCTAGCTAGTACACACCATCACCTGCGTTGCGCTACTCCTTCCATACCAAATTATAAGATCTTTGACTTTTTTAACACAAAGTTTGACCACCCGTCTTATATTCAAATTTTTTTGAAAAATATCATTTCTTTTAAGTGCTTTGCTTTAGCAATAAAAGTTTTTGAAGATAAATTTGACTAAGTTCGCATAACTTTTTTAAATAAGACGTATAGTCAAATTTGGAACGTCTTATAATTTGGAATCGAGAGAGTACTGTACATACATGATGCGTGCATGCGTTGTCTCCGGTCCGATGCATGGATAGATGATCCGAAATTC
Source organism: Chrysopogon serrulatus (assembly GCA_015844335.1). NCBI lineage: Eukaryota > Viridiplantae > Streptophyta > Magnoliopsida > Poales > Poaceae > Chrysopogon > Chrysopogon serrulatus. The sequence continues at coordinate 38,580 of JADLZL010002184.1, forward strand.
CAAATGAACAACGAACTAACGCCAGTGGGTCGACGCGAGCTAGCTAATCGAGTTACTTAGCTTGGACCGCTCCCCGGCGGCCATGAATCACATGTACACTAATGGCGTGCGTTTTGTGTGTCCTGCAGGTATTACTGATATAGGCGATCGATATGATGATGATGATACATGCGCGCTGGACTGCGCTCATCACTCATGCATGGCCCTCATCTCCCGGCCGGGCGGGCGCCTTGTGTTTGTTGCTCCTTTAACATATATATATATATATATATATATATATATATATATATATATATATATATATATATATATATATATATATATATATATATATATATATATATATATACTATACTATACTATACTACTATACTATATATTTGCATGACAGCCAAAGAAGCGTGTGCACATCTTTCTTTCATTCGTACTCGTCGTGTGCATGCTAGCGCTGAGACTCCGCTAGCTCCCTTTGCATTGCAGCATTATTGGCAGGTAAAACTAGCTAGCTAGTACCTACCAATAATCTGCTAGTGCTAAGCTAGCTGTATAAGTATACATAAGTCGTCCATGAACACATCACGCTACTACCTAGCTAGTCGATCTACGTATACTTGATCAGAGCAGATCGAGAGTTCAGCCGATCGAGCTTAGCTACTGGCCTGCATATATATGATGATCAATCAATGCCACCCGCACCCGCAGCCGCCGTCCCCGCGCATAGCAGCAGTTTTCATACTAGCCGCCTGCTTCTGCTTTGCACCACCCTTCTGCTGCTTCTTGGCTCAAGCTCAAGCACCTGCGTCTCCACCGGCCAGGAGGCCGCCACCCATCCACCATCTCTACTTCGACCCTCGCATCAAGACTTTTTCGACGACCTACGCGCTGAGATAAGAAGGCTGGTCATCGCGTACTCCATCACAACACCATACAACCCCCAACAAGTGATGCAAAGATACGTCCTCGGGGCCTGGCGCAGTGATTTCTACGACGAGCCACCTGAATGGATCTACATCCATGTCGTCGCCGGGGAAACACCACAAGACAAGGTAACACTAGCTATCGCCATCGATGACCTGTACCTCCTTGGCTTTAGTAATGGCACAGACTATTGGTACAAGTTTAGCGGCGGACGTTCAAAATCATTCAAAGGTTTGCCGGAAGCCACTGTGCTTCCGATAACACTCAACTATAGAGATCTGATAGATGGAGGCTACACAAATCTTTACAAGGTTCCTCTTGGGAACAAGTCAGCCATACATGCCACCAGGCAGCTGGCAACATATGCCCGCAAAATCACCCAAAAATCCCAACTCCAAGATGGGCTAGTTAGGTTCGTAGCCATGATGTGTGAAGGCATACGGTACCGAGACATTTGGGAGACATTCTCAGGCAATAACTGGGACACAGAGACCTTTATGTCCAAAGACTTTGCAAATTCTGTGGACGACTGGGGAGATCTTTCAAGGCTCGTCATCCGGTGGGAACTAAACAGAAGACTTCCGAGGGGTGCAAAATGGGGTGCTCTTCGGGGTAAATATAAGGAGTTGGCTGACCAAGTGAAGGTGAATAGTAAGGTCGATGGTATAGTGGATGCTGCAAAGAAACTTGATTTCATGGTGCGCCCAAAAGAAACAGTACCTACCTATTGATATGTAATTAGCTAGTACAGATATATAGTAGCTAAATCATATTATTGTCAGTTGTGTTCTCGATTAATGGAGTGTATTCATTCACACATCATCCGAGCTATTGTAATAGATGATTGACTCGATCCATGAAGAGATATGTATATGTGTATCCGTCCTGTTCTCTTATTATGCAATCTATGTGCTCTCTCATAGTCTCATGCTCCAAAATGTTTATTTCGAGATCAGATCTCCAATGTAACCCAACCGCCTCGGTTAATCAATTAACCAAAACGGTTATTGTAAAGCGCTACACATAAAAACTAACCCCTCATTAATCACTCCTTAGTGAGCTAGCACAATTATATCCTAAACATCAAGAATTTCGAGTATGGAGGGAGTAAGTATATAAATCACCCAGTGCTTGTTGGCTCAAGCTCTCAAGCACCTGCACCTCCACCGTCTATTGATACATAATTAATGGAGTGTATTCATTCATACATCATCCGATCTATTGTTCCATGAAGAGATACGTATATATGTACCGTCCTGTTCTATTATTATGCAATCTATGTGCTCTCTCATGCTCCAAAATGTTTATTTTGAGATCACATCGCCAATGTAAAACATTAAATAAAATAAGATAGTTTTTTGTAAAAAACCAAAATCTAATTATATTTTTATGAAACCTGAGACATTTTTTTTCCCCCCATAACTTATTTGTTGCATTGGAAAATAAATTTGTAATAAAAAGATGGAATTCATTCATATACGCTTCCTCTGGCCCGCGTCTTTCTTCTTGCTGCGGACGCTTTTGGACTGGCCCATCGCGCGGCCTGCTGCACCCGCATTGGGGCCCACTTGAGGCCTCGATCTTCGCGACCCCACTCCCTTCCCCCCGGGCCCGCCGTCGCCTCGGTCTCCCGCATCTCGCCTTCTGCTCGCCGCTCCCGTTCCTCAGTTCCTCTCCCTATTCCTCACCATCCGCAAGGCCGCTGCTGCCGCCGCCGCCGCCTCCAAACCTAGCTTCGGTTCGTTGGCGGTGTCAGGCCATGACGGGCTGTCTCCGGTGATGGCGAGGCGGCGTTCTCTGGCTCCGGCAAGCGCACGCAGTGCGACGCGTCTCCATCCTCGCGTACCTCAGCTCAGCTGCGACCAGATCTACGATCGATGATCTCAATCCCTCGTGTGAGTGATCGGTCCGCGGTTTAACTCTATCTAACATGACATTAATTAATTAATTATTAATATCGGACCTGGTGAAGCAGGTCCTTTTTTTTTTTTTTGAGGGAGACCTGGTGAAGCAGGTCAAGGCAGGCAAACTCCAACTCGAGGAGGCGTCTCGACCTTCACACCCATCCAGCAATCGAGCAACCACACTCAACTCCTCCAATACCTCATGGCCATCGACGGCAATACAGCCAAGGGCAGGCACCATCCGCGTCTGCTTCAGAGGGTCGTACTGGCATCGCATCCTGCTGTGCTCTTGCCGAGCCGCTGAGGCCGTGCAGATGCTGCAAGGTGAGCCCTGAGCAAGTCTGAACTGTGTTGCTGCTTCTGAATTTCTGATCACAAGCTCGATCATGAACACAGTGGTACTTGAGTTTGTGGCTGCTGGGGTGGCGTCATCATATTCAAGTAGAAATCTTGTACAGGCTTTTCAAGAGTGTCTGTCATTTGCCTCTCTAAGAACTCCTGTTGCATGTTTACCATCCGAAATAATGAGAGTGAGCTCAGAATTGAATTGTTTATCTTTTAGGACTAGCATTGGAATTCATTCTTTAAGTTCTCTGTTCTAAATGCCTGTGGGTTGAAAAGACTTCCTAGGTGCCCTTTTGTTTTATAAAAATCTGGATATTAGTTGTTATGTAGAAAGCAATGGATGGAGTTAAGTTTGCTTGGTGCTATGCTGCACAACTTCTCAGACTTTCATACAGCAGCCGCAAGATGTTTGAAATTTACCTATAGGCTCATTTATAATGTCAAACTTTTTAGGAAAGTCAGGCGCAAGATACGTCGCTCTTAATGCTATCCAATCACTAGTGCTAGATATTGGAATTGAAACAGCTAGAGGCATCGTGTGGAATCTCACTAGGAGAACTGATATGGCTTTGTTTGAGGTTTGATCCATCTTTTTCTGTTGGTTTTCTCAGTGTGGGTTGTTTCCTGACATTGCTTTTGTAAATCTGTGTTGTCCTATAGTTCCATAGATCTAGCTAAAATAATAAAATTGAAGAACAGAATTACCACCAGTAATTTCCATGACCCACGAGGGAACCTTGTGTTTCACAAGATTACACACATTAAACTTCTGAAGCTGTTCTTTTCCCTGAAAGTAAGGCAAGAGCTCACCTTGCACACTTGCATGCTTTGCATTTGACTTTGGGGGCTCTTTCATGTTTTGAAAGCTAATGCAACTTTCATGATCAACTTGTGTAGTCTTATTTCTCCTGTGCAGCAGGGCAGGTTAAGCAATTACAGTTACTAATATTTTTTTTTTGTCAGGTAAGTGCTGCTGCTGAAATAAGATACGACGAACTTGTTGATCCAAATGCCAATCATATATTTGGTGCTTCATAGACTCATCACTCAGTGGGCATTGTAGCCTTCAGTTTGTTTCAAATTTCAATAACATAATCAATGTACATAATGTAGCTCCTATATAGTCTGATTTACTAGAAAACGCTTTCAGATTTGGCATGTGATTTACTTGGTCGCTTGGGTTTTAATGGAAAATGGCTTATTTACATAGTTTTGTCCATGCAGGTAGCATAACGTTGATTGCCACTGGCTTCAAACATCAGGATGAACAAGGTCTTGCACTCTTGCTCCAAAGGTAATTCATGTCACATAATTATTAGGGCCCTTAACTTCTGTGAGGATTTTATGACTATTCTTACATTTGCTTGCAACTGAAGGGCGTGGCCAGCAAATGCAAGGTGAGAATGTCCAGCGCAGAAGGCAGCATGGTAGAGATACTAGAGTTCCTTCGACGTAGAGCACCTTCTCGCTTCCCACAAGTTTGATTGTCCATACATGCTCCCTGCTCGTGTCGTGCACCTATATGTTATGCCCTTGTCTTAGGTCAGAATCAGATAGCTCTTATAAGGCACCCAGCCTATTTAAATAGATCTTTTGAGCCTTGGAGTGATTGGACATGCTCTTATAAGGCACCCGTGGCGCCATTGCTCCCGTTGCTGTTCGTGCGGGACTGTACATGGTTGGTGCAGAGGATGTGCTGCACCTCGATAAAGAGGGCCTCCTGGCGCTGTTGCTGGAGGGCCTGCTCAGGGCGTGCGCAGGGGGAGGGGCACTGTTGCAACGGATGCGGTGGTAGCATAAGGTTAGCACCTTTTCAAGGTTGAACCAACTCTATCCTATGTTTGGGAACTGGGAACCAGAGATGTCAACTCATCAGAATCGCTGGTTGTACTTGTACCAACCTCATGAAAGTTTATTTATTTTCTTTCCTCCAGTAGCTTATATGCTGGCGATGCTGTTTAACTGCAGATACTTGAAGTAATCTGTGTTTAATATCTGAAATCCTTACTAAGACAAGATTGTCAAGCCAAATCATAACTCGCTTCTTGTCAAGCCAAAACATAATTCTTGAAACTTTTTATTGCCAGAAGCTGGCAGCTTGGCCAGATACAGAAACCAAATGAGCATGTCCATCAGCAATCTTCTTCATTATGCACTGTAATTAGTATTAGTTAGTTATGATGTCAGGTGCTCCGTTTAAACTGCCTCTGATTCTTAATCTTAGTATCTTCTCTGCAGGTAATGAAGATCAAAGGGTAGAGCAGAAAGGCCTGGCTCTTATATGTGTCATCATGTAACCTATGTACATTGCAATGTACAGCGTTGGATTCAGTAGACAGATGCAGAGGTGAGAGACCATGTCAGGGAATCCTGTAACTCATCTTAATCTTGCCAGCATCGTGATGAAGTGTTGATGACTCTACTAAATTGCCTGCACACCATGTAACGTGGTGACTGAGTCAGATTCAGTGAAAGACAAAGGAGTTCAGTGTCTGTTGTTTCACATATCTTCATTTGCTTGTTTGCTGCACTCGGTAGTCTATTCTGTTGGGTAATCTGTCCACACCTGGTATTCAGGAACACCGTATGATATCACAGCTGCTGTTGTTGTTGCTCAAGACAAGACGCCCGCCATTGTTGTCGAGCACCATAATCCTAAGGTGTTCGGTTCAAAATACCCCCTATTTTCAGTCACGCTAGTGGTGGAGAGGGTGACTTGAGGAGGCGCATTGGGAGTGCTGGTGGTGCCGTATGGTCGTGCATTATGGGGAGGTGTCCGCCGTCGAGATTCAGTCTGGGCCCCTCAATACTTTTTCACTTGTTCACGCCAATTTCCATATAGGAAAATCAATGTGGTTCTTAATAGCAGGGCATCGTTTCCATTCTTACTAAATTGATTCTCTTATGTGAAAACTTGGTGTCACACATGAAATGGCTATTATTATGATGGCGGTTAGGGTTGAGAGGGAGAGAGGGGGCCAGCCAGGGCTCTTGCCCACGCCTGAGCAAGAGAGTTGTTTTTTCCTTTTAATTCTTGCTTGCCTCTAATCTCCACAGGTTACAGGTAAATAGCCTCCTTAGCTAATCACTCCCTATAATTTCTCTCTTCTTTCCTATTATATATATCCCTTCGACCTTACAATCTAACCCAATCAGCTAACTAAGGCAAGGCTGAACAGATTTGTCTCTCATTGGGGCATGGTGGTTAGCCACTAGGTACACCCATGACATACGTCTCTAACAGCTATATGCAAATGTTTTGTGTTATCTGTTAGTATCACCATTCAGCTTTACTGTGCCTCTTATTTCTTGTTGTGTATCATTTATCATTTATACTAACAATGACAGCATGACAGATGATATCATCCTAATAACTTGAATTCCGCATCCTTGAGTTTTCTTAATTTTTTAGCTGTTATAAACGCTTATATTGATTGAAGCATGAAGATTCATATATTTATCTTTCAGGCAAACATTAACTATGATTGGTCACTTATGTCGAATAAGAAAGTACCTCTATATAATAACCTTCCCACCCGCGAGCCATGGCCGCCCATGCGAGTTCAATTTAAGTGCGAAGTCATGGCCAGCCGCACGAGTTCTAGCCTCGCAAGAGCGGCCTCATTAACTGTCATGTGTGTTGTGCCATTAACCACCTGCGGCGAGCTCTGGCCACAGCTTTGCCACTAGTGGCTTGGTCCTTGCTCTGCTATATAGGAAGAGGAGGAAAGAGGGGACGAAGACCTTGCACGTGGGCCTAGGTGGCAATGACATAGGGTCCATTTGGTTTTCTTCTCACCAACACTGCATTGTGCATTTGGACATCCCACCTGGACTGGCTCTAATCATGCAGGCCACTGGCGTTTGGTTGCCTTGCTCTGTAGCGCTAGGATTTGAACAACACTTGTTTGGTTGCTTGTTCATTGGCTTGGTTGTCTCTCAGTTCGGTCACAAGGCATGTGCACACAGCCCGCGGGAGCCAGGCTCCCAAGAAACGAAAACAAAATCCGTTTCCTAGGATGCAGGCTTGGCGATGCTTTTTGCATGTGGCTGGCTAGGTTCTGCCGCGCATCCAGCCAACCAATCGCTCAAATCCTATACCGTGTGAACCAGGGCCACCCAAAAGCAAGGAACCAAACATGCCCATAGTAAAGTGTTTGCCAAACACTTTACTAGCCAGTAGCTCTACGGTAAAGCTTCTCGGTACGAACTAAAGTTTATTTCGTGGTAGTGATTAAAATCTAGTTCCTGAAACCAAACAGACCCTTAGATATCTATTTTCTAAACCAGAGCTTCCTAGATAACCCATAAACCACTAAAAAAACTCTGAAAGTAGCCCCAAAAGCATGGCTTCTACTTTTTTGTTTGGGTGCTCCCCCTAATTTTCGGGCCCTGTTTTTACTTCTACTCTAGCAATAACACCCAAATTTTAACCCTAAATTCATTCTAGGAGACACTGACAAACAGGGCCCGCTCGTCATTCTCTCTATCTTCTTCCTTTGGACATGGACCGAGCCGCATCCGGAATCGAGCCGTCGGCCATAGGGAACCCTGAATCCGCACGTTTGGGTGCCGTGCCTGGATGGGACCTGTACCACTGCAGTAAGCATTGTAGTGAGGGGAGGGGTGCTGAGAGGGGAAGGGAGGAGCGGCCGGATCCTTGGCGATTTCATGCGAGCGCACCAAAGCCCCTGCTCCCTTCTCCGCCACCCTACTCGAGCAAAGGCAAGGCGCTTGGCAGCAGCGGTGCCCCTTGCTTCTCCGCCTTATGTGGTGGCGTCGCTCTCCTTCCTCGCCCTGGCATGACAGCTGACAGGGGCCATGAGGTCGTGTGCAAGGCAACGACACAGTAGCAGAACAGTTTAGGAGAGTTCTGTTTAATTTTTCTTTTTTTTCTCTCTCCTCTGTTTGATTTTTTCTGTGCTTAATGGCTCGGCTAGTTCGGTTCTAATTGAAACTAAACCAAATTAACCGAGACTGACTTGTCTTGATTATAAAATTTTGGAGTAATAATAAGTTTCCGATTTCTAGGTAATCGAATTTTGCAAATAACCGAGAAACCGAACCAATCGGATTGAGCCCTGATAATGTCGGAAAATGCAAATTTGTCTTCAAGGCATGTGAACTGTAGAGACACAGAAAACAAGGTGTTTTCACGAGAGAGAAAAAAAAATCTAGTCCTGTCACAACTGACAGCCTTTTTCAACCATTCACCGCCTCGCCCTTCCCGTTCCAGCCCAAGCTTATCACTATTCTCCCCTTTTCCCCACGCGGCGGCGCGGCGAGGCCACCGACCGGCCGGCCGGCGGGTGCTGCCTCCTCTTCTCCCGGTCCCCTCGCTCCGGCCGCCTGCCGCACCCTCCCCTTCGCCGACGGCGCTCCCCGCCCAGTCGAGCGGGAGCCGTTCTTCGATCGCAGCCGCCATCGCCTCCTCGCGGCGCTCCGCTGGTGCTGGGCCGGTGTTGAGCGAAGCGGGAATTGGACTGGACTCGGGTCAAATTCGTCGTCACCTTCTCGTCGTCGCTGGTAAGGAAGCCCTAACGTTGCTTGCTCGGATTGAAATTGAATTCCCCTGTCCTATAGCTAGGGCTTCTGCGGTTCCGCCTTTGAATTTCCGGTAGATTCGAACGACCCAACCAGAAATTCCCGAAATTCCTTGCTGGGACGGGTGATCCAACCCATCGAGTCCCACTAGCTGCAGGATGGATTCTTGATTTTCTACGCTTGCTGTCAGTCTATCTGAACGCCCAACTGAACAGAACGCCTGCAGGTTTTTTTTGTCGCACTTGTTGCCTTGTTGTCCTCTAATTCCACTGACACTTCCACACATCCCCTTTGCGATGTGGTTTGTGCAATGTTATGTGGAGAAAACCTGAAACATCTTTCTACAGAAGTCTTGTATGGCCAGGATTATTGTTTAGGCCCTTTACTGTTTCATAGGTTCCAGCTCTAAAATGTTGTAGGTTAAACCTGAAACATCTTTCTAAAGTAGCCTATTATGACCACTATCAGTGTCGTTGTAAGTTGTATACAACATTGTTGTTTGGCTGCAGCCACTGTCTCCAACTTTCTACATCAGTGTTAGGATTGGCATCTTTTGGAAGTAACCTCTGTTTGCTGTTGTGTCCTAGCTATCACTGTGTTCGCTTGAAGGATCAATGACTTTGCATATCGCAACTTTATGCTGCTGATGCCTGTCTGTGTGTTATTGGTGCAGATGCCAGAAGCCGAGTGGAATGATGAGCGGACTAGGATTATCTGTGAACTCTTTGAAGAACAAGTTCACGCTGGGAACAGGCCAAACACTCATCTGAACAACATTGGTTACCGCCAAGTTGCGGCCAAATTTCAGCGGAGGACACAGCTTCTCTATACAAAATTACAGCTTAAGAACAAATGGGACAAGTTTAAGAATGATTACATCACTTGGAGGAAATTGCTTGCAGTGGGGAAGGGTTTACCCTGGGACTCAGCAAAGGGGACATTTGTTGCTGATGATGAATGGTGGAAGAAGATCAATAAGGTTTGTTAGTATGCTTAAATTAAACTGGTTCCGTATTTTTTACTGTTTGGGTGATTTTAGTCACGTTACACACACCCTTTCCTTTTCATTTGCTGGTATAGGAGCTGCCGGGTGCAAGGAAATTTCGACATGGCGGTCTACAGCATGAGGATAAGTTGAAAGTAATGTTCGACTACATCACCAGTAATGGTGTTGATCCTTCACCACCTGCTCCGGAAAGCCCGAAGATTGGGGTGGATCATTCACCACCGGCCACAGCTGTTTTGCCATCTGCTCCAGACTGCCCTGTCAATGGAGTGGATCATTCGCCTGTGACTGCACATGGTTTGGCATCTGGTCCAGACAGCCCTGTCAATGGGGTGGATCGGTTGCCACTGCCCACACGTGATTTGCCAAGCATTCAAGAAATCCCCATGAATGGTGTGCACCTCGTTGGATCGGATAACAATACTGAAGATAATGATGACATTCATCAAGAGCCCTTGTTTCAGCATCCGTCAAACAGGAAGAAGATACCGATTCGTTTCAGTGCTACAAAGAAGAAGAAGAAAAACAAGTCTGAAACTGCTCTGCTTATGCAAGCTCACTTGTATCGCATAGCTGAGCTGGCTCAGAAAGCACAGGACACTTTTGAAAAGTTCAGCTCCCAAGCTGACTCAACGCCTTGGCCTAGCATCCAGGATGTTATGACACTGGTCCGGGCGTGTGGAGCACGGTGTGGAAGCAATGAGCATTTCATCGCAACTGAACTGTTTGTCAGTAGAGAACAGAGAGAGATGTTCCTGACCATGGAAACGGCGGAGGAAAGGTTCCAGTGGCTTAGAAGAAAATACATTGTCAAGTATTTGTCAGGTACAGCAGGTACAAATCTGGGTACTAGATAAAAATGATCCTGGGCTTCTGCATTAGGTTTCTCCCATGTCGTTTAGGCTTTAATATCCATCATGACACATTTTGTATTGGATCCTGATATAGCATGGTTTGCATCCCCTGACAAGTACTCCCTCCGTCCCAAAAAGGATGTCGTTCTCGCTTCCCGATAAATGACTGCCGGTAATTTTTATAAATACTAAATATCATCGATTAGTATTATAATTGGTATTATCGGAAAGATCTTTAGATCTAGTTTTTTAACAAATTTATTTGGAGATATAAATATTGTACGTATTTTCTACAAATCAAGTCAAACGTGTGGCACGAACATCTAAAACGTCATCTATTTTGGGACGGAGGGAGTATAGTTGTATGAATGTGTAGGTATCCTCTGGTTTCACCTGTTCCTGTGTAGCAATTATCTTTGGACGCAATTAGGGTCAAATAATCCTATATACTGTATAATTTCTGGTATAACGGTGGACCAAATGCGCTGTAATCCATCCTGACTTCGAGAGTCCACGGCACACTGTTCTCTCCTTTCTGCGTGCCTACGCCACTGTGTCTGGAGCATACTCTGCTTAGGTGCAGCAGGGGCAGGGGCCTGACCGGTTGGCCCGGCATTGCTCGTTGCACTGCTGAGGCTGGAACCGGAGGGGGGCATCCTCTTATGCAACGGGCTAGTTGAGCTCGGTGCTGATGAGCAGAGCATCCATCAAATTGTGTCTTGTGGCTGCAAGTTCTTTTTTGGTGCGCCGTTGGATCTTTCCTGGTCTTGCTCGTGCTGCAGAAACCCACATATAGCTCGAACTATCAATGAACTATTTGAGAGATCAGTTTGTTGAATGTTTGGCGGTTATGCATGCACGATGATGATTACTGGCCAATATATTTTATATAATGTCAAATTATGATAGTTGTTTGACTGCCATGTGAATTGTATTAATTATGAGAAATGGGGTTGGCCAATGTGTGCTTCAAACCGGGTTTTGGCAAAACTGGGCCTCTCAGATTCGTTTCAAACTCCAGACAGAATGGGCTCCAAAATTGCTGAGGACACAAATGTGATAACGATTGATTGGGCTCAAATTTATACGGGCTAAGCCTAATTACCTAGTGTAGAAAAGCAGCCCATGATATACTATAGATCAACTAGGCCAAATTCGTTTTAAGGACATTTATTTTTTCTCACAGTATTCGTGCCACGTTACTCCCCATGTCACATGCCACGCCAGATTTGCTATGTCAATGAACACGTGTCAACACCATGTCTGATATGCCATGACATCTTTAGTGATAGATATTGCGGCCATACGCTAGTGACACAAGAGCCACTATCATTAAATTTAGAGCAACTTCAAGAGATCGTTACTGATCGCTAGGATTAGAGATTTAGGTGAAAAAAAGAACCTTTCAACAACTTCTTTGATTAGTTATTAGTTATCTAAACATAGTCATATTTCCTTCGAGACTTCTCTCTAGCCAAAAATAGAAGACAAGAATGTCTCTCTAGAGTACATAAAACCTACTGAAGAGTGGAATTACTTTAAAAAAATGAATCGTATGACAATTGACTCCGTCTGTACGAAAGTTAGTAGTGACCCACTTTCTCTGCCGACAACCACTTTGTCACTGTTATGTTTAAAAGACAAACATTGACATGAAAAAGCCTATTTCTGTCGTAATCTATGTCATACAGAAGACCCCCTCATGCAGTACTAGGTTTAAATAAAAGCCCCCTAATATTTTTAAAACAGCAAAATCGCAAGTTGTGCATTTTTTCGCGTAAAATCACGCGCTACGCCGCCGTGGGGGTTCAAACCCGTGACCTCCCCCTCGCGTAATTTCACTAACAATCCGTGCACTCCGAACGCTTGCGGATTTGGCTGCTTTCGCTAAGAAATACCAACAGCTACCATCGTGTTCGTCGCTGTGCATGCCTAGCGACGTTTTGAGTCGCGTTCGAAGTGCGCTGAGTCCGCGTTGCGTCATAGTATAGATCTGTGTGCTCGGTATCTCCAGGGAAGCTCCGGTGAGCTTCGCCGCCAAGCACCGTGCGCCGCCATCCACCATAGTCGCCACCATGCATGCTCCGGTGCGAGATAGAAGCCGTGTCTTAGCTTGTCGTGTTCGCCATGAAGAGAGGAGCGTGATGGTGCGACCCTCCTCGCCGGCAACCTCACCAACGGTGAGAACCGCCGTCGCCTCACCGGCAGGGCCGGCTGGAACCCTTGCTAGGCTACGCGGGCCGACTGGGCCGCACAGTAGCCCAGTAAGGAGGGGAAAAATGTTTTCCTTTTTCTTTTTTGATTTCCTAATACTGATTTTCATAATTTGTAATTAATTATTAAGGGATGATAAAAATAAAATAAAATTGTTCTATGCCCACTATAATGTACTCAATTTAATAAAAATATTGGTTGCCTGTGTTTAGTGCAGTTTCTGAAATCTAAAAATACATCTTTAATTGCTAATCCTAATAGTTCATGATTTTTGTTGTTGGATGTGTGTATCCAAAAATCATGAAAAATTATGGTTTAGCTTAATTAGGTAAAATCTACCTCCAATAAAAATTTTAGCTCATTTAGACAAAGTTTCATTAAAGTTTATTTTATACCTTAATTAATAAAGGCTTAATTAACCTTTTACATTAAGTCTTTATTAATTAATCTTGTTTAATAACTATAAAAATGGTTAATAAATTTGTTAGTAATCATAATCACTTTAGAGTTGATTATCTTTAGGATTGAATGATGACCCTAGGTCATTAACCCTAATGACCCTCAGCACCGAGTAGATTGCTTGCGTTAGCGTGTCCGACGTTGCTGTAACTTATCAGGAGATGGTGACTCTCACTGGCAAGACCATCACCCTTGCAGCAGTGGCATGCAGATCTTCATAAGAAGACCTCCGTCGTCGTTGTCTCGAGTGGTGGTATGTAGATATTTGTAAGTCCTCGATAGCAATCGATCGAGGTGGTTTGATGTAGATCTTTGTTAAGACCCTGTTACCACCACTAAGGAAGGGAAGTTGTTTTGTGTCATTTAGTTTTTGGTGCATCTCCATCACATGTTCATGTTACATTTCATGCATCTCATGATCGTATGTTGTTATCGTGTAGTTGCAAGTTCTATGGAAGGAGTTGTCGATCCAGCTCCTATTGTTAGTGAAGCTAGTCAGGTTGAAGGAGTGAGACTTCTTTGTTGACTAAGACAAGCCTCGGATGCATTTAAACCCTTAGTTGTGTTTACAAAGCTTTAATAACTTTATACTTATATAATGATGCATTAGGTGAATAGGAGTTGGGTGATATCCTATATTGATGCATTTACCTACCTTGATATTGACATATCATCCATGATACCTCTTTATTTATAAATCCTTAGTATTGCTTAGTCATGCTTAATGAGATAGACTTTTAAAGTAAATGTTTTAAAGATGATAATGATCAATGGCTTTAATGCTATGGGAAAGAGGAATGAAATTGAGACCGATGGGACATAGAAATGTTTATGGTGGAACCCGACTAGGATGCCTAGTCATGCTCATCCTATTGGAGTCGATTAAGGACCGTCTGTTGTTGGCCCTTGGATCAATTTGTTAGTACTAATCACATGCTCTGGTAGTAAGCTCTGCTGGGCCAATCTATGATGATGTTGACACCTCTTAATGTTATCTCTAATAACAGCGCTAAAAATGCTAGAGTAGCGCACCGCCACTAGAATGCCAAGTTGTCATCCCCAGCATAACACCAAGAAGTGTGGTATTAAATCATGCCACCATCTAGAATATAGAAATGTATCTGCAAACGCACAGATCAAATACCATTGTAGCATTTTACCCGGAGTATTACGGGTTGTCATTTATATTTTTCCAAAGGAAGGTCTACATGGCTGTGTAAAGGTAGTGAGTTGACCTAGAGTGTAACGAATAGGAATAACCATGTCCTCGCTACTCAATGCAGGGGAAAGTCACAAGATAAATGATAAGATAATTGTATAATCATCAGCGTAAATAGATAGAGACTCCTAGCTATATCATTAGGGTTGCTAGTAGAACATCAAGAGATATTCCTGGGTTATTCCTAGCTACATGTCAAAGTATATTATGGTTAGTGCAATACACCTAGTAATTATGGCTAAGGTTAGCATTACATTTATTCATAGTGGACATACTAAGGAGGTTTGAGAACATAGCTTGCCCTTCCGTCATATACAAGCCCTACTGTGCCTATAAACGGGGTTCGGATTACATAGGACTGAACAGGAATGTCACACCCATGATCTACCAAACCCAGTCTATAGGGTGCATTCACAGATAAACAACGTATAAGCACCACGCTTACACAATGTTTATCACTCACCCAACGATCAATTAGACAAGTGCTATATGAACCTATGGATAAACATAATGTTAATCTAGCTATACTAAGCATGTAACCACAATAGACAGAGAACATAATAACAATGAATATAAGTAAATAAGAATTCATCAATCATATAACTATACAATGAAAGAGAACAAAGGCGAGAGAAGGTAAGAACTATACCAAATCCAAGCTCTTGATGGCTCCGGAATCTAAGCCTGCGCTTGCCTCCCTCTAGTTCTAATCTAGCTATCTAGGCCCTAGATAAGGGGCTCTGATTAGGGTTTCTGGCTGATGATCGGACTTTCGAATGAGAATGAATGAATGGGAGCCCTCCCCAGGGGGGGTGCCTCTCCTTTTATAGCCCTAGGCGTTGATTGTGAGCCATTGGATCAAACCGACATTGACGGGCGGCTAGGATTAATCCTCAAAGGCGGTGGAGCGAACCGGACGAACCGGGACCCGACCGGGGCTAGGGCCAGACCGGCTGGTCTGGGGTGGGACCGGCTGGTCCCACCTGGTGGCCTCCGGGCCTCCGGCTCGGCGTGGTGCCTTCTCGTCTCTTCTGAAACTTTTCTGTATAGCCGTGGAGTCCGTTTTCTGTTTTCTTGTTCCGATAAGCTTGTATATTTGCGCCTTTTTCGGTTTACGCCTGCATAAATTGTGAAACACCAAAACTCATGGAATTTGGTCAGTGTAAACCCTATGTCTACTTTGGTGATCACATTTGCATCCTTTTTATGGCTAGTTGACGGTTGAATTAATACAATAGTGGCCATCAACAACTCCCCCAAGCTTAACCTTTGCTAGTCCCTTAGCAAAGAAAACTCAGAAAAGTTATTAAAAATATAAGTATGTTTAAGCACTGTAGCCATCTCGGAGCAACTCTCTCTAAATATACCTGCAATCAGACAGAAATTCTTCTCTAAGTTTATGCAATAACTGAGTTGACTTTTAAACTTACCCATATTACCCTAGACTGTGGGGCTTATCGGCTCTTTCTTGGGTCTTGAGCACTTGACAGATAGAAAGATCCCATCTAAGCACTATGTCTCAAGTTCTTTGATCAGCTATCATTCTGGAGTTTTTTAGAGGTTTTTAAATAAAACTCAGAGCTTCCCATATATGACACTCTCAAGTCTCTCAATATATGTGGTATTTGTGGATCCTCACCAAGACAGTGATGATGGTTGCCTTTCTTTTCATCCTATAACTAAAACTTTTGTGGAGCTCATAGGTAAGGAGAAAACTTGAAAGAGCAAACTTGCAATGCATATGTTGTTGAGTCAAACAATGGATCCATGGAGAAACAAGTCATGCAGTCGAATCAAGATATATAGGTGGATGGATATATGGTGGAACCTAATTCTACTCAGTTCCTTGAATGCTTCTCTCTCTTTTAAAACTGAACAGAGGTTATGAGCTATCTTTTTCTCTTCTTTCTTTTTCAGGGAGTCGGGTATCTGGGTACCCATTGTTTTGCATTGGGACACTTGTCCATCTTTCTTTCTTCTCCCTTTTCTCTCTCTTCTCTCTTTTTTTTTCAAATATCTTTTTGTATAGCTCATAGCACTCCTTTTGGCATTGATGGATTTAGGGAGATAATCATAGGAACATGGAGCATTATTGGGTGGCTAACCTATTGGAATATTTTTGGTGTTCCCTCCCAGAGTAGGAGAAAAACAATTTTGGAATGGATGTAGGTGGAATGGCTTGTTGTTGCGCCTACTCCAGTGTAGAGTAGTGCATATGGAGGTGGATCTTAATTCAAGAGCATGACAAATTTCTCACTAGGGTCACAAGAGCTGATAGAACTCAATGCAAGACAAGCAGTATATGTGGAAGTTTAACTAGCCTATCTCATCATGTTTGGCTCTGGTGGGAATGTAAGCTTTGTCATATAGGAACTCATCATATTTTGTATTTTTCAAAAGATAAATCTCCAGAACTCTAGTGTCACTTAGAACAAGATAAATAGCAGCTCAGACTTTCTCAATCTTATCAATCAGGTACCTAGACCTAGTTCAAGCATATGCAACCCACAAGTTTCAGGTTCAGAGCAAATTCTCATGTCAAAACAGTTGGAGCTAAAACTTAGGAAAACTTTTATCTAAACTCTAGGTATTTAGAGGTGTTGTAACGGAGCAGCTTATCATTAGTTCAATTCAATCTCAAGAGCTTCCTTTTTATTGACTCTAGACAGACAAACATTTTTATTTGATTTTTTTTATTTTTCAAAGACTCAAACTATAAAACTCAAAAGACTCTAAGGACTCTAAAAAAATATGGACCTTCATGTGCCCATATATTTTTGGTATTTTTAGTTTTCTTAGATACTATGGTGAACCTTCATGTGCTCACATATTTTTGGTATTTTTTTATTTTTATGACTGACTCGATAATCGCGTAGGTACACTTACCTGGGTACCTAGGGGTTGCCTTCACCCAAGCTGATTGTTGTCGTGGTTGAGCATTGAAGCTGAGCAGTCCTCTCGGTAGAGCCCATGCTTGTGAGAGCTGGTGTAGTCAAGAACCTTCATCTCATCCAACAAGAAGTTGCTCCCATCACACAGTGGTTAGCTATGTGCAAGAAGGTGTACTTCGATTGGTGAAGATGATGATCCCTAGGTGGACTAGCTCTTAGAGTCATCCCTGTAGTAAACATCTCACAAAACACCAAAACTCGTGGAACGGATTAGGATAAATAATTAGTGGTTAGCCGTTCGAGGATTAGTTGTTGTGAGGAGTTTTCAAAAGTTATTACAGTGCATTCAAAATGGCAGGATGCTTAATGATTATTTTTGACTTCTTTTTTTAAACAAAATTGAAATATGTATTCTAATTTTTTTTATTATCATTATTATTATTTTATTTTTTTTATTCCACCACGGTGAACACTCCTTTAGCTTGCACTACAGGCATGTCACATGGGGCTTTAAGGTTTTCTAAATGTTTTTGTGATTTTCTATAAAGATGACAAAAACTAACTATGAATTAAAAGTGCAAGAAAGTAAATGGATAACTACCATTGTTACCTTATGGCGAGGGTTCGGAGTTTAGAGTCCTCCGGATAAGACTTCTCGTCGTCCTCACTCCTGGGGTGCTTCATCGGATCCCGAGGATGGGGACCCCAACGTTGGACCTCCTGGTGATGATGACTCAGTTAAGGAGGTCACCTTCTCTTTCCATACCTTCGTAGGCTGTGCCTTCGGTGCTGTAGGTTCTTCTTTAATTTCTTCCTCCTCAACATTCCTATTTTGAGAGCGATTCCTTCGGCGCTAACGTCTTCTCTTGGACTGGGTGAAAGCTGGTAATCCAGGAGAGTCATAATCTTTAAAATAACAGCGTACCTTCTCTCCTGGAAATTGGAAGTGGACTTGGCCTGATCCATTGTAGATGATCGCGTTGGTAGTGCTGAGGAACGGCCTTCCAAGTATGATGGGCATCTCGTCTTCTTCTCCCATGTCCAGTATCATGAAGTCGGTCGGGACGTAGTGGTCCTGGATCTTGACCATGATGTCTCTCGCTACTCCCTCTGGAAATCTCGTCATGTTGTCCGCCAGCTGTAGCTGCATATAGGTAGGGTATAGAGGTGTATCGAATAATAAATCATATACCTTTTTGGACATTATGTTGACAGCTGATCCGGTGTCACAGAAGGCATTGTAGAATGAGCACTGTCCAATAGTGCAATCAATGGCTGGCGTGCCTGGATCCTCCTTCTTGGTTAGGAATGGTGAAGCTAGGAGGTGGTCATGCTTGTACTCAATAGCCTTGACTACTTAGACTTGCTTTCTCACTTGTCTTCTGTTCTTGTTCTTTCTCTTTCCATTTGAATTCCTCTTGGTTCCTTCATTTGTTGGCTTGACCGGGAAGTAAGCTCCTCTTGGGTCTATGGGAGCTTCAAGGGTCTTGTTCTTGAAACTGAACTTCTCTTTATTACCCTTGATGGTGAAACAAATCTTGGCACTGTCTGTGTAGATGACAGCCTTTGCAGTGCTCAGGAATGGTCGACCAAGAATGATCGGACTCTTGGTGTCTTTGCCGGTATCCAGGACTACAAAGTCTACAGGGACATATGATCTCCTGATTCGTATGCACACGTCATCTAAGATTCCCTTAGGGTACTTGATCGCCCTGGTGCACTTTTGCAAACACATATCTGTGTACAACAAAGGTGCCCATGGAAAGACTTGGTCAAAAATTACCTTAGACATGATGTTGACACTGGCGCCTAGATCACAGACGACTTCTAGGAAGTCATGCTGCCCAATAGAGATGGGAATCACAGGTCTCCCTGGATCTCCCCTTTTGGGTGGCATGGAGTCATCCTTCTATCCTGATGATGCTTCAACGTAGTAACCTGTATATACATCAACAAGATTCATGGTCTTGGGCTCTAGAGGTTGCCCTGGAATCTTACCTTCATTGGTCGGTGGAACAGCGGCCGCCAGCTGAGCTAATTGTTGTTCTATTATTTTATTGAAGCTAAGCTGGTTCTTAACAGCAGAGGTAAAGCTATCCATTTTAATGTTTATGTTCTCTAGCATTTTATCATTGGATGCTACCTTCCTAGATAAGGTCTCCACAATTTTATTTTGGTTGGAGATCACTTCTCTCAAAGGCGATTGAGCATAGTTATTATAATTATTGCCTTGAAAGTTACCTTAGAAGTTACCTTGGTAGTTGGGCCTTTGCTGGTTCCATCCTTGATTCTGAGGATGATAGTTGTTGTTGTTGTTGATGAAGTTCACATCCTCACGGGTCTCAGGACAGCTGTTGCCTGAGTGTCCCATATTGCCACACACTTCACAAGTTATGCATGCATCATTAATGCGCATGACATCTTGCCTCTGGCTCATCTTGTCTTCCAGCTTCTTTATGAGCAGATCTATTTTGGCAGACAGCATGTCTACCTCCTTGAGCTGGTGCATTCCTCCACTCCTCTTGCGGATCGTCTGGCGCTCATCATTCCAATCTTGATTGGAGGCCATCTTCTCCATAAGAGCAGTAGCTTGTGGTATGGTCGGTGACATAAATACACCTCCAACAGCAGCATCAACTTTATTGCGGATGCTGTTGGTGAGCCCATGATAGAAAGTTTGCATCAGGAGCCAATTCTCCATCCCATGATGAGGACATTCAGAGATGTAATCTTGAAATCGTTCCCAGGCCTCCAGGACTGACTCATCATGTCGTTGCTAGAAACTCGAGATCTTCCCCCTTAGGGCACTCGTTTTGCCCATAGGAAAGAACCTTGCTAGAAACGCTGTGGAGCACTTGTCTCAAGTAGTATGATTATCTTTGTTGGCGTAGAACCATTGCTTTGCCTTTCCCAATAGTGAGAATGGGAACAGACAAAGCAGAACGGTATCCTTTGGTACATCCTTCAGCTTGAAAGTGCTATAAATCTCCAAGAAATATTGGAGATGAGCACTTGCATCTTCATGTGCTTTCCCACAGAACAGGTTGGCTTGCACCATGGTGATAAGAGCTGGCTTGAGCTCAAATCCAATCTCCCCAACTTCGACATTAGATCCAGTGCAGATGTTGTTGGTGTTCGGAGCGGAGAACTCACGCAGTGACTTATCAGCCATTTCTTCAAAAGCTGGTGCTAAGTTGCCCTCTTGTTGCTCTTCTTCTTCTTCTCTTGTAGGAGCTTGCTCCTCCAAAGAACGAACCTCGGCAGTGGGTGTCCTTGATGGAGATTCAAAGATGTCCCTCGCTGGAATTTCTTTCTTCGAAAGAGTTTCTCTGGATTTTCAATGTAGTTATCTGGCAGATCAAAACCACTCATTCATTACCTTGCATAAGATTTCACAAAGATAGAAAACACAAGGGTACGCCTGCATTGAGTAGGGGTCTATGGTTTTCTCTATCTCATTAGTTGGTTAGGTCTATCGCTATCCTTTTGAATTGCCAATTGCCTTCCCCGGCAACGGCGCCAAAAATGCTTGTTGACACCTCTTAATGTTATCTCTAATAATGGTGCTAAAAATGCTAGAGTAAGCGCACTGCCACTAGAATGCCAAGTTGTCATCCCTAGCATAACACCAAGAAGTGTGGTATTAAATCATGCCACCATCTAGAATATTGAAATGTATCCGCAAGCGCACAGATCAAATACCATCGTAGCATTTTACCCGGAGTATTACTGGTTGTCATTTATATTTTCCCAAAGGAAGGTCTACATGGCTGTGTAAAGGTAGTGAGTTGACCTAGAGTGTAACAAATAGGCATAACCATGTCCTCACTACTCAATGCAGGGGTAAGTCACAAGATAAATGATAAGATAAGTGTATAATCATCAGCGTAAACAGATAGAGACTCCTAGCTATATCATTAGGGTTGCTAGTAGAACATCAAGAGATATTCCTAGGTTATTCCTAGCTACATGTCAAAGTATATTATGGTTAGTGCAATACACCTAGTAATCATGGCTAAGGTTAGCATTACATTTATTCATAGTGGACATACTAAGGAGGTTTGAGAACATAGCTCGCCCTTCCGTCGTATACAAGCCCTACTGTGCCTATAAACGGGGTTTGGATTACATAGGATTCAACAGGAATGTCACACCCGTGATCTACCAAACCCAGCCTATAGGGTGCATTCGCAGATAAACAACGTATAAGCACCACGCTTACACAATGTTTATCACTCACCCAACGATCAATTAGACGAGTGCTATACGAACCTATGGATAAACATAATGTTAATCTAGCTATACTAAGCATGTAACCACAATAGACAGAGAACATAATAACTATGAATATAAGTAAATAAGAATTCATCAATTCAATTGTAGCAATCATATAACTATACAATGAAAGAGAACAAAGGTGATAGGGGGTAAGAACTATACCAAATCCAAGCTCTTGATGGCTTCGGAATCCAAGCCTGCGCTTGCCTCCGTCTAGTTCTAATCTAGCTATCTAGGCCCTAGCTAAGGAGCTCTGATTAGGGTTTCTGGCTGATGATCGGACTTCTGAATGAGAATGAATGAATGGGGGCCCTCCCGGGGGGTGCCTCTCCTTTTATAGCCCTGGGCGTTGATCATGAGCCATCGGATCAAACCGACATTGACGGGCGGCTAGGATTAATCCTCAAAGGCGGTGGAGCGAACCGGGCGAACCGGGACCCGGCCGGGCCGGGGCCGAGACCGGCCGGTGCAGGGGTGGGACCGGCCGGTCCCCCTGGTGGCCTCCGGGCCCCGGCTCGGCGTGGTGCCTTCTCGTCTCTTCCGGAACTTTCCTGTATAGCCGTGGAGTCCGTTTTCCGTTTTCTTGTTCCAATAAGCTTGTATGTTTGCGCCTTTTCGGTTTTACGCTTTGCATAAATAGTGAAACACCAAAACTCGTGGAATTTGGTCGAGTGTAAACCCTATGTCTACTTTGGTGATCACATTTGCATCCTTTTCATGGCTAGTTGACGGTTGAATTAATACAATAGTGGCCGTCAACGGATGAGAACAGACAACCGTGTACTAGGAGTGGAAAGATGGCGGGAGTAGCTTGTACCCACCCTGCGGGTAAACCGTCTAGGACGGCATAGTGCGGTGGTGTACTATGCTCTCGGGGGATGCGGAACCGGTCTAGACGTGAGACTCCGAGTGGTTGGTTGACATATGGGGGTTAGAGTCCCACATATATCGTATGGTTAGGAATCCCCCATTTGGGTATACAAGCGATTCGAATCTTCATTGCTTCATGGTAAAGGAAGCTTGATCCTCGCCCTATCATCGTAGTAACAACGGAAGTGGAATGGAATGATGGTTCATAAGTGGTTATATGTTTGAGAAGTGTTTGCCATAGACTAAATTCACCTAGAAAGTAGGAATGACAATTAATGATGATTAAAATGATGCAACTAAGCTTTTACACAAAAGAGTCCTTGATCTTGTTTAGTTTTACCTTGATACCTATCAACTAGCATTCCTGAGTCTTCACCCTTTTTATCATCGGGTAAGTCTTACACTTTTGGTACTCAGGGTTTATTCTACCCTTGTTGCAGGTGAGCCGCATGAGCAAGTGTGCTATAACCCTTGTTGCATGACAGTTGTTGATATGTCTGATGAGAAATAGGTTGTTTGGCCTTTGGGTAAGGCACTTTCATTGTTTGGCTTGTACTATGTTGTCTAATGGTACTCCTCAGTTGTATTAACTTAAGCACTGGTGTTGGTATAAATTAACTGCACTCTATTAAATAAGTTTTAAGTAGGATTATCCGCAAGCGTACAGATATCGTACCAGTGTCACATTTTACCTGGAGGTTTTAAATATCGTATCCACAGGGAATAGTCATGATGATGACAAAGTATATAGACTTAACCCTACAATTAGGCTAGATCATATCAAGAAAGAGGAAATAGCTAATGCACTCTAGTTCTGACAACCGGTAAGCTTTGAATAATACCGTCTAATCGGACATGTAACCCGAATAAGAGAAGAAACAAAGTAATCTCCTACCAAGCACCTATAAGCCTATCAATTCTATCAACGAAAAGTGGACTACAGAGGATTCAACGCTGCTATAAAGTCACCTACGCGAGCTACCACTATCCAGCTAATTAGGGGACGTCCACAAGTAAACCTAGCCTAGGCACCACGCCTACACTCATCTTCCTTTGGTTTTGATATTAAAACTGGCTATACTTATCTAGTGAAGTGCTACAACGTATTCGTGCGCTTGTGGAATTATTCAATAGTCATTGACAGATACCAACAAGCATTTCTAGCGCCGTTGCTAGGGAAGACGTCGCTGAGATCACTCTGAACTTATCTTAACCTGTATTATAATCTTATCTTTTCTTTGTATACTATCACTCTTTACCTTTTTTATTTCTCTTTACCTTTTCTATCCTTCAATGGATCAACTTGATTCTACACCTATCTATGAATATAACTTCATGAGCCTACGCTTAGAGCCAGAGCCGTCCTTAAAGCCTATCTTAGCCTCTGACTATAAGCTACGCCCATGTTTAATAGACATGGTCAGAAACCAATCTTTCTCAGGAGAAGACAATGCTAGCTCTTATTCTCACCTCAATGAATTCGAACAAACCTATGCGTGTTTACGCATTAAGGATATGTCTGATGACACTATGCGATGGAAGCCTTTTCCTTTCTTTTTGACTGGAGAAGCTAGACATTGGTATGATCTCCACGTTGAGAGTGTTAAAGGTGACTGGAGAGCATTTTGTGTTGAATTCTGCCTTTAATTCTATCCTATTTCTAAGGTAGTAGAGCTTCGCTTAGAAGTTCTATCCTTTAGACAAGAGAAGAAGGAGACTTTGACCGAAGTCTGGGAATGTTTTAACAATCTTACTCATTCTGGATCTAGTTTATCTTTACCAGACCTCATCCTACTTCAACATTTCTATAAGGGTCTGAATAGAAAAACTTCTAAATTCCTTAACCTTGCTTCTGGAGGATCATTGTTGCATATCACTCCCGATGTTGCAAGAAATGTCCTTACAAAGATCCACGAAAATGAAACACCTTTAAGGAAGCTAGTAGAGGAAGAAGATCTGATAGTTGATCAGGAATCTACACCTACCACATCCCAACCTACAACTATCAGCGAGCTTAAACCACAGGAGAGGAAGAAATTCCACTTCCAGACTTCATGCTCGAGATCGAGGATGATATATTCACCGATTATGAAAACACCTCAAATTATTACACCATTAGGAGACCATAGAAGTCAAAAAAGTCATCACCTAGTGACGAAGTCTTAGATCCTTCTGATGAGGCTTTCCTTAAGCAAAATACTAAAGAGGTTGTGTCAATTATAAGCAATGATTGGTTGAAAGAATCAGAGCTTTTCTCTGATGTCATCCGAGTTGATTTTACATCAACTACCATACCTTGCTAAATCCACAAGGGTTCTTTCAAAGCATTGTACAACCCTGTTGTGGGAGTTAACATCATGTCTACAACATATGCTCAAAATCTTTTAAAAAATATGCCCTTAACCCCAACAACAAAGTTTTTGAAAAGTTCTTTAGGCTATGTTCTTCCAAGTTTGGAAATTCTCTATGTCTTACCTGTTCATATGAAAGGGATAAGAGTTCATTTGAGCTTCTATATCTTTGATGTCATAGATTTAACGTATTGATTGGACAGCCTATAGAGAGACTTTTACAAGAAGGACAAAAAGGAAATCTAAACATTAGCCTCAGAAAGAACTTTAAATTGCATATATCCATAACTCGTGTTCTCAACAATGAGACTGAGTCACTTCCTGAGCCTGATCCTATGGAAGAAGTCTGAGAGATAACCTTTGAATCATCTTTTGAGCTAGATTTCAAGGATGATTCCGAAGCACTAGAAGAGGAAGAGATAGTACGCTAGAACCTGACCTTCTAGATGAGTCTAAGGAACCACCTAGGCCTCCCATCAAACTCAAACCCCTGCCTTCTAGTCTTAAGTATGCTTTCCTAAATAATGATCAGGAATCCCCTATGATAATAAGTGATAAACTCTCCAAGGAGGAAACCTTTCAATTGATTACAGTCCTAGAAAAGCATAGATCTGCTTTCGGCTATTCACTCTAAGATCTTAAAGGAATCAGTCCTGTTCTTTGCACCCATCACTTCCCTACAGACCTTGAGATAACACCTTCTAGAGAACCACAATGTAGGTTGAATAATGCATTGAGAGGTTGTTAAAAAAGAGGTTTTCAAACTGTTACATACCGGGATCATATATCCTGTGCCATACAGTGAGTGGGTAAGCTCTATGCAAGTTGTGCCTAAAAAGGGGGCATGAAAGTTGTTAGGAATGATAAGAATAAATTAATCCCACAAAGAACTGTCACTGGATGGCGGATGTATATTGATTACCAAAAGCTAAACAAGGCAATGAAGAAGATCATTTTCCACTTCCCTTCATTGATGAGATGTTGGAAAGGTTGGCAAATCATTCTTTCTTCTGTTTTCTTGATGAGTATTCGGGATATTATCAAATAACAATCCATCTAGATGATCAAAGCAAAACCACATTTATATATCTATATAGAACTTATGCTTACCGTAGAATGTCTTTTGGACTATGTAATACTCCAGCTTTATTTCAAAGATGCATGGTGTCTATATTTTTCGATATGATTGAAGTGATAATGGAAGTTTTCATGGATGACTTTTTTGGTATATGGAAAAACTTTTAATAAATACGTTGAAAACTTAGATAAGGTTTTGCAAAGATGTGAGGAAAGCACTTAGTCCTTAATTGAGAAAATGTCATTTCATGGTTAGAAAAGGAATAGTGCTTGGACATTTAGTGTCTGAAAGAGGGATAGAGGTAGACAGAGCTAAAATTGAAGTGATTGAAGAACTATATCTCCTCCCACTAATGTTAAGGGAATTCAAAGCTTCCTAGGTCATGCAGGTTTTTATCGACGGTTCATACATAACTTTTCATATATTGCTAGACCTCTAACAAACCTACTAGCTAAGGATGCTTCCTTTGAATTTGATGATGCTTGTTTGAAAGCTTTTGAAACTCTTAAGAAAGGGCTCATCTACGCACCAATCATTCAACCCCCTGATTTGTCGCTGCCTTTTGAATTGATGTGTGATGCAAGTGATTATGCTGTGGGGGTATAGTTTTGGGACAAACTAAAGACAGGAAACATCACGCAATTGTATATGCTAGCAAAACTCTGATAGGACCTCAACTTAATTATGCAACTACTGAAAAAGAGCTTCTAGCTGTTGTTTTCACTATAGACAAGTTTAAATCTTACTTAGTAGGAGCAAAGGTATTCATTTATACTGATCATGCTGCTCTTAAATACCTGTTCACTAAGAAAGATGCTAAACCCCGACTCATAAGATGGATTTTGCTACTCCAAGAATTTGACTTAGAAATAAAAGATAAAAGAGGAGTAGAAAACCCTATTGTCGATCACTTGTCTAGAATGCAGTTTAAGAATATGCAGGAACTACCAATCACTGACTCCCTTCGAGATGACACGCTCTACGCCATCTCCAGGTCGGATCCCTGGTATGCAAATATTATCAATTTTATGGTTGCAGGATATGTAACACCAGGGACAGACAGGAGAAACATTATCTATAAAAGTCAGCTACATATATGAGATGATCCTTATCTCTTCGGAGTATGTTCTGATGGACTACTCCAGAGGGTGTACCTACTGAGGAAGGACTACGGATTATTGAAAGATGTCACTCATCACCATATAGAAGTTATTATGGAGCGTTCTTAACCTATGCAAAGATCTAGCAAAGTGGATTCTTTTGGCCAACCATGTACAAAGACGCTAAGAACTTCATTCAAAGATGTGGAGCATGTCGGAGGCACGGTAATATGAATTCAAGAGATGCCATGCCACTCACCAACAATCTTCAAATCAAGATCTTTGATGTCTGGGGAATTGACTATATGGGACCATTTCTAAAATCAGGCAACTATGAGTACATTCTAGTGGCAGTTGACTATGTCTCAAAATGGGTAGAAGCCATGCCATGCAAAGCTACAAATTCCAAGAATTCCAAGAAGATGTTTTAGAAGACAATATTTCCAAGATTCGGTGTTCCAAGAATGATAATCAGTGATGGAGGAACGACTTTCGCAAGTACTTGATAAAGCAAGAGATCCAACATTACGTAGCTACTCCCTACCATCCTCAAACAAGTGGCCAAGCAGAGACTTCCAATAAGTAAATCAAGAACACTCTACAAAAGACAGTTAATGAGATGGAAACTGTTTGGAAGAAAAAGCTACCCAATGCATTATGGGCATACCAAACAGCATATAAGACACCTCTTGGCATGTCACCTTATCAGCTTATCTATGGCAAGACCTGTCATTTGCCAGTGGAGCTTGAGTTCAAAGCTCATTGGGCAATTAAGAGATGGAACATGGATTTCAAAGCCGCTGGGACAAGAAGAAAGATACAACTCTTGGAGTTAGATGAATGGCGAGAAAAGGCGTATCATTACGCAAAGATCTATAAAGAGAGGCCAAAAGGTGGCATGATAAGCGAATCAAGAAGAAGAGCTTTAGCCCCAGAGATAAAGTGCTATTATTCAACTCCAGGGTAAGATTATTCGGACATGGAAAACTACGAAGCAAGTGGGAAGGACCATTCATGGTGTTAAATTCATCATCACATGGAGCAGTGACACTTCAAAACAACGAAGGTACGTTATTCAAGGTAAATGGCCAACGCCTTAAAATTTTTCTAGAACCTTCTAGACCACTGGGGAATTAGATGAAATTTATTTTTTGGCTTTTCCCTAATTTATCAAAATATAAAACTCCGTCATGAATTGGGCTACGACAGGAGAAAATTTGGAGAGATAACGGGCCAAGAATACACCCCGCGGAAGGGCACCGGAAACCGGGCCGGGGTGGGACCGGCCGGTCCCACCCCTGGCCGGTCGGGCTCGCTGGCCGCCCGTGGTCCGCCGCCTCTCAGTGCGAAGCTTGTTCTGTTAGGGTTTTGGATATTCCACATTGATCCAAATCCACCGCTGCCTGTTCACGGTAGATGCTCGGGATAGATTAGGATGGAATGCCCCCTACCTCAAGTTACCAGGACTATATAAACAGCCCCTAGGGTCATTCTCCTCTCATCCCAAGAGCTCTCCACTCTTAGCCCATAGCAAGGAAGCTCTCCAACTCTCCACTTTTCCACCAAATGGCGAGCCCAAACCTTTCCTACACTGTCGAAGAGCCGGAGGAAGTCCTCCCACTGGCGATCATCCCACCAAAGCAGCTGGCGGTGGTGCCCCCGGAGGCGATCGTCTCGGCGCCATCGAAGGAGGTCATCCGAGCTTGACCTCAAGGACCTCCAATGGAGGAGGCCTTCTACGCTCGGGCCATCAGGAGGCCTACGATAGCGCCACCAGCTCATCGACCGCTTCTGGCAGATAAGCCATGACCACCAGGTCAACCTAGTATTGCTCTCTCCCAAGGCACTAAGTTACTACCTCCTAGAGAGGGGGAGAGGCTGCTAGGGGTCACCACCAAGTTTGGGATGGTGACCGGTGCCAAGTACACCACTGAGAAGGAGCGTATGACTCTGGATGGTGTACGGGTGGACCCCAGCAATGTGAAGTTCAATCCACCACCAAGAGCCAATCCGGAGCCCCCAAAGAAGAAGGCAAGGACTGCACCAGCCCCGAGACAACCTCACATTAGAGACTAGAATAGACCTCCAGGCCCGAGCCCTGTCTGATGCACTCAAGGCCCTGGGGACCATTGTGCAACGCATAGGGAATCTAGAGGTGAACCATGAGCGACTACGTACTAAGAACAAAGCACTCAAGGCTAGGGTTGAGGAGCTAGAGAAGAAGGACTAAAGATCAAGATGAATAGGCACATGTGTAATAAATTATTAGTTAGTTGTTTGATTAGTTAGTTTGATAGTTTTCTTAGTTAATTTGATTCATTATTTATGTAATAAATGTGCCTTATGATAATAAAGAGGTTGAGTCTTTAGAGTCATCATCACTCTCTAGATATATGTTTGTTTTTGTCTCCACCTTGTTGTGCATAAAAGGAAACTGAAAACAAGTGTGGGGGAGATAACCTATAAAGAACTCAGAAGAAACATCATTCAACTTGAGCTAGGTACGCACTCCAAAGCACTCTCATTTATTGATAACTAAGCTTAATTGAATATCCTTTAATGAAACATGATTACACCTCAAGGATGAGTAGCTTAGTCATGACTTAAGGCAAGAATCACATAATTCATCTCCTGTAACACTTGTTGCTGTTGGAAACTCTTTATGGGGACCCCATGCCTCTTAAGTTGTTGACAAGTATGAGATAGTAGAATATAAGAACCTAAATTTCTATGCCCAGTTATTGGAGCATTTATTTCAAAAACACAAAAACAATAGCTACTCCTCTATGATCTGTAAATACCTATAGAGCCATACATGATCATGAACTTTCTACATAAGTTACTTGCCTTACATTGAGCTCTGTCAGCTTTTGAGACCCGTGCTATAGAGATTTATCATGCTCCTAAGATCAAAGATACACTTACACTCCATATAGGCACTATCCCTATGCTAGGGGTAGGCGCTACTTTTTCCATCCACTTAGAAAATGTGCTGCTCTTACACTGAGAGTACGCACCCAAAAAGATTTTTGGTAGGGTCTTATTCACCTATGCTCTAACATCATCAAAAATCTCTGCCTTGCAAAAGTTCTCGTGCAGGATAACATGGGCTATGCAAAAAGAAAAAGAGAGTTCAAAAAGAAAAATGGACAAGGGTCCAAATGTTAAAAAGAACAAAAGGCACGAGATGCCTAGCTCTCTAGAAAAGAAAGAAGAAGAAATTAAGATAGCCCATTGTCTTCAAGCACTCCAATTCAAGCAAGAGAGATATACTCTTCAAAGTATGAGCATAAGTAGAAGCAGGATAGCCACCATATATTCCACACACATGTACATCTTGATCTAGGAGTATGACACTTCTCTCCTTGGGACTCTTACGCTGGCTCAGTGACGTGTAAGGTAAGTATACTACTCCTTGCCAAACCTTTGAACTCCACATAAGCCTATTAGAGGTAGGTTGTAAGGAAAGGCAGTTACTCATTCGTGCCTAAGTGAGATCTACAAATACCACATATAATGAGTGATTTGAGGGTACCACATTGAGGAGCAGGTAAGCTATGTCTTATTTCAAAAATTTGCAAAAATCTCCAATGGATTTAGCAGTGAGATAAAGGTAATCTGTTCAAATATTCTACTCTTCAACTTCTCAAAGTTGTATGGTAGACACTTTGAATCTCACAGTGCAGGAATCACCAGGAATGAGCTTATGTTGATATCTTTGTTCGGAGTTATGTCTGAAGTTATCTAACCTTTTCTCAAGGATGAGTAAAAGCCTAAGTGTGGGGGTGTTGTTGATGGTCCTTAACGTTCAAATCCAACCATCAACGAACCTTCCAAATTGATATAAAAGCAATCCATCTACCTATAAGTAGGGCTTTGACTAATGAATTCCACGAGTTTTGGTGAATTAATGGTTTTGCAGGTAAACACTGGAAAAGACACACTTTTTAGCTACACTGCAACATAGAATGTAAGATTGGACGTCACGGCAACACAGGGACATTCCAGATGGAGCGAGAAGACACGAGACCGAAGCGAAGAGCCAGCGGGGGCCAGGCCAGACTGGTCGGTCTGGCCCTGGACCGGCCGGTCTGGGCTTTGCCTGGTTCACGGCTCGGTTCACCCGGTTTACTCTACCGCCTTTGAGGGTCGATCTCCACCGTCTGCCAATGTTGGTTTGATCCAAGGGCTCACATTGATTCGCTAGGGCTATAAAAGGAGAGGCAATCCCACCATGGAGGAGGATCCATTATTGAGAAGAGAAGAGCTTTAGAGAGAAACACTAATTAGGATCCTTGGAGATGTCCCTTGAATGGATGACCTCTCGAGTTAGCATTCCAAGAGAGAGCTAGTTCTATACCTCTAGAAGCTAGTTCTTTAGAGATAGAGAGATAGAGTTAAAAAGAGAGTTTTGGAGGAGTATTGGCCTATCGGTGCTACCTCTATGACTTGTATCTGAGACTATTTTGAAATCGACTTCTGAGTTTGAGTAAGTAACATTGTTTATCTTGTTCTACTAGTTTGTGACTCTTTTGAGTACTTTAATCCTTATAACTCTTGGGTTAGAGTAGTATTCGTAGTGTAAGCGTGGTGCTTAGACTTTGTTACTCGTAGATGTACCCTATCGTCCGGATTTGGTGGTAGTTCGTGGAGGTGACTTTATAGGTCCGTTGAATCTTATATACTCCACTATCCCATCGGTAGGTCTAGTAGGAGAATAGTTGATAGTAGAGCTACAGTTTTGCCTGTGCTCCTCTATCCAATTCCCTAGTAAAACATCATAATCATAACTTGCTTGAGACTGAACTAGAAGCCTTAGTTGTCCCCTATATATCCATACTTTCTACAGCCTTGTTTGCTACTCAGGTGGTTAAGTGTAGTTTAGAAGACCCTCACACATCTTCCTTTGGGTTCGATATTAAAACTAGGTATACTTATCCGGTGAAGTGCTACAACGTATCTGTGAGCTTGCGGAATTATTCAATTGGCATTAACAGATACCAACATAGGACATGCTAGAGCAGACAAAGCCGACCTTGCTATAATCAGAGCGAAGGCACACAAGCAAAAGCTACTTAAGAAAATCCAAAAATTGCAAAAGTTTGGTACAATGAGAACAAGGAAATAATCATCATTGACGATGACCAAGACAACTTCAAAGCCTTTGACCCAACCTCATGACTGTCCAAGGAGTTACAGATGTATCCCTGGCCACCAAATTACAAGCCCAAAATCCCACCCTTTGATGGAAAGTCAGACCCCAAGAAGTTCATAGCAAGCTATTAGACGGCCATATACTCTACAGGAGGAGATGCTCGTACTTTGGTGAAGTCGTTCTCCTATCAGCGCAAGACATAGCTAGTGGTTGGTTCAATTCACTCAAACCATTGTCTATAAAATCCTGGCCGCAACTAAAAGCAGATATCCTGGCAAACTTTGAAGGCTTTCATCAAAAAGCCAAAACAACAAGAGACGTCTTAAACTGCGTCTAGAAGGAAGGAGAGTCACTGGCAGAATACTTGGAAAGATTCATTCAAGTTAAAGCACAAGTACCAAATATACAAGACAAAACGATCATCGTCGTCACAACGGAGGGCTTAGCCATAGGGCAATGCGTAGCACATTTGGCTCGGGAACCTCTTGGCTTAGTCCATGATCTCTTCGACACAATGCGATGCTTCGCAAGAGCAGAAGAAGACTTCAAAAGAAGAAAGGCACAAATGCAAATATCAAAACCAGCACCACAGAACAACAGGCAAAACATGGACCAAAGGGGCGGTAGATCATTTCGCCCAGTGCACAACATGCAAGAGGCAATTGACCGTACAACAGCAAACAATCAGCATGCTCCCGGGCCCCAGCGAACCAACTTTGGTCATCAACAGCGGGGAGGGCGCACAACCCAGGGAAGAAAGAGCCCCCCGGCCCCCCTTTTTGCCTGTTCTGCGGTGGGAACATGAGTCACACAATGAAAGAATGCAAGTACGAAACTATGGTGAGAGAGCAGAAAGAGTGAGACGATGCAGCTAGTCGCGAGTCACAGGCGAAACATGTTTTTCATAATGCAAGCAACACCTATTATCAGCACATGCAGCAACTAGCCGCATATCATCAAATGGGGCTCACGCATCAAAACCCGTTAGCTTGGCAGTTCGCATATCCACACAGCCAAGTCATCGCCAGCAGTCCGAGCTCATCAATGGTAGCCCTAGCTGTACCACAAAGTGAACAACAAAACTCTAGCATTCAGGCAAGCAGCGGACAAGAGGGTTCCAGTGAATTACAAATTGTGAATACTGTCCTACCAATGAAGGGTCACATCTTCGCGATCACTGGAGGATCAAACCAAGAACATGCAAGTAAGAGGGCGAAGAAGGACTTCGAAAGGAGGGTCCTGACCGTAACCCCCTAGACTACCACTAAACAGACCAGCATGGGCCATGATGCCAATCACGTTCGACGAACAAGACTTTCAAGTCAGAGATTTCCTGCACACTGATGCCTTCGTCGTAACAGCGAACATCACAGGTTATACCTTACACAACATACTAGTGGACAAAGGCAGCTCTACCGATATCTTATTCACCAAAGCATTCGAAGCCATGGGCTTCGACAGAAGAACGGTCGAACCAGCAGGAAATCCTCTATACGGTTTTGGAGGCAAAAAGGTTGATGCCGTAGGTAAGAAATAGATACTAGTATCCTTCCAAGAGAGTAACCGTGTTCGCACAGAAGACATCACCTTTGACATCATCAATATCAAGTACCCGTACACAGCCATATTCGACAGAGGCACCATCAACAAGTTTGACATACTCATAAGACAAAACTACCTGTGCATGAAGATGCCATCACTGTTTGGGGTGATTACAGTTCATGGTGACCAAATCACCGTGAGAAGAATCAAAGGAAAGCCAGCTCTAGGATACAGCATAGCAAACCAAATCACAATACCCAAGGAGCCGGAAAGGGAGTCAGAAAAGGAAATAAAGCGCACGAGGCCCACAGACAAGCATGGCAAGGAAAAAATATCACTTTCGCCTAAAGATCCTTCAAAAACAGTATATATTAGCTCGAACTTGGAGCAGGACGAAGCAAACAAGTTGATAGACTTCCTTAGTGCCAACAGTGAAGTGTTCGCACGGTCAGCATTAGATTTAAAGGGCGTAAAACGCG
This sequence comes from Chrysopogon serrulatus, assembly GCA_015844335.1. Lineage (NCBI taxonomy): Eukaryota > Viridiplantae > Streptophyta > Magnoliopsida > Poales > Poaceae > Chrysopogon > Chrysopogon serrulatus. The sequence goes on from JADLZL010002184.1 coordinate 72,787, forward strand.
ATTTGGCTTAGCATAACTTAAATGTAAACAACGAGGCTAGGTCCAAAAAATAGAGGCTTAGGAAAATGTCAGACAAAAGGATAGAGGGTTCAAAGCAAGAAGTGAAGAGACTGTTAGATGTCGGGGTCATAAGACCCGTGCAGTACCTAGAATGGCTAGCCAATGTGGTGATGGTGAGGATGGCGAATGTGTGTTGACTTCACAGATCTAAACAAGGCCTGCCCCAAAGACCTGTTTCCGTTGCCCCGAATAGACACCCTGGTGGATATCGCCTCAGGATCAGAAATGCTCAGTCTGCTAGATTGCTTCTCGGGTTATCATCAGATATGGCTGAACCCAGATGACGAAGAGAAGACAAGATTCATAACCCCTGGAGGCACTTACTATTTTTTGCAGAATGCCGAAAGGGTCAAGAAATTCTAGAGCAACGTTCTCAAGAATGACTGCGAAAGTATTCAAGGAGCAGATGGGAAGAAACCTTGTTGCCTATGTTGATGACATCATTGTGGTTAGCAAAAAGAAAGAAAGCCATATTTTAGATCTAAAAGAAACATTTGCAAACATCAAGTCAAGCGGGTTATGACTGAACCCAGAAAAGTGTATCTTCAGCATAAAAAGCGGAAAGATGCTCGGCTGCTTGGTCTCCATAAGGGGGATCGAGGCGAATCCCGAAAAGATCGCAGCAATTGTCAACATGCAGCCCCTAAAAACCGAAAACACAACAGCTAACTAGAAGGATGGCCGCATTAAACAGATTCATATCTCGCTTAGTCGAAAAGGGATTGCCATTCTTCAGAACTCTTAGAAACTCAGACCCTTTCGAATGGGGACCCCAACAAGAACAGGCATTCAAAGACCTAAAAGCGTACCTCGCCAAGATGACAATGCTATCATTACCATCTCCAAAAGCAACCCTACTCTTATATCTCGCAGCATCATCGACAGCAGTTAGTGCGGTCCTGGTAGAAGAGAAGGAGTTCAAGGGTAAACTTCACCAGTTCCAATCTACTTCATTTCAGAAGCATTGGCAGGGGCCAAGCTAAACTACTCTGAGTTGGAAAAAATCACATAAACAGTTGTCATGGCTTCGCGAAAATTAAAACCTTACTTCTAGGCGCACAATATCAAAGTTTTGTCTTCACAGCCACTAGAAGCACTGTTCAAAAATCAAGAAGGAGCCAGCAGAATAGCGAAGTGGGCAGCAGAGCTGAATGAGTTTGTCATCGATTATGAACACCGCTCAGTGATCAAGTCTCAGGCCCTCGCTGATTTAATAGCGGACTGGACCACATCAGCAGACAATACAACCATACAGTTCAAGGAGGCCACTTGGATGGTTCTCTACAATGGTGCATAGGGGGCGACCGGAGCAGTAGTGGCCGCAATACTGATCCCACTGTCAGGACCGAAGCTCAGATACGCAGCTAGATTGAATTTCCTATCAACAAACAACACCGTACAGTACGAGGCGGTCTTACTGGGCCTTCACAAGTTGAGAGCTCTGGGAATCCGAAGGTGCATTATCAAAACAGACTCAATGGTAGTTTCAGGACAGATCAAAAAAGCCTTTGCAACAAGAGAGTCTGAGCTAACCAAATACCGGCAGCGGTGACGTTAGTGGAGAGGCACTTCGCAGGCTTTTCGGTCAAACAAATACCACGAAGCAAGAATACAGAGGTAGACGAATTGGCAAAAGCAGCTGCTCAAGGAACAGAACTGCCTTCAGACGTATTCTTTTAGCTACTTACCATTCAGTACATCAAAGAAGAAGAGGACAACCCAAAGCTTGTGCATGCAATTACAAGCGAAGACTGGAGAACACCCATCTTTGCTTTCATCAATGGAACGTTCAAGCCCCAAACAAAGCAGGAGGCTGAGCGCTGGGTCGCCAAAACCAGGCTTTATTCAGTTATCGCCGGTGATCTGTACAAGTCAGGTGTTGCGGCACCAATGCTGAAGTGCATAAGTCGAGGAGAAGGCATCAAGCTACTAAAAGAAATACATTCCAGTGCATGCGGAGCACATAGAGGACCCCACAAAATAGCGCACAGGGCAATAAGGTAGGGATTCTATTGGCCAACAGCAGCAGTTGACGCGAAGGAGCTAGTTCAGCGTTGCGAAGGTTGCCAGATGTTCGCTAAAAAGCAAAGCAGGCCTGTGAACCTTACTCGGTCAATTGTACCAACCTGGCCACTTTAGAGGTGGGGAGTCGACATTGTTGGCCCCCTACCCACAGCCCTAGGAAACATTCGCTTCGTAGCAGTAGCACTGGAATATTTCATAAAATGGGTCGAAGCCAAGCCACTAGCAAGAATAACCTCAGCCACTATGATCAATTTCATGTGGTAAAGATAATTTGTCGCTTTGGAGTACCATCCAGAATCACAGTAGACAATTCGATTCAGTAGAATTCAACTTCACATCAGTCTACCCCCAGTGTCAGATGGAGCAATAGAAAGAGCAAACAGCCTAATCTTTGTGTCGAGGGTCAAAACCACGGCCCTCTAAGGACCGGGATAAAACGGCCTTCAAAAGCAAAAACAAACATCAAAGGCCCAAGGCCTCGGCCGCCCCAAAGCCCATGACACGAAGCTTAAAGTGCTTCGGCCCAACCGCTGCAGCTAACCAAAGCCAGCGGGACAAAGGTCACCGCCGGGATCGACCCCTCGGACAAACTCCGATTCGCCCGACCCCCCCCCGCCGCAGGGGAGGAGGTCGGCGTCATTCCCCGTCCCCAGCGCACAAAGCACTAGGACACACCGTGCAGATTCCCTCCCTCGAAGTCGGGCAAAGGCGGCGTACCAGTTCCATAGCTGTCACGGGATACACCGTATGCCTCTCGGCGAATGAGACGGGGTCGCCAAGAAACCCGGGACATTTCGTTGTTCCCACGCCTTTCGCCCGGGCAGTGCGGTCGAGCCCCTGTGACCGCCCGTGCATGCGAGCGAGAGCCCCGTGTATGCATTCCGTAAGGGGCGCGGATCCGTACCCGCCTACGGTAGCTCGACCTGCCGGTATGGATAAAGGGGCGCCGCTCGTACCAACACCGTGGGCCGTCTAGGCGGGGACGATGACCGAGCCAAGACACATCTCGCAAGGCCGTCGGGCGCGTCGAGGAATCGAGCACACGCCGACAACTCCACGGACGGTTTCCTACAGGCCAACATTTCACCCGGGAGTGCCTACGGTCAGCAAAACGCATACGACCCCGTTTCGGTATAGCCACCTTTACACGAAAGGGCTACGAGACCTAGAGGAGGGGCGATGGCGTGCGCTTCTGATGCGCCACGATACTTCTAGGAACGCCCGATGTTCGCCCACCGTGACTTCACGATTAAACGCAGCGCATGCCCTCTTCTGTGAGCCTCACCTTGGACTATAAAAGGGAGGACCTGGGCCCCCGAGCACGTGTGTGTCCACCACCCGATTCACATTACTAGACACAGAAAACACCAAACCACGAACCTAGCTTTCTTACTCAGAGACTTGGGAGTCTATCCCTCTCTCGACCCTTCTTGTACTGCCCCATACAAGCTCCTGAGTAACACGACTCCGCTCTCACTGGACGTAGGGTAAATCGCCCGAATCAGTATACATCATCGTGTCCACTCGGGAAACCATCTCGAGGATAAGTGCGCTCTATTTCGATTACTCGTTGGTGTTCATTCTACACACTGACAGTTGGTGCGCCAGGTAGGGGGGCAAGCGCACTTCTACGATTCCACCAACCTCGAGATGGCCATGCACCGTCTCAATCTTGTTCCCGGCACCCGAATCCATTTTGGGGAGCTAGATTTTGTCGTTAGGGAGGACGGCGTGACTTGGCTGGCTCCCGAGCCCCAGGTCGCTCTCCCTAACGCCAACGGCGTCACCCCTGCACCAACGCAGGAGCTACGGGCGGACGGCGCAAGCCGCGGGCCGACCCCCCGACGCGATCAACGACCTCGCGGTTGCCATGGGCAGCGTGAGTCTTAGGCCGACGACGCCGCCCGATTGACCACGGGCCCGGCGATCATGGCGCCGCCCGGACCGTAGCACGGATGCACGTTGGGGGCCCCCTATGTCGTGGAGACATCATCGAGGCTGCGGACGTACGGGAGCTCACGGAGCTGGATCGACAGCTCTTGCCCTATCTAGGGCCCTACCCCAGCTTCGAGAGATCTCATTGCTCTCGTACTGGTACGAGGCCATCATGGAGTACCTTACGGGGGGAGACCCGATCCCTCAGACGGTCCTTATTCAACAAGCGTCCGAGTCGGCTCTGTTTGGGTACCACAACGCCATAACCACAATGGCACACCTCATCCTGAGGGGGTAACGCCAACCCCTGAGGATGTCGAGCTCGTGGCGGCGGTCGGGCCACTCGTCGAGCCCATCTTCATGCCAGACTCCGACGAGTATCCTGACTCGGGGGACAATGTTTTGGCGGCAAACGGGCCCTACGCCGGGCCTATGTTCATGCTAGACTCCGACGGCTACACCGACTCGGGCGACAACGACAGCTCTGGCTTTGACCCGTTTTGGGCATGTTTCATGGTGGAAACTCACGAAGGCCGGGTCGACGATGTTGCCCCTGAGGAGGAAGGCATGCTCAACCTAGCTCTCGAGCAGACACCGTCGCCGCGGCGATTGCGCACTCCACCGACCTCACGTTCCGACAGCTCCGACGAACAGCGGCAGCCAATACGCAATGCCAACCCCGACGGCGAACGACGAAAGGCCGGCCACGACCACGAGCACCAGCAGGAAGACGGCTCCCCATCTTACCGCCGAGCCGGGCGGGCACGCGGCATGGCCCGTGACGTCCATCGGCGGATCCTTGAGGGCGACGACGGTCCTCCACTCTTCTTCGCGAGCCGAACGTCGCGGCGGCGGCTTTGCTCCAACGGCTACCACCCCGGCGACACCGAGTGGAAAACTCGGCGGGAGATTCGGCAATTGCTGGATCGTGCCGCCGCACTGGCAGCGCGGAAAGCTCACGATCGCGGCATCGAGAGGCATCACCAAGCCACCGTCTGGCCAGGCGGTCGCCGAGACCCGGGGAGCCATCCGTGCATCGGCCAGTAGCCGAGCGCCCGGAGAGCTTGCCGCGGGGTGCGAACACATCGGACCCGTCCAGGGACGCTCGAGTCATCCTCAGCGCTCGAGGCCGAGAGTACAGCCCACGAGGGGGCGCTTTGACCCGAGGAGGGCAGGGGCGGAAGCCCGCCTCCCCCGGGGGCCGCCGGCGTTCGGACGACACATCCTTCATTCACCCTTCCCGCGGTGCTTTGGGTGCACCGACCACCATCACCACCACTGCGGGGGAGACGAACCCCGGCATGTGGTTGGAGGACTACCGCCTCGCATGCGAGGCGGAGGGGCCGACCACAGTACTTCATCATCGGGAACCTCCCTGCGTATCACCGCCGACTCGCGTGGACTTGGGGTGGAGCACCTCCTCGAGGGGTGCATAAACAGTTGGGCGGACCTTGTCGACATCTTTGTCGGCAATTTCCGTGGCACGTATTCGCGCCCTAGGAACCCATGGGACCTCGGCATGCGGCCGGCAGAAGCCGGACGAGTCCCCTGCGTGACTACATCAAGCGATTCTCCAAGCAAAGGCACAAGCCTCTCACGTCACCGACGCCGACGTGATTGGGGCCTGCATATCCGGCACCTCCCTGCAAGACCACGGTGCACGAGCTCGGGCGCCGACCCCTCGTACCACCAAGGAGCTCCTCGACGTGGCAACCACTTCGCGTCGGGGAAGATGCGGTAGGAGCAATCTTCAACTCCCCGCGGCAAGGCCAAGCGAGAGGAGGAGGGCGACGACACCCTCCCGACCGCAAAGGCCAGAAAAAAAAGAAGGGCCGCAAGGGGACGACAACAGAACGGGCGGCGAGCTCGTTTGTCGCTGGTCGACTCCAAAGAGAAGAAGAAGGCGCCGCGGCCGCCAACCGACTACTTCAAGAAGAAGCTGGATCAGCCATGCCCTCATCACGAGGGCGTGGTGAAGCACACTCTCCGTGAGTGTCGCCTCATGCCCAAGTTCTTTGGAGGAGAGAAGGGCAAACCAGAGGCGAAGAGGAAAGTCGGCTGACCCTCCCAAAACGATGGGTAGGGGGAGAACGAGTCGGGATTTCCCCACGTCACCGATTGTCTCATGATCTACGGAGGGCCAGACTACTACGCCACGAGGCGTCGCCGCAAGCTCGAGCAAGCAAGACGGCCTGCCAGTCGAGACAATCGTGCCCGCGCCGTCCAAATGGGCAAAGCACTCCATCACCTTCGACCAGTCCGACCACCCGGACTACATGCCGAATCCAGGACGGTACCCACTCATCGTCGACCCCATCATCGGCACCAAGCGCCTCACCAAGGTATTGATGGATGGGGGGAGCGGCCTCAACATCATCTACCAGACCACCATCGATGCCATGGGCGTCAACCGTGCCAAGATCCGCCCCGGGGAGCGCCGTTCCATGGAGTTGTGCCGGACATCGTGCCGTTCGGCCGGGCAGCTCGACCTGCCCGTCACGTTCGTCACTCACACTAACTTTCGCACCGAGGTGTTGACATTTCAGGTGGTGAACTTCCCCGGCTCTTACCATGCAGTGTTGGGTCGGCCGTGCTACGCCAAGTTCATGGCCGTTCCCAACTACACCTACCTCAAGCTTAAGATGCCGGGCCCCCGAGGGATCATCACCGTGCACTCGTCGGTGCAAAGACGCTGCACTGCGACATCGGCGCAAAGGCGACGTGGCTGAGTCGGTGCTGAACTCCCACGAGCTTTACATCATCAACAACCTCGCCGGCGACGACCAGGACATGCCGGACGCCCCGAAGGCCACCGCGTCCTTCACGCCCGGCTGGGGACACCAAGCTTGTGCCCCTCGACCCCAAAGCAGCTCCGACGGCATGACGGTGCGGATCGGCACCGGCCTTGACCCTAAATAGGAAGACGCGCGCCGACTTCCTCCGCAGCGAATCGAAGCATCTTCGTGTTGAGGCCCTCGAACATGCCCGGCATTCCGAGGGGACGCCGCCGAGCACGCCTTTATGGATCAAGCCCGACTCCAAGCCGGTGAAACAGCGCCTACGCCCTTCGATGAGGTAAAGCGCCGAGTAATTGGTGAGGAGGTTAATAAACCGTTAGCAGTTTGGGTTCATTAAGGAAGTGTATCATCCAGAGTGGTTAGCTAATCCTCGTCATTGTTCAAAAGAAAGGCGGAAATGGAGAATGTGTGTTGACTACACCGCCTAAACAAAGCGTGTCCTAAGGATCCGTTTCCTTTACCGCGCATAGATAGGTTGTCGACTCCACCCCGGGGTGCGAGACCTTATGCTTCCTTGATGCCTATTCTCGTTACCACCCGGATCAAGATGCGTGAATCCGATCAGCCACGCAACCGTTCATCACCCCATTCGGTTCGCATCGTTACGTGACCATGCCATTCGGGCTTAAGAATGCGGGCGCAACCTTCCGGCGTTGCATGGTGAACGTCTTCGACAAACTCATCGGAGAGATTGTTGAAGTTTACGTGGGACGACATCGTTGTCAAGTCCAAACAGGCCGGCAATCTCATTGCCGATCCAAGATGGCCTTCGATCGGCTCAACAAAAAGCACGTCAAACTCAACCCCGAAAAATGCGTTTTTGGGGTGCCTAGAGGGATATTTGCCGGGTTCATCATTTCGCAACGAGGCATCGAAGCCAACCCCGATAAAATCAAGGCTATCATTGATATGAAGCCTATTCGGGACCTCAAGGGGTTGCAGCATATCACGGGGTGCCTCGCCGCACTCAGTCGGTTCGTATCACGCCTAGGTGAACGGGGTCTGCCCCTGTACCGACTCCTCAAAAAAGCCGACCAGTTCACGTGGACTGATAAGGCTCAAGAGGCGTTAGATAAGCTCAAAGAACTGTTAACCAGTCCCCCGATCCTTACTCCTCCCGCGAAGAAGGAGCCTTTGCTTCTCTACATCGCTGCAACCACTCAGGTGGTAAGCACCGCGTTCGTTGTAGAGCGAAGCGAAGAGGGACGCACTCTGAAAGTGCAGCGCCCAGTCTATTTCATTAGCGAAGTCTTGTCCGACACCAAGACACGCTACCCGCAAATCCAAAAGTTGGCATACGCCCTCCTCATCACGAAGAGGAAGCTAAAGCACTACTTCGAGGCACACCCCGTCACCGTGGTATCGACCTTTCCTCTGGGGGAGATCATTCAGAACCCTGAAGCCACGGGTCGGATAGCCAAGTGGGCGCTCGAGTTAATGGGCTATGAAATCACCTACGCAGCTCGCACGGCGATCAAGTCGCAGGTTCTGGCTGACTTTATCGCAGAATGGACCGAAGTCCAGCTGCCTCCGGCCCCCATCCAGCACGAATGCTGGAAGCTCTTCTTTGACGGATCATTAATGAAGAGTGGTGCCGGAGCTAGCCTAGTGTTTGTGTCTCCGCTCGGGGTCAAGATGAAGTACGCTCTACGACTTCACTTCAAAGCCTCCAATAACGTCGCTGAGTACGAGGCCCTGGTAAACGGCTTGCGTATAGCCAAGGAGCTCAGCATAAAATGCCTCGAGGTCCACGGCGACTCGCAGCTTGTCGTTGATCAGGTTATGAAGGAGTCGAGCTGTCATGACCCCAAAATGGCAGCCTACTGCCAAGAGGTGCGCAAACTCGAAGAGGCCTTCGACGGTCTGGAGTTAAGCCACGTCCTTCGATGGGACAACGAAGAAGCAGACACTCTGGCTAAAATGGCCTCAAATCGAGACCACATCCCCAGTGGGATCTTCGCCAGAGATCTTGCCCAGCCCTCGGTGAAAGTTGGAGAAAAAGGAATCGATCCCACCTCTAACCCCGAGGCGGCTCGATCGACCCCACAGGCAGGCCCTGCTTCCTCCGACCCCGGGGTGGTGCGCTCGACCCCAGGGGACGACCCCTCTTCTGAACCTACCATTTTCGTAGTCACGAGAGCAGAGGAGGGGTCAACTTCTTCAGGCACCGAACCTGAGGAGGATTGGAGGACGCCGTATCTCGATTGCCTCATTCGAGAAATCCTACCCGCAGAAGGACGGAAAGCTTCGGCGCTTGGCTCGCCGAGCCAAGTCGCTCGTTATCATCGATGGGGAGCTATACAAAAAGGACACTCAGGCGTCCTTCATCGATGCCTTCCCATCGCCCACGGACGCGCCTTGTTGGAGGACATCCACGCAGGCATTTGTGGTCATCATGCCGTGCCACGGACGATCGTGGCCAAGGCTTACCGCCAAGGTTTTTACTGGCCCACGGCGGTGGCGGACGCAACGAAAATCATCCGGTCCTGCGAAGGATGTCAGATTACGCCAAGCGAACACATTTGCCGGTGCAAGCCTTGCAGACAATCCCCCTCACGTGGCCGTTCGTGGTCTGGGGCCTGGATCTAGTAGGGCCCCTCCTCAAGGCGCCCGGAGGCTTTACTCACATTCTGGTCGCGATTGACAAATTCATGAAGTGGATCGAGGCTCGACCCCTCGCCACCATCAAGTCTGACCAGAGTGTGCCGTTTTTTACTGACATCATCTATCGCTTCGGTGTGCCAAACTCAATCATCACGGATAATGGCACGCAGTTCACTGGGAAAAAGTTCCTGGTGTTCTGTGATGAGTTCAACATCCGTGTCGATTGGGCGTCTGTCGCGCACCCTCGCACTAATGGGTAGGTGGAGCGGGCTAACGGCTTGATCCTCCAGGGCTTGAAGTCTCGGATCTTCAATCGTCTCAATCAGTATGGCCGACGATGGCTCACTGAGCTCTCGGCCAGCATCTTGTGGAGTCTCGAGAACGACCCCCGAGCGAGCAACCGGGCATACCCCTTTCTACATGGTCTACGGGGCAGAGGCCGTTTTGCCTACCGACCTAGAATATGGGGCCCCATGGGTCAGGGCTTATACGGAGCCGTGAACTGGACCTACCTGGAAGATGCCATGGACCAGCTCGATGAGGCTCGCGACGTCGTATTGCTTCACTCTGCTAAGTACCTGCAGTCCCTGCGCCGACACCATGCTCGGCGGGTGCGAGGTCGAGCGTTTAACGTTGGAGACCTTGTCTTACGTGTGCGGCAGGACACCAAAGGGCATCACAAGCTAACGCCACCATGGGAGGGACCCTTCACCATTGCTGAAGTTCTCAGGACCCGGGCGCATAAGTCGGAAGGATGACAGGCGATCGTCAAAAACGCCTGGAACATCGGCGATTACGTCCTTTTTATCCTTAAAAGTTTTTTCATCTTCTTTTATGATTCGCACTATATGCTTCGCTATGTTTTTGTATCAATTGAGCACGTTTGATATGAAAAGCTCCGTTTCATAAAACAAACTCTCGACCCCTGTGGTCAGCACTTGTCTTTCTCTTATTAAGAGCCAAAAAGGCAAACCATCTAAATCTTAAACCCTGCCGCGGTCCTCTTGCTCAAGGGATTGTGTATAGGAAGGATATGGTCCTAGCACCAAAAAACGCCCCGACCGCCTTGTCTAACGCCCCGGTGGCTAATGACACGGTCGGGTGAGGGTTGGCTAGCCATATCGACTTTTAACACGACCTTTTAAGTAAAGGGGCGTTTCTTTGGCGGGAGAGTTAGCCGGTTTACCCAATCCCTAAATTAAAGAAAAAATCTCGAAGGACGAGCATCATAGTGCGTGGGCGCCTAAATAAGGTAACTACCCACTAGGTGCGGCATGTCTCACCCGGCGGGTGTCCAAATACGAAAGCAACTCATCCTTTCCGGAGATATTTTTCTTTCTTCAAAAAAGGGGGAGAAAAATAATTCAAAAAACTTAAGCAAAGACAAGTCAACCACGTTATTACACGATAACAAAGTCTCGGGGCATCGAAAGCCCACAAATCGAAAAACAAGTAAATGTTTTTACCCCCTGGCCGAGGGAGCACCAGTCCGCCAGAGGTCGGCAAGAGCGTTGGCACTACCCGCCACCAAAGACGCGAAGAGCTTCGACACCGCCTCGGAAACCTCCTCGAAGTATCCTTCGCCGACGCCTCAAAGTTAAAGCTCTCATCGTAATGAGAGCGAGTAACGGCGAACGCCTCCGGATCCCGGTTCAAGAGCATCGCGCTCCAAGTGACCGATCGGCCGGGGCAGCAAGGATAACCGGGCAGGCGTGGTGAGGGGAGCCGTCGGGCGGGGGGTCGACACCGATGCCGTCGAGGGCGTGTTCGACGGCGCGCCTTGGGACTCGCGCTCCGCTGCTGCAGCTGTGAGGTAGACGCATGAAGCGTTGCCACCTCCTCGGACACCAGCTGGGCCGCGTTCTCGGCGTCCACCTTCTTGCGCCGCTCGCGCTCTAGCTCGCTCGTGAGAGTGGTGACCTCGTCCCATAGCTTGTTCCGCTTACCGCGGATACGGGTCTCGGACGCGCGGCTGTCGTCGCGCTCACGGCGGAGGCGCTCCGTCTCGAGCACTCCTGCTCCAGATCCTGCTCCAACCGCTGGAGCCGATTGCGCTTGCTGCTCGCATCACCGAGCAACTCCCGGACATGGGCGTCGCGCTGCTCGAGGGGTCCTCCCCGACGCGGCTCGCCTCCGCGTCATCTCGCTTCCCCGCCGGTGCAGGAGGTCCAGATATTTCGTTTCCACGCCCTGATGTCGTAGTCGGCGTCCCTCAAACGGGCGTGGAGGTTCTGCAATCGTCTCCGCCGCCTCCTCCCACCGAGGATGCTGCTGCATACAAAAGACGAGACTTCACCCCGGCTCATGCACGCCGACGCCCACAAGGCAAAGAGAGAATGAGTCACCGGTCTCAACAAATGGAAGGACGTAAGCAAGCGCGAGAAGCCAATACCTGGTAGAACGACGCCGTCGGCCCCATCTGCGATTTACGTGAGCGTAGGAGATGTTCGCTTATGGCCGCCATCGCCGCCTTGAAAGAGGAGAGCACCTCCCACTCGGCGCGGTCGTCAACCACCAGAGGCTCCAAGGAGGGATCACGCGGATCGGGGAACACGAGCCGGGATCCCCTCCAGAAATACTCAGGGGCTCCGACACCCCAAGTCGCCACCCCGGCGGAGCCGCTCGTGCCGGAAGGTGGAGGCACGTCGCTTGTAGGCTGCGGAGGATCGGAAGGCGCAGAAGCGTCGGGGCCGCGAGCCCTATGCTCCTCAAAGCCGGGAGCAGCGGTCTCTTCCAACGCTGTCTTAGCCACGGCGCCCGGGGGCTCGAGCCCTCGGGACCCCTCATCCTGAGAGCCCTGCGTTAGAAGCGGGACTCCTCCGACCCCGACGACGCCCGGTACAGCCGCCCGGCCGATTCCCCTTGAGAAGGGGCCGCGTCAGGCGGGGGAGGAGGGACCCCACCCGAAGATGGGGTCTCGCCATGTACGGCCGCCTCTTGTTGCTTCCTCGCCCGCCTCGGGGCGCGAGCGTGAGGCGATTGGAGGTCCGGACTTGGCTGCGTAACCAAAAAGGGGTCGAGATCGAGAAGCGAGGCCGAAATATATTGAGCAATAACTACTGGCGGCCTCCGGGGCGTCAGGCGCGATATCTTGGAGGCGGTTCCAGCGACGACGGCTGCGCGCAGTTGTCCGGGCAAGGGCGTTTACCCTTGCCCCGAACGTCTCGTTGGGGCATCTGCCCCGAAGCCTGTCTCGTGCGGGGCGCGACCCGCAACCACGCCCCTCGGCGCCTTCGACGTACGCCGGGCTCGGGTGGAGGGCCGGGTCGAACTGCCCAAAGATCTCCCCGGGTGGAGGAGGGGGGTCGACACCGGCGGGGGTCGGAGCGAGCCGACCCCCTGCCCGCTCGAGGCTACCGCCTCGGCTCGGTGGCTCCTGTGGTCGCACTGGGACCCAAGCACGAGCATGGCCCCCACCGTGCGGGCCATCTCATCCAAACCCTAGGGGCTGCGCCCAGTGCGCTCCCCCTCATCCGACCCACCTCCATCGATGGAGATGGGATTCCTCGAGCAGCCCGCTGCGCTGCTCTCTCCTCCCAGGGAAGGGTCGACGGCCACGGCCGGACCCATCAGAATGGACGCCGAGCTCCTCTTCTGTATCAGTAAGGGGAGTCAGGTCGCGCTCCTCGCGGCGGCGATTCTCCGCCCGCCTAGCCTTCCTCCTCTCCTTCTTGGTATGGCGAGCCTCAGAGGTGGCCACGTTCCTCTTTCATTTGGGCCGGGCCGTGACGGGAAGGGGCACCGTGTCTTCCTTCAAAGGCGCACTCGGGGCCGGTGCGGCGGAAATACGTCAAGAACGGTTCTGGAGGAAAGGAAAGGAAAAATCTAAAAACAGTCGAATACTCACAAATGTCACGGGCGCCCGTCGGGCCTCATTGGGGGCTGGCTCGCACGGGCGACCTGGGGCACCAATGCGCCGACAGGGTTCTTCGGTGACGCGAACAGGTTCCGAGTCGACGGGTGGCGGCGGCGGTCGAGAACGGCCCGCCCCTAAGCACCGTGCGGGTGGGGTCGGGCGCCGCCACCATTCCCCACGGTGGGAGGCGGCGCGACATCGGGGCCGGGCGCCACCCCCGCGCCCAGCTTGGCGCCCACAATGCTGGCCCCGGTCAAGCCCGGTCTCGTAGGGTCTTGATGGCCTCCAGGTGGTGCTCGAGCTTCTCGATCTCCTTCGAGTCCACCGCGACGCGCCACTTCAATGGGCGCTCGGAGAACGACACGTCGGAGAAATCGGGGAGTGGCGCCGTCTCCGAAGTTCTTAGGGTAGAACCACCCAGAGTGCCACCTCCGGTTCGACGTAGATGTCTTCACGTCCACGTACAGCTTGGTGCGCTCCCCACGGGGAGCAATGCCGGCGCATCCCGCGGGGAGGTCGTAATCTGGCGCGCCGTCCATCCCCCACCGCTTCACCAGCTGCGCGGAGAAGAAGTACCTCCATAGCCGAAATGAGGAGGGATCCCCGGATACCCCTCGCGCACAGGCAACGAACACCGCCATATGAAGAATCCCGTTGGGATTCGGATGGTGGAGTTCGACGCCGTAGTGGTGCGTAATCCCAGCAAGACGAAGTCATGAAGGGGACACCAAGCCCCCGCTCATGAAACACCGCAAAAGAGACGACATATCCCAACAGAGGACGAGGAGAATCGTCCTCCACCGGGAGAATCCACTCCCTCGCCGCCGTCAAGGGCGGCAGAACACCCTCTGCCACGAGGCGCTCCATCTCCGGCGTCGTCAAGGTGCTACGCTGCCACGGGAGTATACCGGCGCTCGCCATCGAGGTGAGAAAAAGGATGGGGAAAGGCAAGAAAGCAGGCGGCGGCGACGGCGGTGGAAAGAGCAAACAAGGAGGAGAAAGGACTCGGGGGGCTTTTTTTCTGGCTACGGCACGAAGATGCACAGTGCGGCTAAGGAAAACCCCCTTCCTTCCTCCTGACGCCTTAAAAAGAGAACAAACCGCCCGTTGCGCTGCTCTCCGGGACGTGGGCAACGTGCCCCGGGCCCACGCACGGCCCGATAAGCACGCGCACGCCCTCTCGAGCACATTAACTCCGCCCCGGGGCGTGCGGCCGACTTGACCAGCAGCGTCTTGGCCTGATTCGTTCCGTCCCATCAAGGTCACTGTGACCCTCGTCCCGGAGCGACTCCTCGAGGAGCCTCGGGTCCCGCGTTGACTTCAGAGAGAGCGGGGCGGCGCACCCACGGAGCAGGCCTACGCAAAGGGGTAATCATGGCGCGGGGGGTCGGCCTGGACCGATGCGAAACCATCGTAAGGTTCGAGGCCCTTGGCGAAGAAAACCCTAAAACTGCTGTTCGCCGGAGAACAGGAAAACCCCAATGAAGAGGGGCTCGCTCAATCAATCGATATTGTGGCTCGAACACCACTCAGATCAAAGACCACGAAGACAAGCTTTGACAGAATGCAGAGATTGAGCACTTGATTCATTTGGGGCATAATTACAAACCGAGGCAACGCCTCAAAGGTAAAACAAAAGCCGCCCGCCCCAGCGCCAAACAAAATCCCGTGGCCCACGACGATCCGTCGTGGGTGGTGAAAGTGTTAAATCCAGCGTGGCGGCGGCGAGACAGTGCGGCGTCTTCTGCAGCCCACACCGCGACCTCTGCGCCCCCGCAACGATGGCCGGTCGGGAAACCCCGCGGCGCCTCGGGCGCGTCGGCGGATCACCTCCTCCACCGACATCTCTCGGCGGCGGCCTCGGTGGCGCCCTCATCTTTGGCGCACCCAGTGCTCCAGGTCCCAGGCGCTTCGCCCTCCGGGAGCTCGATGTAGTCGGAGGTCGCGGGAAGCGGCGATGCGCTACCGCCGGCGAGAGCCGCCCACGGCGAACGCCGTGAGGCGTCACGTCGAAACGGCCAAGCAGCGGCTCGGCCGGTCCGCTAAGGTGGTGCCGGGAGCCGGACGTAGACCACGATGGCCTCCGCCGCCGGGCGTATGACCTGGAGCTCGGCGGTGAGCTCCGCCCACGCGCTCATCCGCCTCCTCGAGGTTGGCGCGCGCGTCCCCGTCTCTCCTCTGCGCAGGTGGCCGCGGGGGCGAGGGGCCGCACCGAGGCGGGCGCTGAGATCCTCCACGGTCTCCGGTCTCTCACCGGCCGCAGCCTCGCCCGGCGGTCCTCGGCGACGCCGCCCGGCCGCGGGAGGGGCGAGGAGCCAAAGCACGTAGGAGATCACCCTGTAAGAGCAAAGCATTTAGCACGAAATGAGAAAAACCCATGTCCATTGCGGGCACTGAGGCGGGAGGAAAACCCTCCTCTCACTTGCGGGCAATGCACTCACCCCGGGATGCGGCGGCGACCGCGCGGGGGCTCCTCCGACGAGCCCTCCTCCGCCGGCCGCTTCCCGCGATCCATCTCTCTCTCTTACTCTCGCCTTCCCGGCGGTCGAACGGCGGTTGAAGGAAGAAGAGAAGAAGGATTAGATGGCCAAAGTACTGAGTGAAGGCGAAGGGAGTGACTGGATCGATCCACCACTCCACGCCGTCCTTAAATAGATGGCCGACGCCCGTGTGGATCCAAAAAAACGCCCCTTGGCGTTCCACGTCACCCATCATTACGGTCGTGGAGTAGTGCGCATCGCAGAGGAGAGTCCAACCGCCACGACTGGTATCCCGAGGCAGCATCGACCAGAGGCAACGAAGCCACTCGACACTCTTGCCTCGGGCATCGAGAAGGGACGCGAGCAAAGACCAGAATACCCTCGTGACGTGTCGGAGAGTTGCACCCGTGCAACACAGCATAGTTTCTTGGCACCTAATGCGGCCACGGTCACGCAACCACGCTTTCTGAGCCTCTACACGAGTGTACCACTCCTGCAGAAGGCTCGGGGCTACTACCGGCGGAGGCGCAAGCACCCACTGGAGGCAAAATATTCAGAAATACCCTCTGAATTTCCCTTGGCAGAATGAGTCCAGCATGAAGAAGAACACCCAGTTCCACTCCATGCTCGGGGGCTACTGTCGAAGGTCAAAACCACGGCCCTCTAAAGACCGGGATAAAACGGCCTTCAAAAGCAAAAACACTGTCAAAGGCCCAAGGCCTCAGCGGCCCAAAGCCCATGACACGAAGCTTAAAGTGCTTCCGGCCCAACCACGGCAGCTAACCAAAGCCCGCGGGACAAAGGTCACCGCCAGGGGATCGACCCCTCGGACAAACTCCGATTCGCCCGACCCCCACCCGCCGCAGGGAGGAGGTCGGCGTCCGACCCCGTCCCAGCGCACCAGCACTAGGACACACCGTGCAGATTCCCTCCGAGTCGGGCAGCAGCGGCGTACCAGTTCCATAGCCGTCACGGGGATACACCGTATGCCTCTCGGCAGAAGGAGACGGGGTCGCCAAGAAACCCAGGGACATTTCGTTGTTCCCACGCCTTTCGCCTAACAGGAGCAGTCTTTGAGCCCCTGTACCGTCAGTGCACGGCGAGAGCCCCGTGTATGCATTCCCGTAAGGGGCGCCGGATCCCGTACCCGCCTCTGGTAGCTCGACCCTGCCGGTACGGATAAAGGAGCGCCGCTCGTACCAACACCGTGGCCGTCCAGGCGGACGACGACCGAGCCAAGACACATCTCGCAAGACCGATCAGGCGCGTCAGGAATCGAGCCTGCACGCCTGACAACTCCACGGACGGTTTCCTACAGGCCAACATTTCACCCGGGAGTGCCTACAGTCAACCAAAACGCATGACCCCGTTCAGGTATAGCCCTGCTTACCTGAAAGGGCTACGAGACCTGGAGGAGGGACGATGACGCCTTGCTATGCGCGCCACGATACTTCGAGAACGCCCCGATGTTCGCCCACCGTGACTTCACGATTAAGCACGCGCATGCCCTCTTCTGTGAGCCTCACCTTGGACTATAAAAGGGAGGACCTGGGCCCCCGAGCACGTCTGTGTCCACCACCCGATTCACATTACTAGACATAGAAAACACCAAACCACGAACCTAGCTTTCTTACTCAGAGACTTGGGAGTCTATCCCTCTCTCGACCCTTCTTGTACTGCCCCATACAAGCTCCTGAGTAACACGACTCCGCTCTCACTGGACGTAGGGTAAATCACCCAAACCTGTATACATCATCGTGTCCACTCGAGAAACCATCTCGAGGATAAGTGCGCTCTCTTTCGATTACTCGTTGGTGTTCATTCTACACACCGACACTTTGAGTCTGTAGCCAAATCACTATTCGATGCGAATAAAGGAAAATGGCCTCAGGAACTCGTTACGGCTGTCTGGGGTCACAACGTCTTGCAGTCAAGAGCAACTGGCTTCACCCCATTCAGGTTGTTGTTCGGAGACGAAGCTGTAACACCAGAAGAGTTAAAACTTGGATCTTTTTGCACCCTAGTAGCAGCAAACGCACCAGTTGGTAGATATGTAAACCTGGAGACTGTCGAAGCGAACAGGCTACAAGCGGCAAGCAACCTAGACAAATACCATGCCGAAACAAGAAATTGGTGAGACAAGAAGGTCCTGAGGAAAGTCATCAGCGCAGGAGATATGGTCCTCGTCAGGCACAATGACAAACAAGGGAAGCTCCAGCCTCAGTGGTACAGGCCTTTCATCGTTGCAAGTAGCCCAAGCGATGGCGTATTCCGCCTTCGAGCAGAGGATGGGACGAAGACTTCGCACACATACAACGCTGACAACCTTCGCCGATTTTATCCCTGAGCCACGGCTCTATAATTTTCAGCTATTCACAACTTATGTAATATTATTCACAAACAAGTTGTATCACCAGTGAGAAAAGGAAAACAATGCTAAATGAGCTGTTCAAAAATATCACAATCATTCGATAGGGGATCATAGAACTAGAAAAACAAATGGTCTAAAGACCAACCTCATTTCGCATAAGCAAATTCTGCAAGATCGGGCGACACGAGCGCTCAAGCACATCGCGTGAATCGAACACCGCATCACCCAAGGGTGCTAGCCAAAAAAGGCTGAATCGAAATGCTTCACGCCCGAGCACATCGCGCGAACAAGATGTAACCACCCAAGGGTGTCACCAAATAAGTGGAATACACCTAAAGGTGTTAACCAGCCAAAAATAAAAAAACTGTTATCAGCAAAGCCACAGAGGACAAAACAACACAACGTTCTGAACCTATGAGAACCGATCGACAAATCATGGTTTCAAAAAATGACCTCCTATGAGGCTTTCGTATCGAATGAAAACAAAGAAAACAATTTCAGGTTGCTAACTAAACACACGCAAGCCCACGAATCATTGAATAAGGTGGTTGGTGCGAAAGCAAAAATGAAGCTTTCGGCAATAAAGGATCGCACGGAGCCTCTAGGGGCACAACACGGTACAATGAAGGACAAAAGCTTAAAATCTCAGATCTACGCACTTAAACCCGTGATTCAGGCAACAACCACAATAACCGCTTTAAAAACACAACTACCAAATATAAAGCAGCGGCCACAAGGCAGAGGCACTATAAAAGGAAACCCAGAGGTTCACCCTTCCATTGCATAGTGAACCACAAGAGATGTCAAAAAGAGACGGTAGCGAAGTAGGGTTGAGAGGAGTCAGGAGTTAGTTAGGTGCGAGCAGCCCAGGTCTTCCATCTGCATAAGATACTCCAACCATAGACTAAGAAAGGAAGGCCACCAAATAGTCATTAGCCTCAACAGCCGCGAAGAAGAGTTTCACAAGGCGACGCATCGGAACAAGTGGCTATCGAAGCATTCGCGCAGCAGCGCATTCCACCACCATGCGAAAGCAACCAAGCATATGGCGAGTAGCCAATCTCGTTAGGGTTGCGAGGCATCAGGATAGATCCACCGGAGTCGCATTCGCATAACACCAGCGTTGATTCTCACAGGAGTGCACGCTGAGAAAGAATATCCACCAGGTAATCATTAGCTTCGACTGCGGTGGGGGCAAGTTCGCAAGATGATGCATCAGGGCGAGGAGCTATCCAGGCAGTCGCGCTGCCTCGTACTCCGCCCCTGCAAGAAGATACCAAGAGCCAAGGCCTGCTGGGAGGATTAGCAATAGCGGTTGCTGTTCTCCTTTTTGCCACAGCGAATGTACACTCGCCCAACCCCTCTAGACTAAAAGGGGAAGGGGCCTTTTCTAAAGAAAAATAGACAAGCCTAGAGGGGCTGTTCTCCTTTTTGCCACAGTGAATGTACACTCACCCAACCCCTCTAGACTAAGAGGGGAGGGGGCCTTTTCTAAAGAAAAATAGACAAGCCTAGAGGGGTTGTTATCCTTTTCACCATAGCAAGTGCACACTCGCCCAACCCCCCTAGACTAAGAGGGGAGGGCGCCTTTTTAAAGAAAAACAAACAAGCCTAGAAGGGTTGTTCCTCTTTTTCGCCACAGCGAATGCATACTCGCCAAACCCCGCCAGTCCAAGAGAGGAGGGGCCCTTCTAAAGCGAAATATACAAGCCCAAAGGGGATGCATCCATTGAAAAGAGTGTTCTTTTAACACATAAAAGTGAAAGCGTGTTCGTCTAATAGTGTAAGAATATAAAACATAAAAATATGATAATTAAAACAGCCCCGAACATCTCAAACTTCGCTTAAGTTCATTGATCTGGGTTACAAAAATAGTTAAAATGGCGCTCCTCCATCGGAACAAAAAACTCCTCAGGCTCTTCTTTCGGAACGAGCATAGTGGGAGCGAGAGCGCATCGTTGCCGTCGATCATCCAGGGTTGAAGGGTCAAAGCCCTAGTAGAAGTCATACAACGCCCGCGACGTTACATTATAATGGTGAAGGCGCGACCGAAGAAAGCTCCCTAGCGAACAACCAATATGTCGACGCCGGTATTCATACCAAGAACCACCGCCAACTACAAAATTACCGCAACGAATAGTTAAGGGATAAACTTCTTCAGGTTGGCCAGGCCCATCCGCAGGATCCTACGCCACCGATAGACATAACGTAAGATTGTATTAGTTTACAAAAGCCTGGCTCACAACCCGAGCCAGAATGGGCCAAACTACATTTCAAGCGTCAGCTACCGGACTTTTCACAACATCTTCGGTTTACGCGGCCTCTGGGGTCGCTTCGGTAGGGGGCGTCGCCGTGGCACCGCCGGAAGCGCTACCTTCGTGAGCGTCGTGGGTGGCAAGATAGGCATTCACTTTCTCTTTGATCGCCGCCTGCTCTTCCAAAGTCTGAGAATCAAGAACAATTATAAGCACAGCAAACAAATAAAAGTGTTGATCTAGTCAGAAGAAAGTAGAAGAATCACCTTTCCACGGCTGAGGGTGGCGCGGAGAAGAGCGATATCGCGATTGCCGGGGCGCCAGAACCCTTCAAAGAGTCGAATGGCAGCATCGTTCATGGCAGGCGAAGGGTTCCAGTAAGCCCTAGGTTCCTTCAGCTCAACACAGCCAAAGTGCTCGCACGAGGATTCCTGCAACGCTTGGGCGAAGGCCTGGAGGGACTCGATAGAGGCGTACTCGCGCCCGACTGCCATAAGATCAGCGACCCTGCGCAGTTCGTCAGTGAACCATGAAAGGAAGCGGTCCATGGGAATATCTGTGGGTAGGTGTTGGTATCTGTTAATGGCTACTGAATAATTCCGCAAGCGCACAGATAAGTTATAGCACTTCACCAGATAAGTATACCCAGTTTTAATATCGAACACAAAGGAAGATGTGTGAGGGTCTTCTAAACTACACTTAACCAACTGAGTAGCAAACAAGGCTGTAGAAGGTAGGGATATAGAGGGGATAACTAGGGCTTCTAGTTCAGGCTCAAGCAAGTTATGATTAAAATGTTTCACTAGGGAGTTGGATAGGACAAGCACAGATAGAGCTATACTTAGCTACCAACTATTCTCCTACTAGGCCTACTGACGGGATAGTGGAATAAGTAAGATTCAACGGAGCTATAAGTCACCTCTGTGAGCTACCACCGAATTTGGACAATAGGGTACATCTACGAGTAATGGAGTCTAAGCACCACGCTTACACTACGAATACTACTCTAACCCAAGAGCTACAAGGATTAAAGTACTCAAAAGAGTTATAAACTAGCAAAACAGAATAAACAATGTTACTTACTTGAACAAAGAAGTTGACTTCAAAGTAGTCTTACATACAAGCCGTAGAGGTAGCACCGACAGGCCGATACTCCTCCAAAACTTTCTCTTTAAACTTTATTTCTCTCCCTCTGAAGAACTAGCTTCTAGAGATATAGAACTAGCTCTCTCTTGGAATGCTAACTCGAGAGGTCATCCATTCAAGGGACACCTCTGAGAATTCTACTTAGGGTTTCTAGCTAAAGCTCTTCTCTTCTTCTCTTGGATTCTCCTCATGGGAGGGTGTGCCTCTCCTTTTATAGCCCTGGCGAATCAACATGGGCCCTCGGATCAAACTGACATTGGCAGATGGTGGAGATCAACCCTCAAAGGCGGTGGAGTAAACCGGACGAATCGGGGCTATTGACACTCCTTAGCGTCAACTTTTACTAGGATATTATACGAGGAAGAACATGAAAACACACTAGTCTAGGGCTTTATCTGACAATTTCCATGAGTTTTGGTGATTTATGAAATTTCCAGGGGATTTTCTAGAAAAGGTTAAAAGAAGGATTTTGATGCAAATTTACCATGAAACTTAACCGTGCCGCAACTACATCGCTAGAGGACTCAGGAAGGGTCTAGAAGACACCCGAAGCAGCAGGGCCCGCAGCGAAGCCTAGGTGGGGCCGGCCGGCCCCACCCTAGGGCCGGTCGGCGCCCTAAATCGCCCGCTGGCCGCCGCCTTCTGGAGTCTTCCTCCCACGGTTCCTTGGAAGCCAATCAAAGCATCCCTACGTCGATTTTAGGTCGGTTTGATCCGACGGTACACATGAGATGAAGACGCGGATCACTGATGTGGCAGTTCCTTGCCCCCTACTCCACCTCGGCCTATATAATGATGCCCCAAGGCCCCTCCAAGAGGCATTCTACACCCCGGTGCTTCATATTCTCTACATAATTAGGGTTAGGGTCCCTCTAGTTGATCTAGTTCTAGTTCATCTAGATCTAGTTCATCTAGATGTAGCAATTAGGAGAGACTAGTTCTTCTAGATCTAGTCTTGTTTAGAGATTAGAGAGATTGAGTAGAGGAGTAGAGATTCTGGAGGAGTTTCGGTATGTCGGTGCTTCTTCATGGCTGTATTCTTCTGGATTCAGCTCCCTCGCCCGGAGCTGCGTTCTGAGGTACTTTTGTATTTACCATTCCGATTTAAGTAAGCAACTTGTTCTTATTCGTTCTTTGGTTCACATCTCATATTGAAGGCTTTGATCTTGGTCATTACTTGGTTGAAGTAGTATTTCGTAGTGTAGGCGTGGTGCCTAGGCTAGGTTTACTTGTGAATGTTCCCTGATTAGCCGGATAGTGGTAGCTCGCGTAGGTGACTTTATAGCTACGTTGAATCCTCTGTAGTCCACTTCCCGTTGATAGGACTGATAGGCTTATAGGTGTCTGGTAGGTAGATTACTCTGTTTCTTCTCCTATTCAGGTCACTTGTCCAATAAGACGATATTATACAAAGTTTACCGGTAGTCAGAACTAGAGTACATTAGCTATTTCCTTTTTCTTGATATGATCTAGCCTAATTGTAGGGTTAAGTTTATAGACGTTGTCATCATCACAACTGTTCCCTGTGGATACGATATTTAAAACCTCCGGGTAAAATGATTCAGGATAACTTGTCACCCGAACTAGATGCGGAAGTCTTAGTAGCTAAAACATAATCATTTCATTCCCAAGATTTAGCTATCGATCCTAAACTTTTAAGATTCCACTTCGATGATTTAGACTTCCAATTAGCTAAGATCCTCCTAAATTAATACACATCAGATCTTCTCAAGAGAGCATCTTAGGAAAAGTGTAGTCAACTTCCTTTCCCTCCTAAAAGACATTGGAAAGAGTACAAGGATGGCATGTTGAATGATACTATAGAAGGAGAGCCAAGCTACTTAGGAATAAATTCTATCTTCTCCCCTTCTATGCCCACAATAAATGTCTTTGAACCCATCTCTAAACCCATCCTTAACCCCAATGAATCTTTTCATGCTCTTTCCACTAAACTTCAAGACATCTCAAAAATAAGAGTCATGAAGATTATAGGAATGCCCAAGAAGAGCAACGGCAATGGCAGGAATGCGTAGAATATATTAAAAAATACATATGCCATTGTAAAAGAATGGATGGAAGAAGACGAAGCTTTAGCACTAGCATCTAAACTTGGTTTAAATTCAAATGGTGAGCTTAAATCAATTTCTTTAATAAACAGAATTCACCCAAGTTTAGAGAAAACTTTAGAAGAGACCAACCTTGGAGACATCAATTCATGGGAAATCCTAGAAAATAAAACATCCAATAAATGTCATAGGCATGAAATAATAGAGACAAGCTTGTTGCCTATAGATACCCATGAAGAAACACCCTTGGAATTTGAAAAGGGAGATCACATCGATGAGCATGGGAATTATCTCATTAACACTTTATCAAATCCATGCTCATATGAGAAATCTCCTGAATCTTTTGGTCTCTCTAATATTACCACACACGAGATCTTCAACCCCTTATTTCACCTGTTCATAAAATCATTAAGAGGGTGGTTGTAGATGCATATGATTATCATAAATATTAAAGATCTCGTTGTAATCTTAATACAGGTGCACAAAGGCTAATGTTCTAAAGGAAACCCCTTTATCAACGTACAATAATTAGAAGGCTTCCCAAAAATAACCTTGTGTCCCAAAATAACCACTCTTAAAAATGAATTGAGTTTGCAACTTTACCATAGAAATTTAATTGTTAAAATATTCCTTTGGTATTTTTGTCACTAACCCTTTTAGGTTTGAAGTAAGAAAATGATTGATGGCAGCACCAGGTATGTTAAAATAACCATCATGCAACTTTGAATTACATCCACTCAAGCTTACATTTACTTTGCAAAATTCTAGCTTGGGAGAATGGCCTTATTTAGAAAATCCTATGTTGCTACTATTGGTTGTCTCTACCTTTATTCAATTTATCAATCATACACTTTCATCTCTATTTGAATAACATTCGATAAACTTTCATGTTACCTTTGTTTGCTATAGTATGTTTAAGGTTTGGAGAAATTTTATACACCTTTTGAATTAGGCATGGTGCTTAGTTTAAAACTGTTTTCTTGAGTCATAATTAGACAAGGAGTTTAGTTTGATTTTTGAACTCAGAGGGGTGTTGATTTAACTTTTAAAGGCTTTTTGAATTAAGCGTGGTGCTTAGGTTAGAATGCCTTTCTAAGTTAAATTAGACGTGGTGTCTAGGTTGATTTTTGAACTGACAATATGCTATAGTAGGCATTGGATATTTTATGGACTAACCCCCTGCAGAAAAATTTTAAAATTAATTTGGGTAAGTCATGTGATGAATTCGAATTAGAGATGAGACAAAGCACATGCTGAACTTTAATAACTTTGTAGAAGAAGACACAGCTCATTCATCATGGATAAAGGAACTATGAGCATTAATGATTCATTCACTTTATCTTCTACTACAAGTTACTTTGCCTCAAACCATATCTGTATAAAACATGATCCATGCTAAAATAATATCAATACTATTTTTTCATTAGCATAGACAGAATAAAATTAAATACTGGACAAGCAACCTATGTTTAAAAATTTATATACTCCTTCGGGTATGTATTGTCCACTAATCTGTTGCAGGCATAATAATGACTGAAGTGAAAAGAGTCAAAAAGATTAAAGAAGCAAAAAGATAGCAAAAGAATGGGTGCAATAGAGGAGACAAGATGTCTATGGACAACTCAAGATGCAAGAGAAGGAAAGGACCACCAGTCATTTGACCTTCATCACTTAGTGCTATCACGCTCTAATAATGAAGGTAATATTCTAAGGTAAGTGGTCACTACTCTTCTCTTGATCTTGGCGTACACATAAATTAAAATACAAACATGTTAGAGTTACAACTTAAATTGATTAACCTGATTAACTCAACATGATCTGTCTTTTTAAGATTGTTTATGGCACCGTTCTCTTAATCTCAGTCTTAATCAAACAAGCTAAAATATTATATTCAACCTTAGAAAGATGATAGTCACACTCATATGAAAATTTATATAGGGATAGACAATCCTTCCATTGGTTAAGTAATTCATTCTTTTTACGCCATGTGAACTTAAATGTAATATTAAATGCTTAATCTTTTGATCCTACCACTCATGGCATAAATAAACAATTCATGTAACACCAACTTTATCTTGTTCAATGTGCCTAAGGATAGAAAAAAATAAATAAAGAAATAGATTTGGTTCTGTTGGTGTTTTTTTCACCACAGAGCCCATGCACTTGATCTCTATCTTGGTTTTGTAAACGGGACAACACATCGAGTAAAATTTATTAATTCTACAAATGAGACTTCTGTGAACATACATACTGAGCAAGATGCTACCAGCTATAACTAAAGCTCTACTTCAACCTGTTGGCCAAATCAAAGAATAAAGGTGACATCATCATCCCCATCTCTCAAAATAGAGAGATACACAAGAGTGGAAGAAGAAGTTCTATCGGTAAACTTAAAATTCCGTACCCTTGCCATAAGGTAATATAGTAGTTATCTATTTAATTAGTATTCTTATCTACATTAATAATTTTACTTTAATATATTCATCTTCATAAATATTAAAAAGAAAATAAAGAAAAATCTTTATTGCTTCATTTGCTGTATCATAAAATATTAAAATCCCCACATGAATAAACTTATGGTAACCCTGTAGGAATATTTACTGTGGTGGCAAAAAGAATAATAAAAATGATAAGAGCATCTGTATTTACTCTCTCGCATTATGAAAAAAAAAAAGAAAAGCCTAAGCCCCATAAGAATAAATATTCTTTGTGGAGGCATAAAAATATATTTATATATCATACTCATATATTTAATTTCTGCATAATTAATCTAGAAAATCCTAAAAAAAAGAGAATCCTGCTAGAACCTATCAATTCAAATCAACTCAAGGAATAATTAATTACTTATTGGCTGATCGCTGACCTCTTATTAAATTCGAGCCTCGAATTTTGGTTTTCTTGTTGGAGTATAATTATGCAGGAACAACATTATGATAAGGAGAGTCTATTAGGCATCCACCAGGACTACTACTAATTAGCTCACTCTAAAGATCATCAACACCAAGTATTGCAAACATCTAGCTTGGGAAAGGAGCATCCCCTAGTTATCAGGTAACTATACCTAGGCGATTATCGAGTCTACTTTATATAGTCATAAAATACCAAAAATATGTGAGCACATGAAGGTTCACAATAGTATTATAGGAAAATTTAAAAATGCCAAAAATATATGAGCACATGAAGGCTCACCCTTAATTAAGAAAAACACAAAAATATTCGGGCACATGAAGGCTCGATGCGATCGAGAGATTAGCTTGGGGAGACGCACCCCGTCATCATCGTGATTAAGGTATGTCTTTACTATTAGTTTTATTTTAGTAAGCTATAGTATGTGTTAGATTTAATAATTAAAGTATGTTTGAAGAACTCTCTCTCTTTAATCTTTTAAAGTGGAAATGATGAATAGTTGCTCTACTATAATTTCTTTCAAGTGTCTAATTTTTTAACCATGGATTCTCCTAAGTTTTGGACATGACTACTTTAATATAAAAATTTACTCTGAACCTAAAATTTGTGGAAGCATATGCTTGAGCTAAAGTCTAGGTATTTGATTGATATGATACATGAAGGTCTAAGCTGCTATTTATCTTATTCTTAGCATTACTAAGTTCTGGAGATTTATTTTAAAAACCTAAAATCTTACATGATGAGCTCTTGTATGACAAAATCTAAATTCCTACTAAAGCCATATATGATACATTTAGAATTAGGAAAACCTTTGCACATTCATCCTGTTTGCTTTACATTGAGTTTAGTCAACCTTTGGAGTATACCTTTTGAGAGCCTTGTCATGCTTTTAAAATCAAGATCACTCACGCACTCCACCCACATATGCATTACTCCTACTCTAGGATGTAAGCGCAGTCATTTCCACTTTCATCTAGATCCACCTTAAAAATATTTTTCTCCTACATCAGGAGTAAACACCTAAAAATATATCCTATAGGACAGCCCCCGTTTAATTGCTCTAAGTTTTTATCATTATATCTCCAATTATTTATATTCAAAGGATATATGTGGCTATGCAAAAGTATTGAAAAAAAAGAAGAGTGAAAAAATAGGAGTAGAAGATGGACAAGTGTCCCAGCATTAAAACAATGGGTACATAGATGCCCGCCTCCCAAAATAAAAAAAAGAGAAAGAAAGAAAAAGAGAATAAAGATAGCCCATGTTTTCCCGTGAAAAAGTTCTATGGAGGAAATTAATTTCAAAGAGCAAAAGAAGAATTAGGATTAGCCACTAAATACCATATATATACCTATCCATCATATCCCATACACATGCACATCTTGATTTGATTGAATGCCTCGATTCTCTATGGATCCATTGTTTAACTTTACAATATATGAATTGCAAGTATACTCATCCTTGTTATTGCCACTCCTATAAGCTCCACTATAAATACCTCTAGCTATAGGAGGCATAACATCATTAATGCCTTAAGAGAGAACCATAAATACCACATATAATAAGAGACTTGAGGGTGTCATACAATTAAGCTCTGAGTTTTTGCGAAGATTTACAAAACTCTAGAATATTGGTACTGTAAAGAATTTAAGACATAGTGCTTGGCTTGATTGTTCTATATTTCGAGTGCTCAAGATTTATACAAAAGCTATAAAGCTCCATGATTAAAGGTAAAATGGGTAAGTTTGGAAGTTAGAGCAGTTTTGTCTAAACCGAAGGAAAATTTATGTTTAAAAGCAAGTGAGCTTAAAAGAAATAAAAGTATTGTAGCAACTCCTGATCCAAGTTTATTAATAACTAGATCTAGATTATTTGCCAAGGGACTGGTAAAAGGTAAGCTTAGGGGTATTGTTGACACTCCTTAGCGTCAACTTTTACTAGGATATTATACCTGAGGAAGAACATGAAAACACACTAGTCTAGGGCTTTATCGACAATTTCCACGAGTTTTGGTGATTTGTGAAATTTCCAGGGGATTTTCCAAAAAAGGTTAAAAGAAGGATTTTGATGCAAATTTACCATGAAACTTAACCGTGACGCAACTACATCGCTAGAGGACTCAGGAAGGGTCTAGAAGACACCCGAAGCAGTAGGGCCCGCAGCGGAGCCTAGGTGGGGCCAGCCGGCCCCACCCTGGGGCCGGTCGGCGCCCTAAATCGCCCGCTGGCTGCCGCCTTCTGGAGTCTTCCTCCCACGGTTCCTTGGAAGCCAATCAAAGCATCCCTACGTCGATTTTAGGTCGGTTTGATCCGACGGTACACATGAGATGAAGACGCGGATCGCTGACGTGGCGGTTCCTTGCCCCCTACTCCACCTCGGCCTATATAATGACGCCCCAAGGCCCCTCCAAGAGGCATTCTACACTCCGGTGCTTCATATTCTCTACATAATTAGGGTTAGGGTCCCTCTAGTTGATCTAGTTCTAGTTCATCTAGATCTAGTTCATCTAGATGTAGCAATTAGGAGAGACTAGTTCTTCTAGATCTAGTCTTGTTTAGAGATTAGAGAGATTGAGTAGAGGAGTAGAGATTCTGGAGGAGTTCCGGTATGTCGGCGCTTCTTCATGGCTGTATTCTTCTGGATTCAGCTCCCTCGCCCGGAGCTGCGTTCTGAGGTACTTTTGTATTTACCATTCTGATTTAAGTAAGCAACTTGTTCTTATTCGTTCTTTGGTTCACATCTCATATTGAAGGCTTTGATCTTGGTCATTACTTAGTTGAAGTAGTATTTTGTAGTGTAGGCGTGGTGCCTAGGCTAGGTTTACTTGTGAATGTCCCCTGATTAGCCGGATAGTGGTAGCTCGCGTAGGTGACTTTATAGCTACGTTGAATCCTCTGTAGTCCACTTCCCGTTGATAGGACTGATAGGCTTATAGGTGTCTGGTAGGTAGATTACTCTGTTTCTTCTCCTATTCAGGTCACTTGTCCGATAAGACGATATTATACAAAGTTTACCGGTAGTCAGAACTAGAGTACATTAGCTATTTCCTTTTTCTTGATATGATCTAGCCTAATTGTAGGGTTAAGTTTATAGACGTTGTCATCATCACAACTGTTCCCTGTGGATACGATATTTAAAACCTCCGGGTAAAATGTGACACTGGTATGATATCTGTGCGCTTGCGGATAATCCTACTTAAAACTTATTTAAATGGAGTGCAGTTAAAAATACCAATAGGGGCGTGAACCGAGGTTGCCCCAGACCGGCCGGTACAGGGCCAGACCGGCTGGTCTGGCCTGGCCGCCCCCGGGCCCCTGACTCGGTGTGGTGTCTTCTCGTCTCTTCTGGAATGTTCCTGTGTTGCCGTGGCGTCCACTCCGGCATTCTTTGTTGCAATGTAGCTCAAAAGTGTGTCTTTTCTGGTGTTTACCTGCAAAACCACTGATTCACCAAAACTCGTGGAATTCGTTAGTTTAAAGCCCTACTCTAGGTAGATGGATTGCTTTTATATCATTTTGAAAGATTAGTTGACGGTTGAATTTGATCATTAAGGACCGTCAACAACACCCCCACACTTAGGCTTTTACTCGTCCTCGAGAAAAGGTTGGATCAGACATAGCTTAGGACAAAGAGATCAACATATGCTCATTCCTGATAATTCCTGTATTGTGAGATTCAAAGTGTCTACCAAACAACCTTGAGAAGTTGAGAAGTAGAACAGTCAAACAGATTACCTTTATCTCACTGCTAGGACCATTGGAGGTTTTTTTTTTGTAAGATTTTTGAAATAAAAATATAGCTTATCTGCTCCTCAATGTGGTACTCTCAAATCACTCATTGTATGTGGTATTTATGGATCTTACTTAGGCATGAGTGATGTCTTTCCTTGCAACCTACCTCTAATAGGCTTATGTGGAGTTTGAAGGTTTGGCAAGGAATAATATACTTACTTTACACGTCACTGAGCCAGCGTAAGAGTCCCAAAGAGAGAAGTGTCATACTCATAGATCAAGATGTGCATGTGCATGTGAATATATTGGGCTATCTTGAATTTTTCTTTTCTTTCTTTCTTTCTAGAGAGCTAGGCATCTTTGTGCCTTTTGTTCTTTTTATCATTTGGACCCTTGTCCATTTTTTTCTATTTTAACTCTCTCTTCTTTTTGCATTAGCCCATGTTATCCTGCACGAAAACTTTATACAAGACAGAGATTCTGATAATGTTAGAGCATAGATGAACATAATCCTACTAAAGATCTTTTTGGGTGCATACTCTTAATGTAAGAGCAGCACATTTTCTATGTGGATGGAAGAAGCTGTGCCTACCCCCAGTGTAGGGATAGTGCATATATGGAGTGTAAGTGGATCTTGATCTTGAGAGTATGATAAGTTTCTACAACATGGGTCTCAAAAGCTGACAGAGCTCGAGTGCAAAATAAGTAACTTCGTAGCAAGTTATGATCATGTAAGTCTCTATAGGCATTTTAAAAACCATAGAGGAGTAGCTTAGCTATTGTTTTTGTGTTTTTGAAATAAAAGCTCCAACAACCAGACAGAGAAATTTAGGTTTTCATGTTTTACTATCTTATACTTGTCAACAACTTAAGAAGCATGGGTCCCTATAAAGAGTTCCCATAGCTGCAAGTGTACAGGAGATGAATTTATGCGATTCTTGCCTTAAGTTATGACTAAGCCACTCATCCTTGAGGTGTAATCATGTTTCATTTAAGGATATTCAATTAAGCTCAGTTGTCAATAAATAAGAGTGCTTTGGAGTGCGCACTGGCTCCTCGTTGATGTTCTTCTATATTCTTTATTGGCTGTCTCCCCCACACTTGTTTCCTATTTCCTTTTATGCACAACAAGGTGGAGACAAAAATAAAACATATATCTAGAGAGAGATGATGACTCTAAAACTTGACTCTTTATTATAAATGAGGCACATTTATTACACAATGAATGAATGAAGGAATTAACTAATCGAACTAACAAACTAACTAATCAAACTGACTAATGGACTAACTATCACGTGTGCCTATCATCTCTATCTCTATTCTTTCTTCTCTAACTCCTCGACCCTAGCTTTTAGCACCTTATTCTTGAGACGCATCTTTTCCTGCTTCACTTCTAGATTTGCTATGCGTTGCACAGCCGTGGTCAGGGTATTGAGAACCTTCGACAGCGTACGGCCCTGCAGGTCTATCCTAGTCTCTAGCGTGGCTAGGTTGAGTCGAGGTTGGCGCGGGGATGGTGCAGTTCTTGCTTTCTTCTTCGGTGGCTCCGGGTTGGCTCCCAGTGGTGGATTGAACTTGACCTTGCTTGGATCCACCCGTACACCATCTAGAGTTACTCGCTCCTTCTCTGTGGTGTACTTCACTCCAGTCACCACCCCAAACTTGGTGGTGACACCCAGCAGCCTCCCCCTCTCTTGCAGGTAATAACTTGGTGCCCTAGGGGAGAGAGATGCTAGGCTGACCGAGCGGGCGAGGCTAATCTCTGAGAAGCGGCCGACGAGCTGGAGGCACGATGGTTGGCATCCTGATGGCCTAGGCGAAGCGTGCCTCCTCCAGTGGAGCTCCTTGAGGTCAAGCTCGGACGACCTCCTTTGATGGCACCAGGACGATTGCCTTTGGTGGCACCACCGCCAGATGCTTTGGCGGGATGATCGCCGGTGGGAGGACCTCCTCCGGCTCTTCGACGGTGTTGGGAAGGCTTGGGTTGGCCATTTCATGGGAGATGGAGAGATTGGAGAGCTTCCTTACTAGGGCTAAGAGAGGAGAGCTCTTGGGATGAGAGGAGAATGACCCCAGGGGCTTGTTTATATAGTCCTGGTTCCTTGGGGTTAGGGTCATTCCATCCTAATCTATCCCGAGCATCTATCATGATAAGGCGGCGACGGATACGGATCACGGCCGAATATTCTAAACCCTAACGGAACGAACTTCGCAACGAATGGTGGCAGACCCCGAGACGGTGCCTGGGCAGACCGATCGGTCTGGGGTGGGGCCGGCCGGTCCTACCCTAGCCCGGTTCCCGGTGCCCTTTCACGGGGTGAAATCTTGGCCCATTTTCTCTCTAAATTTTCTCACCTCGCGGCCCGATTCACGATGGGGTTTTATATTTTAATAAATTAGGGAAAGGTTAAGAAATAAATTTCATCCAATTCCTCAGGTGGTCTAGAAGGTTCTAGAAAAATTTTAAGATGTTGGCCATTTACCTTAAATAACATACCTTCGTTGTTTTGAAGTGTCACTGCTCCTTGTGATGATGAATTTACCACCGTGAATGGTCCTTCCCATTTGCTTCGTAGCTTTCCATGTCCGAATAATCTTACCCTAGAGTTAAATAGTAGCACTTTATCTCCAGGATTGAAGCTCTTCTTCTTGATTCGTTTATCATACCACCTTTTGGTTCTCTTTTTATAGATCTTCGAGTTATGATATGTTTTTTCTTGCCATTCATCTAATTCTGAGAGTTGCATCTTTCTTTTTGTTTCAGTAGCTTCAAGATCCATGTTCCATCTCTTGATTGCCCAATGAGCTTTGAACTCGAGCTCTATTGGCAAATGACAGGTCTTGCCGTAGACAAGCTGATAAGGTGACATGCCAAGAGGTGTTTTGTAGGCAGTTCGGTATGCCTATAGTGCGCCTGGTAGCTTCTCCTTCCGCACGGTTCCCATCTCATTAACGGTCTTCTATAGAATATTCTTGATTTACTTATTAGAAGTCTCTGCTTGGCCACTTGTTTGAGGGTGGTAAGGAGTAGCCACGTGATGTTGAATCCCTTGCTTCATTAAGTAGTTACGAAAGTCTTTGTCAATGAAGTGAGTTCCTCCATCACTAATCACCATTCTTGGAACACCGAATCTTGGAAATATTGTCTTTTGAAACATCTTCTTGGAATTTGTAGAATTAGCAGCTTTGCATGGCTGTGCTTCTACCCACTTTAAGACATAATCAACTGCCACTAGAATGTACTCATAGTTACCTGATTTCAGGAATGGTCCCATGTAGTCGATTCCCCAGACATCAAAGAGCTCGATCTGAAGATTGTTGGTGAGGGGCATAGCATCTCTTGAGTTGATATTGCCGTGCCTCTGACATGCTCCACATCTTCGGATGAAATTCTTGGTGTCTTTATACATGGTTGGCCAAAAGAATCCACTTTGCCAGATCTTTGCATGAGTTCGAAATGCACCATAATGACCTCCATATGGTGATGAGTGACATTTCTCAATGATCTGTAGCCCTTCCTCGGTGGGTACACATCTTCGGAGTAGTCCATCAGCACATACTCGGAACAGATAAGGATCATCCCATATATGTAGACGACTTTTTCATAAATAAGCTTTCTCCTGTCCACCCCTGTGGTACATATCCTGCAACCATAAAATTGATAATATTCACGTACCAAGGATCCGACCTGGAGATGGCGTAGAGCGTGTCATCTCGAAGAGAGTCATTGATTTGTAGTTCCTGTATATTCTTAAACTGCATCCTAGACAAGTGATCGGCAATAGAGTTTTCTACTCCTCTTTTATCTTTTATTTCTAAGTCAAATTCTTGGAGTAGCAAAATCCATCTTATGAGTCAAGGTTTAGCATCTTTCTTAGTGAGCAGGTATTTAAGAGCAGCATGATCAGTATAAACAATTACCTTTGCTCCTACTAAGTAAGATCTAAACTTGTCTATAGTAAAAACAACAGCCAGAAGCTCTTTTTCAGTAGTTGCATAATTTAGTTGAGGTCCTGTCAAAGTTTTGCTAGCATATGCAATTGCTTGATGTTTCTTGTCTTTAGTTTGTCCCAAAACGGCCCCACAGCATAATCACATGCATCACACATCAATTCAAAAGGTAGCGACCAATCAGGGGGTTGAATGATTGGTGCAGTAGATGAGCGCTTTCTTGAGGGTTTCAAAAGCTTTCAAACAAGCGTCATCAAATTCAAAGAGAGCATCCTTAGCTAGCCGGTTTGTTAGAGGTCTAGCAATGTATGAGAAGTTATGTATGAACCGTCTATAAAAGCCTGCATGACCTAGAAAGCTTCGAATTCCCTTAACATTAATGGGAGGAGGTAGTTGCTCAATTACTTCAATTTTAGCCCTATCTACCTCTATCCCTCTCTCGGACACCAAATATCTAAGCACTATTCCTTCTCTAACCATGAAATGATATTTTTCCCAATTAAGGACTAGATGCTTTTTTCACATCTTTGCAAAACCTTATCTAAGTTCTCAAGGCATTTATTAAAAGTTTTTCCATATACCGAAAAGCCATCCATGAAAACTTCCATTATCACTTCAATCATATCAGAAAATATAGACATCATGCATCTTTGAAATGAAGCTGGAGCATTACATAGTCCAAAAGACATTCTACGGTAAGTATAGGTTCCGTATGGATATGTAAACGTGATTTTGCTTTGGTCATCTGGTGGATCGCTATTTGATGATATCCCGAATACCCATCAAGAAAAACAAAAGAAAGAATGATTTACCAATCTTTCCAACATCTCATCAATGAAGGGAAGTGGAAAATGATCTTTTCTTGTTGCCTTATTTAGCTTTCGGTAATCAATACACATCCGCCATCCCATGACAGTTCTTTGTAGAATTAATTCATTCTTGTCATTTCTAACAACTGTCATGCCTCCTTTTTTAGGCACAACTTGCACAGGGCTTACCCACTCACTGTGTGGCATAGGATATATGATCCCGACATGTAACAGTTTCAAAACCTCTTTCTTAACAACCTCTCTCATCGCATTGTTCAATCTACGTTGTGGTTCTCTAGAAGGTGTTATCTCAGGATCTGTAGGAATGTGATGGGTGCAAAGAACAGGACTGATTCCCTTAAGATCTTGGAGTGAATAGCCAAAAGCAGATCTATGCTTTTCTAGGACTGTGATCAATCAGAAAGTTTTCTCCTCAGAGAGTTTATCACTTATTATTACAGGAGATTCTCGATCTTTATATAGAAAAGCATATTTAAGTCCAGAAGGCAGGGGTTTGAGCTCTATGGGAGGCTTAGGTGGTTCCTCAGACTCATCTAGAGGGTCAGGTTCTAGCGTTCTATCTCCTTTCTCTTCTAGTGGTTCGGGCTCATCCTCAAAGTCCGTCTCGAAAGATGATTCAAGGGTTGTCTCTAAGACTTCTTCCATAGGATCAAGCTCAAGAAGTGGCTCAGTCTCACTGTTGAGAACATGAGTTATGGATATAGGTAGTTTAAAGTTCTTTTCAAGGCTAATGTTTAAATTTCCTTCTTATCCTTCTTGCAAAAGTCTCTCTATAGGCTGTCCAATCAATATGTCAAACTCTATAACGTCACAGACATAGAAGCTCAAATAAACTCTTATCCCCTTGACATAAATAGGTAAGACATAGAGAATCCTAAAATTTGAAATAAGATGGCCTAAAGGACTTTTCATACACTTTGTTGTTGGGGTTAAGGGCATGTCTCTTCGAAGATCTTGAGCAAATGTTGCAGACATGATGTTAACTCCCACAACAGGGTTGTATAGTGCTTCAAAAGATCCCTTGTGGATTCGGCAAAGTATGGTAGTTGATGTAAAATTAACTCGGATAACATCAGAGGAAAACTCTGATTCTTCCAACCAATCATTGCTTATAATCGACACAAGCTCTTTAGCGTTTTGCTTAAGGGAAGCCACCTCAGAAGGATTTAAGACTCCATCACTAAGTGATGACTTCTTTGATCTCCGTGGTCTCCTAACATCAAAATAATTCGAGGTGTTTCCATAATCAGCAAATATATCATCCTCGATCTCAAGCATGAATTTTGGAAGTGGAATTTCTTCCTCCTCCTATGGTTTAAGCTCGCTGATAGTTGCAGGTTGAGATGTGGTAGGTGTGGAATCCTGATCAACTATCGGATCTTCTTCCTCTACTTGCTTCTTTAAAGATGCTTCATTTTTATGGATTTTTGTAAGGACATTTCTCGCAACATCGGGAGTGATATGCAAGAATGATCCCCTGGAAGCAAGGTTGAGAAACTTCGTGGTTTTTCTATTTAGACCCTTATAGAAATGTTGAAGCAGAATGGGGTCTGGTATGGATAGACTAGGTCTAGAATGAGTTACGTAGTTAAAGCATTCCTAGGCTTCAATTAAAGTCTCCTTCTTCTCTTGTCTAAAAGATAGAACTTCTAAGCAGAGCTCTACTACCCTAGAAATAGGATAGAATTGAAGGTAGAGTTCAGCACATAATGTTTCTCAGTCACCTTTAACACTTTCAACGTAGAGATCATACCAATGTCTAGCTTCTCCAGTCAGAGAGAAAGGAAAAAACTTCTATCGGATAGTCTCATCGGACATATACTTAATGTGCAAACACGCACAGGTTTGTTCAAATTCATTGAGGTGAGAATAAGGGCTAGCATTGTCTTCTTTTGAGAAAGATTGGTTTCTGACCATGTCTATTAAACATGGGCATAGCTTATAGTCAGAGGCTAAGATTGGCTTTGTGGATGGCTCAGGCTCTAAGCGTAGGCTCATGAAGTTATATTTATAGATCGTGGAATTAAGTTGATCCATTGAAGGATAGAAAAAGTAAAGAGAAATAGAAAAGATAAAGAGTGATAGTCTACAAAGAAAAGATAAGATTATAATACAGGTTAAGATAAGTTCAGAGTAATCTCGGTGATGTCTTCCCCAAGAACGGCGCTAGAAAAGCTTGTTGGTATCTGTTAATGCCTCTTGAATAATTTCAAGCGCACGGATACGTTGTAGCACTTCACCGGATAAGTATACCTAGTTTTAATATCGAACCCAAAGGAAGATGTGTGAGGGTCTTCTAAACTACACTTAACCAACCGAGTAGCAAACAAGGTCAGAGAAGGTAGGGATATAGAGGGGACAACTAGGGCTTCTAGTTCAGGCTCAAGCAAATTATGATTAAAATATTTCACTAGGGAGTTAGATAGGACAAGCACAGACAGAGCTATACTTAGCTACCAACTATTCTCCTGCTAGGCCTACTGATGGGATAGTGGAATAAGTAAGATTCAATGGAGCTATAAGTCACCTCCGCGAGCTACCATCAAATCTAGACAATAGGGTACATCTATGAGTAACGGAGTCTAAGCACTATGCTTACACTACGAATACTACTCCAACCCAAGAGCTACAAGGATTAAAGTACTTAAAAGAGTCATTAACTAGCAAAACAGAATAAACAATGTTACTTACTTGAACACAGAAGTTGACTCGAAAGTAGTCTCAGATACAAGCCGTAGAGGTAGCACCAATAGGCCGATACTCCTCCAAAACTTTCTCTTTAAACTCTATTTCTCTCCCTCTAAAGAACTAGCTTCTAGAGATATAGAACTAGCTCTCTCTTGGAATGCTAACTCGAGAGGTCATCCATTCAAGGGACACCTCTGAGAATCCTACTTAGGGTTTCTAGCTAAAGCTCTTCTCTTCTTCTCTTGGATTCTCCTCATGGGGGGTGTGCCTCTCCTTTTATAGCCCTGGCGAATCAACGTGGGCCCTTAGATCAAACCGACATTGGCTGACGGTGGAGATCGACCCTCAAAGGCGGTGGAGTAAACTGGGTGAACCGGGGCGCGAACCAGGGCCTCTGGCTCGGTGTGGTGCCTTCTCGTCTCTTCTGGAATATTCCTGTGTTGCCGTGGCGTCCACTCTGGCATTCTATGTTGCAGTGTAGCTCAAAAGTGTATCTTTTCCAGCGTTTACCTGTAAAACCACTGATTCACCAAAACTCGTGGAATTCGTTAGTTTAAAGCCCTACTCTAGGTAGATGAAACGACCTGATTTTCCACGAAGGGAAAACCCACATAGTCGAAGTGTAAAACGACCATTTAGATCATATTACCCAAATTCCAGTCGATAATCATAACCATACATCATTTAACAGAGTGCAAATAGAGAGGTTTACGATAACTTATTACAACGCCAACAGGCGCAAGTCACAGAAGATCAACTGGAACAGCCTAGAGATGCGGAAGCAACTTCTATGACTTGAGCGTAGCGACGAAACCCTCAACCATCATGCTCATCCGAGGTGTACTCCTCGAACCTGCGTGCCAAAGTATCGAAGACGATATGTACTGGCCACATTTCCACCCTATGCTTTGCTATGCTTTAGTGGAACTGGATG
Organism: Chrysopogon serrulatus; assembly: GCA_015844335.1. Classification (NCBI taxonomy): domain Eukaryota; kingdom Viridiplantae; phylum Streptophyta; class Magnoliopsida; order Poales; family Poaceae; genus Chrysopogon; species Chrysopogon serrulatus. The sequence continues at coordinate 111,424 of JADLZL010002184.1, forward strand.
CAATAAGGTTTGCAAGAGGACCTATATTTGGCTGTGGTTTCCTATGCATTAATATCACATATAAATATATTTAGTACACAACTCAAGTATCAACACCCCATCCACACATCCTCCACACACACCCATCCACCCATCTCATCTCCACCTCATTCTCCTTACTCCAATTCACTCGGGTCGACAGGCCAACTCCCACTCGGCCTGTCTCAGCGGTCCACGACCGGCTCGATCTCACATCATAGGGGGAAGAGAAGACTCATCTCCTATCTAGTGAAGCAGGCCCCAGGAAAGGTCCATAGCCGACAAGTCAGCATATGTATCGATCGATCAACCATAATACTCTGTAGAGGTTTGCATACCCAAAAGATTAGCCATCTTCGGAGCCCTAGGTGCCCCTAGGCAGAATTCCGGCTGCTTGCTAGCTTAGAGCGATGCCACCCTGCCTCTCAGCCCTGGTACATCCCAAGTATAGTCTGGAATGGCTGATACTGTGAGACACAGCGTGACATCCCGAATGTCACAACAGCCGTGTTGTCTCGGAAGGGTGTGAGTCTCGCCCTTACCCGTACCTCCCTACACACTTTTGCCCAATAGTAATGGCACCGCTCTACCAAGTAGTCCAGCCGTCTCTCATTCCCATAAGAGAGCGAATGGGATGCATGGATTCCTGGTGATACTGAATACTAGTAAGTCCTTAGGTTTTGACCAAGCTAGGATGTCTTCATCAGGTTTACCATTTTACGTGCCACCACAGCACCTCGATCCCGGGCTCCACCCCTCAGAAGCTCACACCCGGGATCCTCCGACTCCATTACCCGCCACAGGTATCGCAATCCGGATGCCCAGGTAGCATCGTATGGCATGACTCGCCAATGGCTCGTCGTATACCCCAGCTTGGTCGACTCAACCCTCGCCTTCACACACCCAAGACTCACGCAGCACGCTCACCATCCACCACACTCAGATTTGGCACCACGTGCCTTATATAATTATATCCTCCATAAATATATCACATCATGTTATGTAAAGCGTAGTAGAATTTAATAGCAAAGATGATGGCAAGCATGAGTCTATTCTATCAGCGGGTAAGCAGGGGCGAGGTTGCGTCAAGGAAATGGCTTTCAAAAGTTTACTACCATGCAACCCTAGCAGGTATGAGCATCAATAAATAAAGCGCTAGCATTTCTATTTGTTGGCAATGCGTAATAGGAGCTACGAATTATGGGCGGAATGTGGCACCTTCGGTGTAGTCGTCCCTCAGTTCTTCGTTGTAGTCACGATCGTCTTCGGTCCTATCCTCCTCCGACTCTGAAACAGCATAATTATTGTCGCGTTAACGACACAAAAAGGAGCACAAAGAACCAAATGAACTGCAAAAAGACTCAAATGCAATCATACATGACTCCAACACGTAGATCTTGATTTTAGATGGTTTATGAGACTTGGTTCACTGAAATCGGAGTTCGTATGAATTACTTATGAATTTTTGAAGTTTAAATTATTTCTGAAAAAGATAAAGGGTTGGATTAATCCTGGGGTGACACGTGTCGGCTTCTGGTTGGCCCTCAGTGTAGGGCTGACGTCATCACGACGTCAGGATGACGTCATCAGTGGGTCCAGTACGGGCCTGGATGGGTTTGGCGGGCCGGGCTTGGGCCGGGCCGGCCCACCACGTGTCAGTTCCTCGGTATGCCGCGTCACCTGCTGGATACGGGCTGGGCCTCAGTCTACGGCTCACGGTCCATGGTGGACACAACTCTGCTGGTCCATAGACCGAGAGGGGGTTCACGGTGCACGGTTCCACGTCCTCCTCTTTCCCCCAGCGGGTTCATACACCGGGAATGCGGCGCCGTTCTCCTCCTTCTCCCCCTTCCCTTCTTCTACGCTTTGGCGTGGCGGGCCTCCGCCCGCGGCGCGAGCTTCCTTCGCACGGCGCCCCCGGCGCTCCTTGGTCATCTCTAAGGCACGCATAGGCACCGGTCGTTCTTCGAGCCCAGCGGGGACCCTCAAGGCGATGGTGGGGTTCCCGATGCATTTTGCTTTCGCGGCGGGGCGGCGGCTCAAGGGCGGCCTTGACGCGAGGGCGGGTTGCGGCACGTTTTACTCCAAATTGAGAGCGTAACCGGTCAATTCATGCTCATGGGTCTCTGGTAGGCTAGCCGGCGACGACCGTAAGGCACGGCGGCACTGTATCCACGGGCGGCGGTGCTCCGGCGATGCGGCACACCCGCGGTCAGGGTCGAAGGGTGATGGTTAGGCAGCGTACGGTGCATGGTTAGGTCCGAAATCGTTCGGCCGAGCTCAACGGCCCATCCACGCGACGCGAGGTGGCCGGAATCGATAGGAACGGTGGGTTCGCAGCGGTGCTCTGCGCACCGCGCGGCGGCGCTCTGAGTGGCATGGCCGCGACGGCGAAACTCGGCCATAGGCTTGGCTAGGTCTTCTTGAAGCGAGGGCGTACGCACGGTGCATGCCATAGCGAGGCGATCACAGCTTGGGGGTTGGTTGGGCGCTAGCGGGCTGGACCTCGCCGGAACGGCGGCTCGCCACGGCGTGGCTCGTCCATGGCGTCGGCATGGTGGGCAGTAGGTAGTTAGCGCGCGCTGCGTCGCTTCCAAGGGTTGGGGCTGGTCCGTGAGCGTGTGCGCGTGTATCTGTGTATTCCTGAGCCGGTAGAGGCTCTGGCCTCCGCGTTTCCGGTGAGGAACGCCATGGCCGGCAGAGGTCGAGGTTGGAGAAGAAGACGGCGGTGCTCACCTTGGTGTCATGGGTGATAGGATGGCGGTGCAGCGGTGATGTGAGGCAGAGGCGAGGCGGTGCGGTGCCGTGCAGAGCCGCAGCGTCGCTGTAGCCGATCGGGTCGTCGTCCCCGGCTCCGGTGACCGCGAACCGCTCCGGCGGAACTCTGGCGACGCCCTCTCCTTTGCTCCGCCCTCGTACTCTCTCTGCCTTGGCTTAGTAGGGTTCGGTGGTTGCCACCAGGTGGCGGCGAAGCGTTGGGGAACCCTAGAGCCGGGGCGGTGCTTATATAGGCTTCCGGCGCCCTCCATGGTGGACGTGGACGGCGATCAAGAGCTCTCGCCGATCAAGCGGCTAGGGAGTGCGCCGGGCGGCTGCAGATGCTGCTCGTGGGCTCCAATTGCCAGCGGGCGGCACCAATTTGGCTTCGCGGCCAAGGCATCGCGGAGATAGGGGCGCGGCAAGCTCACACGCGTGGGCGCTTGGGGAAGAGGGTTCACGCCCGCGGGCGTGACCTGTCGAGGCGCTGCTCGGCCGAGGTGGCGCACTTCGGGGACGTCCGTGCGCGCTGCTTGATGGATCGCACGGCTGCGAGGCGAGCAGAAGGCAGCAAAGCGGGTGCGGTTCCGGCCGGCGCAATGTGGGAAGAGAAAGGGGTGTAGCTGTCGTCCGGGCCCCACTTGTCGGTGACAAAAAGCGGCGGCTTCTTAGGGGCGCCCGCTGCGTGTGTGGAGATGGGCTTTTGGCTCTTCGCTGGCTGCTTCGCTGCTTTGGGCCGGCCCATTTGGGCGGTGGGTCGCGCGTGGAGGGAAACGGGAGGGAGAAAGGGGCAGGCCGACTCGGGCTTCCTTTGGGCTGCTGCGGGCTTCTTTCTCCTTCTCCTTCTCTTCTTCTTTTCTTATTCTGTTTTTCTCCCCCTTAATTATTGTAACCTGATTAGCAAGGAGGTTAGGAGTTAGTTAGTTGGTGGGGTCCAGCGGGGGGCTTATGATAGGTTTGGGGATTATTCCCATATATGGGATTATACATATATATATATATATATATATATATATATATATATATATATATATATATATATATATATATATATATATATATATATATATATATATATACATACGTATATAGATGCTCATATATTAATTGTTTATCACATAGTGTAAGCATTTGTTGGTGCAGGTTTAATTAGTTTTAAATAATTAATGAGCCTTCATTAATTATTTTATACTCTTTATATTTATTTAATTATTTATCATTCCATAAAAATCCAAGCAAAATCAAATCATACATGTTTCAGCCTAATATTTAATTAAACAATTTTATATAACAACCAAAGCAAAATCCATTCTACCTTGTGATGTTTAAAAAAAAAGTATGGGTATAAATGTGCATATGATAATGGAAAAAGTCATATCTGGGTCAATAGTGCAAGCTTGGTTTGGTATTACTAAATGACACTCATCATCACATGGTCTTTGCTAGAAAAATTTTGTAGTTGTGATTTTTGTGCTGTGTGAAAATTCAGGTTGTTACAGTAGATGGATTGCTTTTATATCATTTTGGAAGATTAGTTGACGGTTGAATTTGATCATTGAGGTCCGTCAACAGTGGGGCAGCCTCTTCGCCGATGCTTAGGAGAAGGTCCTTAAATGCATCGGTGACCTTCTGGGCTTCGGCAGAATTGTTCCACCGCTCCTCTTGCTGGGTTTGGCGCAGGGTCTCCAAGCTCGCCCTGGCCTTAGAAGCATCCTCCTCGGCAGCAGTCAGCTTCTTCTCCACTTCGACAGCGGCGGTCTTCACGGCCTTCAAATCCCGCTTGAGCGAAGAAATCTTCTCGTCGCGTGTCTTTAGCTCGCGCTCAAAATTCTGGCGCTGCGCAAGAGCCATCTTTTACAGCGTTCAACCGAGAAGAGCGCCCTGCACAAGAAATCTTTTCATATGCAAAACACAAAATAAAGACAAGTGAAAACAGCGAAAACCAACTTACACGGATAGCGTGGAAGTTAATGGCTTTGGTCAGGTCAATATCGGAGCTATGCAGTAGGTCTTGCTCCAACTCCGAGGCGCCGAAAGCTCTGAGGCACGAGTCGGCCAGAGAAAGGCCTTCGCGGCTCGGGAGCAAGCCCGACGTCACCAAATTCATGTTGGCGGCAAGGAGGGAACTCGATGACATCCCTATAGAACGAGCAATCCGGTAAGTCTCCTCTCTAGTGGGCTCATCTTCGCCAGAGGAGCTTGAACTCGAGTACACTCGCATTTCACTGTCATTAGTACCCCGAGGTTCCAAATGCAGTTTCCCATGCCCGAAGAGAACAAAGCGTGCATTGGCCTATGAAAGGCGCATGTTGATATCTGTTAATGCCTACTGAATATTCTACAAGCACATGGATATCATTGTAGCACTTCACCCTAAGGTTTTAAATATCGTATCCACAAGGAAATGGTGAGGTTAACTACGACAACTAACTTAACCCAGGGTAGCAACGAGATCTTTAGAAGGTTGAGAATATAGAGGAGATTGCTAAGGTTCTCACGTTCTACTCTCAATAAGCTATGTTTATATGTTCTATCTGTGGAAATTGCATAGAAAAAGCACAGGCAAAACTATGACCTTCCTACCAATTATACTTCTGCACGGCCTACCAACGGGATAATGGGATACATAGGATTCAACGGTAAAGTCACTTCCGTGAGCTACCACCAAATCCAGAAGAAAGTGTACATCTACGAGTAATCCGAGTCTAAGCACCACGCCTACACTACGAATTATACCTTAACCTATTGCAATAGATTAAAGCGCTCAAAAGAGACTCGCAGACCAGCAGAACAATATAAACACAATTGCTTAAAGAAAGAAGAAGATGATTACCAGAGAAATCCCAGACGTAGATTAACTTCTGCCAAGGTACAAGCCATAGAGGTAGCACCGACAGGCCGATACCTCCTCCCAAGTCCTTCCCCTCTCTATTGCTCTATTTCTAAGACTAGATCCCAATAAGGATCAGTCTCCTTAATTGCTAACCCTAGAGAGGTCATCCATTCAAGGGACACATCTCTGATCCTCATCAGAGAATATGAATTAGGGTTTCATGGGGATGCCTCCCCCTGGGGGTGGGGGCTGCTTTTATAGCCTCGGGCAATGCACGGGAGCCGTAGGATCAAACCGACATAGATCAAAGGTGGAGATTAAAACCCTAAGGCGGTGAAGGAACCGGGCCGTCAAACCGGGGCCCAAACGGCCACTGTAGCAGACCGGCCGGTCTAGAGGTGGGACCGGCCGGTCTCCCCTTTTGACGGCTGGCTCATTCTGGTGACTTCTAGAACCTTCCTGTGTAGGTGCCGCTTGCAGGTGCGATAACTTTTGATCCGGAACTCCAAAAATAGCAAATGATATGTCTGTTTTGATCATCCCATCGAGCTCTTCACAACGGTGCATTCTAATCCATCATTTGAGGTAGTTGTAATCTGTCATATTGATCCTTTTTGATAGCTTATCCGATATGTACCTACAGAAACAAGGTTTCACCAAAACTCATGAAATTCCGTTAGTGTAAACCCTAAGTCTATGTTGGTGATCGCAAATGTGCCTCTTTCATGAGTTAGTTGACGGATAGATTTGATCATTAACGGCTGTCAACAGTGCACCAACCGATTGAAAAGTTCAAACTTACCGGTTTCGTGCCGAACTCCTACAGACTGTGAAGACACAGGTGTGGGCGAAGGGACGCCAATAGGCGGAGCACCACCCAACAAAACCTTGGCCTTTTTCCAGGCTGGCTCGAATAGAGCAGCCATTACGGAACACGACGTCTTCCACGCACCTTTTTCGAGGATGTCCCCGACGGACATTTCACCGGTACCAGCAACAGCGGCACGGGGATCAGCAACCTTGCAAGTAGCCATCGCCCCCAGGTCCTCGCTACCCTGAAAGCAACAATAGAATTAGCCAAACTGGGTAGCAGAAGTAAAAGGACTCAACGAAAGTACAATCAGAGATAACACTACCAAGGAAATCGAAATATGCCCATGATATCGGGTCTTCCCCCGAACAACTTTGTGGCTACATCGACCGAGCGGGCGAGACAGATCCTGACCAATCCTGATATCCACCGGTTCGCTAAGAGGCACCACTTTTTGCTTTGCTGGTTCCAAAACATTAGTCCTTTTTTGCCCGCGACCCTGCCCTCGCCCACGGCCTCGCCCGCGCGCGGTTGGGGCCGACGTTCCTGCCCTAGGTTGTGGGGTCGGATCAATCCGATCTCCATAGTAAACTTTGAAAGCGTCGAAGACGCGGTTAAGCCGCCGGACTCTAGGAAGATAGCGATTTTTTGCCGTGTGTTCCTTAGTACTATATGGTCCGAGAACCTCATTAGCCTGGCCCTCGACATAGTGAATGTAGTTGAAGTCGCAGTCAGAAGCCCTTGGGCAGGACCCTTGCAGAATAGGACCTCGGTACCCCCTTTCATAGCGAACTCAGTGAAACCAGTACCTGACTCTAGAGGCCACTGACCTGAGGCAATCCATTCCTCAACCAGGTCGCGACTGATTTGACACTGTGAAGTCAAAACAAATGGCTCCGAGGCATGAGCAGCTGCTATAGTATTGTTGGCGAAAACTTCAGCCAACCTGACTCCTCGCATGGGGGTCATCTCAGAAACAAGAACACTAGCTTTACACAGGCCATTCTCCATAGCCTCCACCACTTCGTCGTCAGAGCAAACGTGAATATAAAAACAGGATTTCTGCCAACCAGGCCATTTGTTGCGATACACGGGTACGATCTACACAGTGCCTCGGCTCTTCTGTGGAACAAAATTGTATGAACCAATTTCCAAACGCCCGCCCTGAACCTTCTTCTCAAAAAGCTGAGCTTCATAGTACTGGGCGAAGACATTCACGTCAAGTTTAGCCCCCATCATCTTCATAGCAGCAGCGAAAACTCCCATGTGAGCGAAAGCATTGGGTGTCAGCTAATGAATCTGTATATCGAACCACTGCAGCACTTCACACACGAAGCGTTCACAAGGAAACCGAAGCCCAGCAGTCAAAAAGTCTTTGAAGATAACGGCCTCGTAGGGTTGGGGCCTCGGAATCACTTTATTCTCAGGAGCGCGACACACCTCACGAGCATGTGAGCTAAGTAGCCCTTCGACCACGAAATCATCCAAAGAAGATTCCGTCACTCGCGACCATCCCAAGTGGTATATGGGAATAAGGTCGCCAGCGACAGATTCGCCAATGTCTCCCGCCTCTTCATCAATAATAACGACGTCGGCATCCTCATTCTCTTTAGGGTGAGCGTTTTCAAGGTTAGCATCGTGAAGTAAACCGGCTTCATGTGCTGAAGATGCAAGCTGACCAGAGTCACCCCGCGATGATGACCCAAAAGATGAGCTAGATCCAGATTTGACCGCCCTCGCTGGCATTAGAACCACTACTGCCCGAGCTCGCCATTTCAGAATGATGTAAAAGGTGCAACCAAGATAACTAGCACAAACTAACAAGAACAAATACCGATTAAAATGGAGCGTAAAACAATGAGGCAGACCAAATAAGTAAGGGGACGCAAATTAAGCGAATAAAGAAGGCGTTACTAACCACAAAAGAGGTCGAAGTAGAAGGAGCGAAGGGCAAAGCGAATTCAGCCGGCGAAGTCAAGGCTACCGTCTCAGCGCAGAAGCGAGTCCCTCTAAAATGCCGTGGGAGCCTCTGGCCGGGCCACGCGCAGCCTTTTATAGGTCGTCAGGGGGCGCGTCCGGGCACGGAGGAGGCGGGAAGCCGAAACGGTGTCACCCGTGAGAGCGACACGTCACGCCTCTTGGAAAACTGTGCCTAAAAAAGGGGGGAGGGTGAAATCCTGGCCATCAAGAAACTGGAGTTCCCTGCCCTTCACAAGGGTTCACTCAGAGGGGGGCCTTTTGCCGATAGATCGTCGCTCAAGCGAAGGATTCCCCCCCATTGTTTAGTCTAACAGTTCATCGGACGAACGGAGCCAGGGGCGAGCCAGCCGGCCCCGTTCCCCCGAGAGGCTACTGTTGGGGAGGAATACCAGGAGGAGACATGTCCGCAAAGAGAGCACAGGTCAGGGGAAAAGGCGAAGGCGTCTTCGGTGCTGCGAAGTCATGTTCACATAGGCGGGGAGCCCGTGAGGGGAACCCCGAACCGTGCGTCGAGGGAGGCGCGCTTTCGGGCTGGTGAAGACGCGTCTGGCCGTGCTGAGCGGCTCCTCCTCCGACGAGGGAGGCTTCGCGGTGGCAAAGGTACCTTCGACGCCGCGTAGCGACTGTCGCGTTCGATAGCGGTAGCCGCCGTGTTCCGAGCCAGGGCCCACCTTATCCACGGGGGTAGGTGGGCGGCGTCACAGGAATGACGTTCTTGCCCCTACGGATGTGTGGGGGCCACGAAGCACCAGTGCTGAGGATCTCTTATGAGGGTACGGACGGAAATGACAAGGAAACCGGGGTTTCCGTCACCTATAAATACGGCCCCGGGGCCTTAGCGCAGGGAGGACAATTGGTCGACTCTTCGACTTGTCCAAAGGTTAGCACGCTAAACCAACACTAGGCACACATATATCAAGCCTGGTTTTGTTCTTTAAAAACTGGGTGTGACAAAGCACCAGGGAACCGATGCATGGCGACCACGGAGACAAAGGCGACGAGCACCGCCCTAGGTTTCTCCAGGGAGATTCTGCAGGGCGTTCAGCATGGAGTCAAAGATGTTGTCGTTGAAAGCCATCCCAAATTGGTGGGCTCCATACAGAATCATGAACACAAAGCAAAGAACAAGCTACGCCAAAGGAACATACGACCAAGGAGGCATTGTGGTACCTGATCTCTCGCTTTTCTCTGGCGAACTTCCTTCACGAACTGCTCCTGGCCTCGCCCAGTAAAGAGCATTGATAACGTGTTGCAGTACAAAGTAGGAATAGTAACAGTAGAAAGAAGCACTTAAAAAGCACTTAAAGTGAAAAGGATGTTTATTAATGAACTGAGAAATAGTTTATATACATACCCTTCCATAGACAGTTCCAGGACTCGTGGGAGAGCCCCGCTCCCACGATCCGCACACACGCACGTGCAGTAACTGCACACATACACATGTATAATACAACTGTAATTAGCAGTTGCTACTTACTATCCTGCCACTTGATCGTTAAACAATATAAGAATATTACAGTTGCAACTCAGATCCGTGTGCCGCGCTTCGCCCGATCCTTGCGTGCTCTTGCCCGCTAACACCGTGGCTCGTGACTCCCAACGCCGACAGCGCCTGTACCCCGCTCCCAGGTCCAAGCAGGCCATCTCTGGGTCCACATTCTTGGGGCAGCACGAACCACTGCCGCAGAGGGCACGCGGCGGACAACGCGCGTGACCCCGGCATCGACAGTGAGCCGCCACCACTTGCAGCAACTGAAGGGCGGATGGCCTTTTCTTTTTGTTGTTTGCTTTCTCCTTGTCCTCTTTCTGTTTTCCTGAATCGGCATTACTACCGTGACTCCGCGAACAGGAGCACATAGCAGCGACCGGCGGCTGCTCACCTCGGGTCGGCGCAGCTGGCGGCAAGCATCAGCTGGTGGCCGAGGCGCCTAGCAGTGGAGCGGCACAGGCAGAGCCGGCACACCGGTCTCCGGCAGCGGCAGCGGTAGCAGCAGAGGCGCTGCACGCAATCAGCCGGACGACTCCAACAGGTCGCGCGCAAGCACCCCAGGTGGCAGCACCAAGCCGCGCCGCAGCGGCAAGCATGGGCGGATCCAAGGGTATTCCCTGGTATTCCCAGGAATACCCAACTATTTTAACACTCTTATGAGTATATGTATGTATACTCATATATATATATAAATGTATAATGCAATGTTATGTAGTATTTTTGTTCAATCTAGCACACAACAGCAAAAAAAAAAAAAAAAAAACAGCTACAATCTTGACTCAAGGTGAGTTATGTACTTGTTCTATTGTTTATGCAGCTGCAATTTACAACTAGAAGTCTAGAATCTATAGATTGATTTTTGGGATACGAGAATGGGAATACCCAAGGTTAAAATTCTGGGCAAGCCCCAGTCGGCCAACCACCAGCCGACTGCAGCCCGCAGCAAGCCAGCAGCCTGCTGTAGCCTGTTTCTGTAAGCCTTTTTTACTGTTTAGACATTATAATTGCTCAAGTATTTGACGATAAGCTTTTTTACTGTTCCCTGTGGTTGTTAAAAAATAAAAATTCTAGAGGTTTATTCTCACTTGCACAACATATATATGCAGTTAATAAGTTAATATGCATGGAAGTAAATGCATTTGTTTCACTAAGTGATGGCTAATGACCAAAACAAAGATTCAGCGATGCAGAGTGTAGAGAAGCACAAATCAGCTATGCGAGAGGTCTGAATCATGCTCTGGCGCTGACAATTCCCCTTCATTTCTTATCAAGCATGTCAAGCCTGTGTATCCTGGTTTCGAGCGATAACATTGAGGTCCAACTATCTTGGATGTGGATGGGGTGGTCGGGTGCACATCTATCCTTTCGGTGATGCGAAGTCGAGCAGCTTCCAATAGAGCGCTAACTGATCATGTCTGGGAGGCCTGTCCGGTGTGGTCAATCCGATCCTCACCAGTCAGTACCATATCTAGGGAGGTATTCATCGCTAACGGCCTGAGAAAAATATCTTTGTCTGCAGTTAGTCAAACTGAACCATTCATAGTCTTTTCTGAGTCTAAACTAGCTAACAAGCCTATTTAATTATTCATGTAGACAGTTCTTGCTGGCAGAGAAGTTGGAGGATACTCTAGGAAATCAAAGCATAGTATACTTGTACGTAGGAGGGAAAACTTGTTAATTTAATTCTTGGATGTCTTTTCATTTTTGAAAGGTATATTTTGTTCAACTCAACATAGTTTCGGTTTCTTCTCTTGGAAAACATCAGCACACTTATTTTTAATTTTTTTTTAAGAACATAGCATCCGCAGTACATTATTTTTTTAGCAAGTTGTTTTGTATTATTTTCGTAAGGACATGATTTGCTAGACAGAGCAATCTAACCTGGAAAATGTACTTCGTTGGATTATTTGTTAGTTTTCTAACACTTATGTACTGACCTTGAGCACCCAAATCGTATAGGGCATTCACAGTAAACTCAAAACATTTTTTGTTGGTCTATTTGGTAGTCAACACGTAATTCCCAAGTTAATATTTTCATCTCTTAATCTTGATTATAGCATGGCACGATGTAAAAACTGGAAGCTAATGGTGTACAATTCAGATTGGTGGCATAAGTATGTGGGCCATTTGTAATACAGGAATATAACAAGTGAACTTTATTGTGAATATTTTATTATTATTTGCACCCTCTTACAAGCCATTGTTATACGAAAAATCTCATTAGCAGTAGATAGTAAAAATGAATTGCTGGATATGATGTTACAAACATTCAGGTACATTTCAGGTCCATTGACAACCTTGATACGAGCAAGTATACACCTCCTACATTTATGCCATCAAACTTAAACTGTGTATCAGATCCATTGACACAGCCTTGATAAGAGCAGGTATACACCTGGAACAGCGCAAATTTGAGCTGTGGCTCTAGCTGACTACCGCTGATCCTTTGCCTTGACAACCTCAGCCCTGTTGTGTTGATGCTTGTAGGCAGTGGGATCAAATAAATCAAAGCTTTTTGCTTAACTTGTATATGTGGATCATTCACTCTGTTTTTCGATCACGAAATTGCTGCTATTCCGTGTAAAATATTCGGGCTTTCTAATGTGAATTACTTCCCCCAGTTCTGATTTAGTATACATGTGTTTTACTGTCTACAATATTACAAGGATTTTAATGGTCTATTAGCTAGCTTTTGTGGACATATTAGTGGTGTGTTTATACCTCTATCCGAGCTGGGAGATTGACTCTAGGACTCAAAGAAGAAGCTGTCCTTAGCCTCAACTATGTGTAGTTCCAGCCCACCTAGCATTGATTCATCTTCTCATTTGTCGTCATTCCAAGAAATTTCAGTGTCATTAGCTGAAGTGAACTATAAGTTAGTAGCTTAGCTGAAGTGACCTATAAGTTGCTGGAAGAACCTTTTAATCAACTAGGTTGGCTGGAAGAACCTTTTAACAGCTTATGTAGGCATGGTAGACTTTTAATTATTGGCTTAGCTGAAGTGAACTATAAGTTGTGCTTGCAAGATGTTTGACCATACAAAATATTTTGGTTGACCATACAAACTATTTTGGTTACCTATGCCTGAACTTGAATCAAAATCATCATGCACACAAGACATTTCTTTAACATGTTATTAGCTGAAAAAAATACATAGAATTCTACGGATTTTAAAACCCTTAGCAACACACGGGCACTCAACTAGTTTAATAACAAATCTCACCTAAAATTCAACATAGGAAATATGTTCCTTAAGGAACTCCACAATATTATGATTGCCATTCAGTGTCATGAATATCTCCTGGTTCATTTTGTCCTTCTTGAGATAGTTGATTGTCTTGATTAATTCTGGTGCTGGCAGAACATCCAACTGTAACTTTGCAACACACTTGGCCATCGAGTAAGGATCATTATCGGGGTCATTTCTTTCCATCTGGGCTAATTTAACTCGCTTGTAGCTCTCAATTTGCTTTGACTTAAGATCCTTATAGCTCTCAAGCTCCTCTTTCCTCAAGGCAACTAGACTCTCAAGCACAACATCCTTGTTCTTCTTTGGTCTATATTTTTTAGGAACTTTTTCGGTTGATGTAGCACGCTATGTTCTACAAGTTGCTGCAGAGTTCTCAAGGATCTGATCCACTGGATGTATACTAGGATTTTGGCTATTTTCTGGAACATCACCAGGGTCACCATATGCAGAATCGGGAGCATTATTGTTCATCTCATCCTCAAATCGAAAACTGTAACCACAGTATGTACCTTGTCTGGTTCTATCAGGTGACCCCAAACCAAAATCAGTACTAACTTCATTGATAATATGCTCATGTGCCCTATGAGGATGAATTTGCCATCTGCTTCTCTGGTTGCAAATCCATTGTCCTTCTGCAACGCTTTCCTTCTGCTAGCTTCCTTGATACAGCATAAGGAAAACCAAAGTCCATAAAGTCAGCATCGAAAAAATTATTTATTAGTATAGTATCTCTCAGATTGTGTACATACCATTGTAAATGTCATATAAATCATCATAATATGGGAATGGTTTATTTCTCCACTTCTGTTGATCTTCAGATAGTTCTTTCCACTTTTAATCAATGTTTGTTGGCACTTTTATATCTGGGTCCCAACCAAATCCAGACTTGCTCAGAATTGATTTCACAATATTGTGATCTTTTTGGAGTCTTTGTTCCCTGTCCTTGAGCTGTGCCATAGTGGACTTGGAAACAGGGTATTTGTTGTTCAAACGAGCAGCCACACAGCTCCATCCTTCTTTGGTCCATCCATTTTGGCCACGGTATCTTGCTGAGAGATGATATTCCTTCATCATGGATACAAGAAATCTAGTTTGCGTATCACTCCAGTGTGCTCTTGGCTTTCCTTTTTCTCCTGAAGGAATAGACGCACACACATATATATCTCAGATATAAAATAACAGTTCATATAAAATCACTTGACAAAACTGTTTGTATAGATGGATTTAATTCAACAAATAGCAACTGAATGAGGACACAAGAAGTGTCCAAATTAAAGAACAAAAGCCAACAGATTGATGTGCGTCTCGTCGACCCCCAAAAGCACCGGCAGCAGCACACACGTAGCAGGCAGCAGTTGAGGCAAGCGGCACCACTGTGGGCTGCAGGCTGCGGCGACCGGTGCCGCTATGGGCTGCGGTCAGCAGCGCGACTATGCGTGCTAGGCTGCCGAGCACCGACCAGGAGTGCACGCACAGGTGCAAGTGCGCCGCGTGCAGCAGGCAACAGCTGCGGTGGACAGCGGCGGCGCGCGCAGCTCCGCCTCTGGCTAACGACCTCCACCGGCGCTCGCCACAGAAAAAGAAGAAAAATCCGCCGGATGGGATCCAAATCGGACTCATGTCACACCTGCTGAGGAGTGACAACGGTGTTTGCCTAGCTAGCTGAGTAGCGTATTCAGGAATTACGTTTATGAATGTTTGTTTGTAAGGTGGGGCCATAAGGCCAGTGTCTGTATGCAACACATAAGTGCCAGTATTGTACTCAGATTGAAACCCAAGTAATTATTCAGTAAAGTATCGCCAAGGCAGGGGCTTGCCCGCCGGCGTTCCTCGTCCGAGATCTCCGCTGTGTGTACTCACGTCGGAGGCGGTCGCCGCCGGCCACAGGTCATTACAATGGTACAGCGTGGGTGGAGAGCGTGCTTCGTTCTTCGCAGCGCTAGTTACCCCCACCAAAATCTCAGCTCTACGCGGCGGATCCAGTGATCCAAAGCACCACGTCGTCCTCCTTCCGCAACCACCACATCTACCGGCGTCTACCCGATTCGACAGCGTCTCAGGAGGTGCCTTGAGCGTGGATCGCAATTCCCAGCGGCAGGTTGATTTCGCGATGTTGCCTTGTGCGGCGCCTCGCGAGATCCTGTACATGCGGCCTGGGTTGATCTGGTTCGGCACATCTTGACGGCTATCCTCGGCGTGGGCGACATCAGCTCTACTCCGCTCGTTATTGGGTGACGCGTCGACGGTGGGGAATCGGCGGCGGATCCACTGGTCCGACACGGTGGCTTCCTCGATTTGGCGCGACCTACCTTCTTCGGCTCCGGGCGACACTCTACCAACCTTCGACTCGGTCTCCGTCTCATCTGCAGCGACTACTTCCTCGTCAGGCATCGCAGCGTAGCAGAAGCGTGGTGGCTTGGGGCCAGGTTCCACTCGAGGCGCCCCCACGGCTGACGGTGGTGACCACCACAAGTGCCTACGCGCGACATCGGCGTCTAGCAAGGTTCAAGTAGAGTTGGGCGCTTCGCTCGGGATTCCAGATCTGTTCGTCTGGAGATCGGTAATATTATCTTGTATCTCATTATGATTTTGCTCTACTTTATTATATTGCTACTTATTCAGTTCTTAGTTTATTCTAGTTGTATATTCGATATAGTTGTGATTGATGATGATTATTGTCGTATGATCGTAAAGTGTCTGATTCAGTGCTCGAGTGAGTTAGGTGGTATGCATTATGTAGACGTGGTGTCTAGATATATTGTGTACCTACAGAGGCACCCTGATGTGCCGGGTCGTGTGGTAGTCCACACAGGTAACAGCTGTGTTGTGATGAGGACATCACTCCTTTAGATACAACCACTGATCCTTCTACTATACCGCAAGGGCCAATGACCCGAGCTCGAATGCGACAACTAAAATTACAGGTGAGTTCGTTCTTAAGAGATCCGTTTCATACTTTTGAGAATAGATTGCTACCTAATGATGTTATATTGCTTAGGAACAGTGGAGAGGGTCATGAGGAACTTCAAGGAAAGTGTGGAGGCGAGAAAGACCAGCTAGGACGTGCAACACCAGACGGAGGTCCTGTCCAACACGATTTCGAGTCTACCTCGGACTCTAGGAGCAGTCTGTCTTAATATCAGCGCCACGGACACATACGGACTCTGTTTTTGATGGTTCAGCTATGGTTGGAAAGATAATTTGATAAGAAGCCAATGCAACTGGTCTCACGTCAAAATTCCTTCAGGATCAACGGGAATTGTCGAAACAAGTCAGCGTTCAGAATCTGTCCAGGTGTTGCGTCACCTTTATTTGGTCCGTTGGGCCGTGTATCGTCTTGAGCCCATTAGGGGGTGCGCGTCCAGGGTAGACGACGACCCTAATACCTTTATATTCATTAGTCGCCGCCGTCATTAGGTTTTAGTTTTTGCTTAAGATTAATCTGTCCATTGACAGTCGCCGTTCGTCGGTTTGTGGAAACCCAACTTGAGAACTTAATCATTCATCTGCAGTTTGTCCCAATTTTCTGAGCTGCGCTCTTTCGAGTTCTTGCTTGTATTCTTCGTTTCACAGGCATGGATTAGCCTTCTTGGCGAGGTCAACCGGTTGGTGACACGGTTGATAACCTGAGGATTCATAGTGCTAAGGTTGCAGGGTTCGGGTCTTTTGATCTGAAGCCGGATCGATGTGTCACGTGCCACTCAAAACGAGAGTATCCAGAACCTAACGGAAGATCGGGAATCACGTCCCCATCACGTTGATTCCTCTGTAGTCCATCTCCGTACGTAGGACTAGCCGATCACGGTCGCGAAGGAGGTGACCCTTGTGTCTTAAAATCCTCATTAGTTGATGCTGCTTATGATATCTTCTGAGTTGGTTTCACTATAAATAAAAATATGCAATATGGCGTAGACTGTAGACTTTATATTTAGTAATTACATAGGTTTCCTTTATTCTAGCCGAATCTCGAGATTGTTTTACTACTTTAGTGAGTCTCTATATTCTATCTCTGGAATACCATTTATCTTATTTACTCAGTTATCATTTATCATATTATTGACTATTTATTGCTAAAGCATTAGTGTAGTTGGCTATAATAGATTTGCACCTTTATATTCTTCTTAGTCCTTATAAGTTACTCCTAATAAATAGAGTGCTCCTTTATCCTTTTGGCATAAAATAAATCAACGATACTTGGAATAATTTCTGGGTGAAATGCTACAATGAGAGAATTATCTGTGCGCTTGCGGATATATTCTGTTAAAGACATTGCGTGTAGATTATTTTTATCCTTGGTTTTTAGCATCATGTTAGGGATGGCAACTTAACGTGAAGTGATGTTAAAAATACCAACATACGGGCAGCCACACACAGCAACAATGGCAGGTGGGAGCGTTTCACGGCACTAACGACATGGCAGCATAACACATGGGTAAAGAGGCAGGATAGGCATGGGGCAGCAGTAGCACATGACCCATGCAGCAGTAGTAGTGTACTAGTTAGAGATATGAAGGCACGCCGTCTAGGCGGCCTCCCAGCGTGTCCACGTAAGCTTCATTTAGGTTGCCCGTTGGATAGAAACTGCACGGTCTAGATGAATCACCTTGTTCTCTTTGCATGCATTCGACCATTCGACTAGCGGCTGCATGCACATTAAATGCAGCATGGATAAACGACATGTACTGTATAGTCATGTCATTGATTTCTATCGCCACCATCCACCACTGCCTACCACTTTGTTCCACTAGGCAAGTGGACACATTCAATGCTTGTCGTCTATAAATAGAAATTTATCGATAGAACATGCATGCATGCAAGGACAAAGTAAAAAAACTTGGCTATTCTTCATACAAAAAGTTACTACAACACATGAGAAGAATTTACCATCACATGCATGCATGCAAGAACAAAGTAAAAAAAAATTCAGTTGTTCTTCGACTACAAAAAGTAACAACATAAGAAGAAAGTCTATGCATTGGTTAAACATGGAAAAGAGAAAATGCCGAGAAAAGAGTTCCCTCACCTGTTTAGGAACGCAAAGCCGAATCTCGAGGACGAGATTCATTTTAAGTAGGGTAGGTTTGTAACATCCCGAAAAATCCATAAATCAAAATCACTCACATTAAAATTTATTTTCAAAATCTATTTTGAAAACTATAAATCATTTGAGCTCTGTCATCTCATTTGCACTTTTATCCACCTCATATATCTCCCCCGCTCTTGTCGCTCCAATTATATTCCGCGCACCGATGCGGCTCTCTCTCTCTCTCTCGCTTTGCTCCCCCTCGCCGATGCGGACAACGGCGCGTGCGCCGACCCACCACCATCGCCGCCGCGGCACGCCAGCGCCGGACCCCCCTCACCGACTGCGCTCGCCCGCGACACCACGCCACATGGACCCCACCACCTCGCCTCACCGGTTGTGCCGAGGGACCCACCTCGCACTCTCCCCTCTCTCTCCTCCATGCATAGCAGCAACACGACAAACGCCTCCTACATTTTTACCACGTGCAAATGGCAACACCAAGCGGTGAGTACATCCACATTTT
Source organism: Chrysopogon serrulatus (assembly GCA_015844335.1). Classification (NCBI taxonomy): domain Eukaryota; kingdom Viridiplantae; phylum Streptophyta; class Magnoliopsida; order Poales; family Poaceae; genus Chrysopogon; species Chrysopogon serrulatus. The sequence goes on from JADLZL010002184.1 coordinate 130,111, forward strand.
TACCGGCAGCTTCTCGTCACTTTAAACATGCATGCAAATTAGGCACCGTCCATTTGCATGCCAAGAATATTTGCATGCTTGAGAACCTTCACCAGTGACGCTGCCCATCACTACACCACCTCGCTACGCGCCGCACCGCCCCGCCTAACTCTGCCTCATCCTCCTCGCTTTGTCCCACGAACAGCAGCAGCACAAAGAACGCCATTAGTGGCAAGCCGCCGAGCGTGGCCCAGCTCCTCCCCGGCCGTCTACAAAACCGGAAGCCGAGGCTGAGGTGCCCTCCTCCTCCCCGCGACCACGCTGAGCCGTTCAGCTCCACGGCCACCCACTCCTCGCTCACCTTCTTCCATCTCTCCCGACCGAGCACTCTCTCTGTTCTCGAGCACGAGAGGCGCGTCCCCGTCGATCCACCTTCCCGAGCTGCAAGCGGCTAAGGTGGCTAGCCTACATGAATCCCTCATCATCCTCCTCTCCATCCCTACGCTCTCGGTTTCGGGGGCGGTGGCCAAAGTCGCCGTTGGGCAAAGCTCCGAGGGAGCTAGCCATGGCGGACGAGCTCACGAACACCAAGTCAAATAAGAATGGCATCTTTGAGGCATGAAAACAATAACACACATTATAACTAACACGATAGCATTCGCATATATTAAAGACAGTTTAATTGGATTTATTTAATTACTTACAAGAGCTCACACAAATAACCAATATTATCGTTAGGTATGTAAAAACTTACTCACAATAGCAATTATTGCAGGAGAACTCACATCGTGTTCCCATGATATTTCCTCCATACTATGGTGCGCGCTCTGCTTAGATGGGAGCGTATGGCTTTTGTAGAGTCTACTACACACATAGGTGAGCCCTAACCACCAGCGAGATATGGCGAATCTTTGTAGCTTGTGCTTTTGCAAGGGCTTTTGTATTTGCTTTCATCTCATCTATCGAATCGAGAAAGACTCATGCCTCCAACAAAATATTTGCTTGGTTCTCACACACCAATTGCCTTAGCCAGCCCGGTGTGGTTGACAATCTTATAATCTAGCGTAGTATTAAAATACTCTTTTAGTTCCTCAACTAAGCCAAAATGAACTATATCACCAATACAACGACATAGATACTCATTAAGAACCAACTCATGATCATGGACCCATGGTACACAACTTGAACCTTAAATTTGGCCTATACTTTGCTATCAAAAAAGGATTGGCAAGGGAGTGATCACGACAAGGGGAAGACCACAAAAGGGAGTAATGGGTAGGCCAACTTGGGCTGTCGGGGAACATGCTAGAAGTGGGTTTTGGGGGCTCTTTGGGCCAAGAGCTAACCAAAAACCAAACCATATATTACTATGCAAAGTCGATTCTTAATACGTCTTAATCAAACCAAGATCAAACCTATTGGCTAGCTAGCTTAAACTGGAAGCCAAAGGCTTAATTTTGCTTGATAAAAAATAATTTTCAGCCTTACTTGATATAACCAAAAGCAATTGCTAACTTTCATTCAGCATTTTTATTGAGCTGTTAGGCTACTAGAAATCGTCTTCATACTTAAACACATGTATTAACACATAAACAAGGCGACTCATGAATTGATTTGGCGGGAGATTAAGTGTGTAAAACCGAGGATGTTACAACCTACCCCCTTAAAAGAATCTCGTCCAGGAGGTTCAGAGCGAGGTAAAGAGAAATGGAGAAAACGCAATTACATTACATAGATATGAAATTACATGGAGATTACACGACCAAAACAACCCGACACTTCTAACCACTCAATCTAGCAGCCGAGTTAAAGCGGGAACAATGAAGGAACAACAAAGTAATGATAATCAGAATATGGATTCGGAAGGCAAAAAAAGAAATGGAGGAAACGTGATTACATTACATAGATTTGAAATTACATGGCGATTATATGACCAAAGCAACTCGACACTTCTAACCGCTCAATCTAGCGGCCGAGCTAAGCGGGGACAATGAAGGAACAACAGGATAATGATAATCCGAACATGGTGTATGTCCAACATATCCGAGGAAGCAATCGAGTGGAAAGGGAAACATTGTGAACTCTAAGGCTAAACTCAACCTCTGGGGATGGAAATCAGATCCTCTGCTTCGTCAACGTACTTGGTGGCCTCTGACAACCTAAATCCATGGCTAGGCTTGAACTCCTAGCACTGGCCTACAAATCTTTTCCCCTAGCTAGCTTCTCCCTAGATCTAGCAGAGCTTCATCATAGAAGAGAGATTTGCTCAGCGATTTTTGTGTTTAGGATTTGGAGAGTTGGGGTGGCGAAGGAGAGGAACTTAGGGTTGCATTTATAGCTCAGCGGGAAGGGGTGAGTGGTTGCGTGGTATGGTGCATCGAGGACAACGAGGCTGAGTGGGAGGGAAAATGATGGCCGGTCACGTGGTGGGGTGGCCAAAGGCCATGGTGCGCTTCGCACTCAAGCCTGCGCTCGAAAAAGAAAAGGAGGGGACAGGGTTCGTGCGACGTGAAGGCGCGTGGGCGATCGAGGAAAAAGATAGGGGGTCCGGTATGGACTTGAAGGCGAGAGCCGACAGAATCAATTTGTAAAGGAAAAGAGCATGGCAATGTTCATCTCACACAGGTCTAAAACTATGCGGAGAGGAACTTAGGGTTGCGTTTATAGCTCAGCGGGAAGGGGCGAGTGGTTGCGTGGTGCGGTGCACCGAGGATGGCGAGGCTAAGTGGGAGAGAAAATGATGGCGGATCACGTGGTAGGGTGGCCAAAGGCCATAGTACACTCCGTACTCAAGCCTACACATGAAAAGGAAAGGGAGGAGATAGGGTTCCCGTGACGTGGTGGCGCATGGGCAATCGAGGAAAAAGATAGGGGGTCCAGTATGGACGTGAAGACGACATCCAAGGGCATCAATTTGTAAAGGAAAAGAGGATGGCAACGGTCATCTCGCACAGGTCTAAAACTATACGAAAAAGTTATACTGCTTCCTAGAACTAAAGCGACTACTTAACCATCTAGACTAATTATGAGTAGCAAGATATTAAACACGCATTACAATAGTTATTGCAAGAAATGATATGCTTTTTCAGAAGACCATACATAGCTTCATGAGGATACAAGACAAACACATTGCTTCAAAGTACAACAGAAGGGTACAACATTCGGAGAAAGGCAAGGACACGTGCTACAGAACCAAGGTACATCTCCACAACAGCTAATCCACTTCGTCGAGGCAGATGGCTTCACGGCTGTTCTCTCACGAGGTTCTCCGGTGGGGGTTAGGGCGTGGCGCGAAAAGGGGAGACTCCACCTCAGAGGCTTTCACGGGAGTGGGTGGTGGAACGGTGGGTGTTGCCACATTCCTCTCTCGCTCCAAGGCATAGATGGGTATCCCTTCCAGGATCGAGGTTTGCTGCACATATGGGGTAGGCGTCCTCCGTTGGCCTCGGGCGAAGAGGTAGGCGTCTCTTAGCTGCTTAGCATAGCGGTCTCCCGCCTCTCGCATGGCTTCAGCAGTGACGGTCTCACGGCTTTCAGCAGTGGCGGCTTGGGCGTGCGCCATGGCAAGGCTCACATGGAGCTTCCGGCTGAAGCGCTCGGCCTCTTCAGCTCGGGCGATGCTCTTCCTCAACTCTGTGGCCAGCTGGTCATGGTGCTTATCCAGGGCCAGCAGATACGTGGCTAGGGATACCACAGTGGGGTCGACTGCTTGCAGGGGACGTCCTCGCAGAGCCTGCATGCGGGTTCTCCAGAACGGAGAGTCCTGGTCCGACGGCGGAAAGAACCTCATGGGGGTGCGGGCGAGGGAATCGGCGTAGATCTGGCATAGGATTCGCAGAGCTTTGCGAGCTACAGCTTGGTAGGTGTCGGAAAAGCGAAAGCCGATGGTGGTGGCACTCCAACCATCTACGCCGGGGGAGTTCTCACTCTTCCCAATGTAGACGGTGACTTCACACCGCTCAGTGCCATGCTCTACGAACACACAGCCCTCATACACGGGGCGATCTCGGATTCCTAGCCACTGCGTGGTGGTATACAGAAGCTTGGGAAATCCCTCTACGCCCTGACAGGTGCTGCTGGTCCAAAGTCCTTCCGCCTGCCTTATGGGTTGGATAGGAGGGTTGGTAAGTTGAAGGCAGGGGTATAGTGGCTCTTGTGAGGCCATGGGCTTTTGCTCAGGAAGAAAAAAGGTTAGAGGAATGGTTAGCAAGCATGGGGTGTGGTGAAGATAACTGGGGTGGCTCCCTTTTTGTAGAGGTCCGAGCAAGGCGTCTCCAAGAAGATTGACCGTCTACGATGGTCGGGACAGTCGGCAGGTTGGACTTGGGCTTAGTGTGTCGGCATCGGCGGCTTTGGAGGCATGGCAGCGGCATCACGCTCGAGGGGGAAGCAGAGACTTCACTCGATGTGAGATGGTGAATGACGGAGGCCAGGGGGGGATGTCGAGTACGAACGCGAGGGGTCAAAAAGGAGGACCGACACGGCGCAAAAAAAGAGAGAGATAGGAAACATGGGTGAACGAAACCGAAGTGACCCAACGGGGGGGTGAATACAAACACAGTGATCGTGAGCAGCGTGATGGGGGACAGTGTCACAGGAACCAATAATTTTCAGCCTTTGAATCATCCTCTGCTTTTTTATTTTCTCTTTCTTCTTTTCCTTGAATATACCTAGAATCCACCGCACTTTGTTACAATATACTTGAAGGGTGTCATCAAGAACAGGAACTCAATTACATATAAAGCTGTGATGGAAAATACATATTAAATTTTGTGAGATATTTTTTTTAGTACAGCGTACATATGATTCCTAAGATTTGATATACCAAGAAGGTCATCTTCCACAATATGGTAATACAAAACCAATTAGCTTCTATTGAGATAGTTTCAAGTACCACATATACATGGTCTCTAAAGTTTGATATACCAAGCGAGATCACCCTTGTGAAAGGGCACAAGTTGACAAAGTTGACAGGTGGGACTTGGGCTCGGTGTGCGGCATCGGTGTAATACTGTGTTTTTGCATCCTTTTAAAAATCACTAAAAATTTAAACTTTTAAATCTTTACAACAAATTAAAAACTTGATTAGTTTATTTCCCGCAAAACCATATTTAAAAATCTTTTTCAAAACTCTTGCATTAAAATTCACCCTATGCATCGCGTGCTTCATCAAGCACCCCTAAATCACTGTTGCACAACAGTGACGGCATGCACTCCATTTTCAAAACTCTTTCCTTTGGTTCATGTGTACTTGGGTTTGTGAAGAAGAGAGGGACGTGCAAATGTGACTTGGAGAGCCGCGAACCCCCGTGCATGCCGTCAGCATTGCGCCGTCCTCTCCCCCGAGTATCGCACACCACGGCCGCTCGTGATGTCCCCTCTTTGCACGACCGAGACCGCACGCCACCGCCCCATGACACCGCTCGTGCTATCCTTTACGCACGACCGACATCACGCACCACCGGCGCCGCTCGTGCCGTCACCTCGGTTCCCCACCCCGATGCCGCGATGCCGCCAACGATCGCGCGCACCCGACCACGCACTCACCTCCCGGATCCCGCCATCGACCGCCTATAAAAGACCCCCTGATGCCCCTTCTTTCACCCAAAGCACCCCCAAATCACCCCAACTATCAGCATAAATCACCCATAAAAGCTCCACTAATCAAGCGCCGATCAAGAGGATTAATTCAAGAAGTCAAAAACGGAGTTTTATAGGCCAAAGATTGCTGAAGAAGACAACAACAAGTTTGAAGTACACCGTCAGAAGCAAAAGTTGAAGCCTGCGAGATGGACCTAGATGAAGAAGTGTTCATTGTCACCCTTCTGGCTATCCTAATCCCTCCCCTCATTGGATTTACAATCTTGTATATCATTGTAATGCGTCCGCTACCTTATGAAAGACCTTAGGCTACCCGTTGAATTAAAGAAGTTGAAAAATATTATTCAAAAATTATGTTGGCACCAGAAATATTTCTGAAATTATCAAAGAAAAAAGAGGAAAAAGAAAAATGGCATGGTCAAAACCACTATAGGAGAGTACAATGACTCCCCCTTTTCTCAGCATACACGACAAGAGTCACCCTCACCAGTACTTGTCGTATCTCATCATCTGGCCGCATCACCTCAATAGTGCTACACTATGCAGTGGGACCCAATCCCCATTCCCCCTTCTTCAACACACCCAAGACCAGTCAAAGCCGGTCAATCTTCCCAAACAAGCCTCACCTCGACACATTATAAAAGACCAAGCCGACCATCTTACTTCACCATTCCAAGTTTCTTGAACCACTTCATCACCACTCCACACCATCTGAATCACCTCGCCATCGGCCTTCTCCCTTCCCATAGAAGCCAGCCACATTCAATTCCAACCCCCACAAAGATGGTGAAAGAGTGCGGATGCGTGGCAACTGCCTAAACATAGAAGGATTTCCCCAACTCCTATACGATACCATGCAAATACTTGGCATCCAAGAGCGCATAGTGTATGAGGGCTGCACGTATGAAAAGCATGGCAATGAGCATTGTGTGGTCACCATCTACATCACCAAGAGTAAAAACTTCCTCGGCGTCACCAAAGCACGGAGCACGACTATCACCGGATTTCGCTTCACGGACGCCTACCGAGCTGCCGCCCGCCAAGCCCCCTACGACACCTATGCAAGACCTACAAGGATCACCCCATCATGGAGTTCGTGACCATCTGCATGAAGACCCTCGATGAGTCAACTGAAGCCCAACGAAGTGCATCACCAAGCGGATGAAGGACCAAGGAGCCCTAAAGTAAAAGCAACCCGGCTCGATGAAGTAAAATTAGTCATCCTAGGGAGATGTACTCGTAGCCTAGTTGCACTCTCTCTTCCCCTCCCGTTATTGTAGTCCCCATTGTACTCAAAACAAGTATGTCTCGCGGTCCCCATAATATTCAAGCACTTCCCAACAAAACGACATCACTACGCTCATACAATGTCGGCTAAATAATCAATGATGGTATAAATCACAACACTATCAGCCTAGAAATATCTAGAAATAATAATAGAAGATTTAAGGCTACATCTTTTGGGGTAGATCCGGACCCGTAATTAGAAACACTAATCGGATGGGCGGAAACAAGTTAAGAATAAGCTACTTAAGAAGAAGATTTTTAGATGAGGAGTGGAATCCTAAGAAGGGAATAGTGCAAATTTCTTGATGAGAAATGAAACCCCAAGTTCACTGTGATTGTTGCTCAAAAGAAGCAAAACAAGAACACTATCATCATAAGCCGAGAAGAATTAGGAAGAATAAGGGCGAGATAGCTCGGAAGCCGAGAATAAAGGGCGAATCATAGAAGTACAAACCACATATGGTGCACAGATATCAATCTTGTTTAATTGTGCGTGTCGGCCTACTCGATCCAGGGGACCGACATATGATGCCAGATGGACCCTAAAAATTAAGGGCCGACAATCGGCGGCTTTTGGCGGCATGGCCGCGGCATCACGCTCGAGGGGGAACAGCAGACTTCACTCGACGTGAGATGAGTGAATGACCGAAGCCACGCGGGGATGTCGAGTATGAACGCAGGGGGTGAAAAAGGAGGACCGACACGAGCGCAAAAAGAGGGAGACAGAAAACGTGGGTGAACGAGACCGAACGTCACCCAATGGGGTGAATACAACACAGTGATCATGAGCAGTGTGATGGGGATAGGTGTCACAGGATTCCGGCTTGTTCTCGTGCCAACTAATAATTTTCAGCCTTTGAATCATCCTACGCTTTTTTATTTTTCTCTTTCTTCCTTTCCTTGAATACACCTGGAATTCACCACACACTTGTCACAATATATTGTAGGGTGTTATCACGAACTCAATTACATAAAACTGTGATGGAAAATACATATTAATTTTTTGTGAGATATTTTTTAGTACAGCGTACGTATGATCACTAAGATTTGATATACTAAGAAGGTCATCTTCCACAACGTGGTAATACAAAAACCAATTAGCTTCCATTGAGATAGTTTTGAGTGCCACATATACATGGTCTCTAAAGTTTGATATATCAAGCAGATCACCCGCAGCGAAGCGCGGGCACAGGTGGCTAGTATGAATAAAAGTGAGGTACGCAAGAGGACAAAAGACATGGGGCAAAGTAGCGCATGACCCCATGCAGCAGTAGTGTACTAGTATTAGCATGCATATAGAGTGTGCAATATTTTGTGTATGTTTTGCAAAAAAATACGTATTTGATTTGAATCGGACTCGATGCGTTGACCTGGTTTTGTCAATACGTACTCAAAATAGTTTGAAACTCTAGAGCGCGATTTTTATGCATGTCGGAGATTCACGGGTGCATGAACCAGCTCCTTGGTCAGTCCATGTGTAACATTCAGGCATGTCGCTCTTTGATTCAGGCTCCAACATCCAGTATCTCTTCAGGCTTCGTCGAATCCGTAGAGGAGGCGGGCACACCTATGAAGGCTCATATTCAATCACAAACATTTTTTTTGCTTATTTATATATAAACTGGCACACGAATCGTGAACGGGACTCCATGTCCAGATAGGAGACATGGCCATGAAGCTAGTGTATTTTATTTTGGCAAATCTAAGAAACGCTTCGCTCTTTTAGTATTACTAGCAAAAATGCCCGTGCGTTGCAACCGGAGAAAATTATGTCTTTCTTTTTTGCATCATTAGAATAGCATGTTATCTTGTGAATCTTTTTTATGCGTCCATCTTAGAATGCACTTTATAGAATAGTAAATAATCATCTAAAATCTGGTAGCAAAAATAAAAAAACAATAGAGTATACTGCAACAAAAATACGCTATCGAAAGCACAGTGTAGGCAGACATTGACTTGAATCTAGTGGCCAGGTTCAACTTGTCAAATTTAAGAGGAGATAAATAAATAAAATTGGTCCTTTAATTGATTTTAGTTTTAGTAAATGCATGGTAATATCTAGAGATTACAGTGTATCCCATGTAATCGTCGTGGCGCTACGCTAAAGCGCTACCGAGAGTGGAGGCACACCACCATACGCTCTGCGCTCATGACCATAGGTCCATAGCAAACGCTAGCTTACTTTGGCAGCAGGTTGCCTTTGCTGGACGCGGCAATGGCTGGACAACTACGTTGTTCGAAATTACGTGGACCCGCGCGGCCACTGGATTTGGGGCTGGTGTACAAGTTGAGCACCCGACTATCTGCGACTATGTGGACCTTCTGTGCGTGCTCAATTATAGCTCTACCATGATCACAACATTGTGTGGAGCCGGGAGTATGTGAGCGCAGAGAGCAAGACCTACTCTGGGGCAACCTCAACTACCTATTCTTCTTGGTGACCTACTCGATGGCGGACTTGATCACCGTGACGCACATGCGGACGCTAACCGCGTCACATGCGAACGCTAACCAATCGTGGGCAGGGCAGCACATACAAGGTGTCATATTGTTGCTCACAGTCTACAAGTGCGTCCTGGCTATGGAGTCAATGGAGCTAGAGTTAACAACATTGATGGGGGAGAAGAGCATCCACACTGTACCGGCTGACAAGATTTTAATTTATGATTTAATTAGCCCACCAATCGAACGGACGTGTCCGGTATGGCTACCGGATGCGTCAGGTATGCCCAACGGCTACTAACGGCTAGTTTTGGAACTTGGGATATAAATACCTTCTAGCCTCCACTCGTGGTGGCTGCTAATTCTACTGGTCCCTAAGCCTTCCTAGAGCTTTGCAAATACTCTCCAACCCTCTCTTAGGGTGTGATTGATTCAAAGTTCCAAATCCTAATTGTGGGTTGAGTGAAATTCAAATTGAGAGCAAGCCATCTCTTGAGCAGTTGTGCATATTATCAAATCTCGTGATTCGTATTTGTTACTCTTGGATCTTCGGTCCTAGACGGTTAGGCGTCGCCGGAGACCACCCAAGAGATTGTGGTATGGCTCGGAAAGTTTGTAACGGTTGATTCCACCGCCGCAAGGGAAGGAATCAAATTAGTGAAAGGAGAAAAGAGAGTTGAAAAAGACTCCGGTTAGGGTGACCTGCGTGGTCCTCTAGATCAAGCCAAGCAAAGGGAGTTGAAAAAGACTCCAGCTAGGAAGACCTGCGTGGTCCTCTGGAGTTTGGTCCTTGGGTCGCTCGCAACTGCCTCAACGGAAAGTAGGACTCGAAGGAGTCCGAACTTCGGTAAAACAAATACCGTGTCTCAATTCTATTTCATATTGTGTTTGTGATCCACTTGCCGTATTTGAGGTTGTCTACATGTTCACTGAGCTCTACAGGTCACCTAGAGGAACCTGCAACCGGTGTCGAGCTTTGAAATCGAAGGGTGTAGGTTTCAGGGGGTTCTTGTAGAAGTCGTGTATACCGGACACGTCCGGTGTGGATACCGGACGCGTCCGGTATTGCCCTGAGTGCTCTAATCGCCACTAGCTGTTCTAACTTTATGTTGCAGGGTTTTGCCTTGTTGTTTTCTTGTTTATTAATTATATTCTTTGTGATTATATTGTAAGGGGTTAAATTCTCGATTTGGAGTTTCCATTTCATCGGAAACTCCGGCGCTAATCGTTCGCTTTTTAAAAGTGTTAATTTTTAGAAATGCCTATTCACCCCCCCCAGGCGCATCCTCGGTGCTTACAAAGGGAGACCGACAAAAAATGGATGGACAAAAAAAATGGGCTAAAATTTTGACTCTTTATTATTAGGTATATATATATAGATATAAAAAACTTTGTTAACACTGTAGTTTTTAAGGTGTTTAGAACTGCTCCCTAATTTTACTCCACAAACTCTACTGTAGAGCAGCTTCACAAAAACCTAAAATTCATAGAGCTCCTCTTTAGATGCTCTCATAACTCCACTTTTTTTTCTAAACCTGCGTGCGTAAAACTAAAACTGTTTGACTAAAACAACATAAAGCGAAGCAACAATCCCGAACACCCTCAAACTTCAAATTAAATTACATCCAAACACCTTGCTTCTTTAAGATACGTAGGTATTTTGAAAATCATCGTATTACTCAAAAACTTAAAAAAAAAAAAAAAAAAACATAGCATCCAAACAGGGTCTTAATGGTTTTGCATCCAAATAGAACCTTAATAGTTTTGGGAACTAATTTTTGAAAACTCCTGGACCCAATCTCGCTAGAGGCAAAAGAGGAGAAAGGCCAAAGGAGGCACAGAAGAAGCCGTATGTGGCAAGATATCCTGCATGCACTTGGGCATCGTATAGCAACTCCGAGAAATAAAAAAAGTAGGGTCCCTCTGTTGACTTATAGAAAAAAAAAAGAACAGAAACAAACTGCAAATCGCTTCCAAACTGATAAAATGATAATGGTTGGAAGATCGAGCCAAGTTTCTAGGACTGTTTGGCACGCCACATACCCAGCAGCCATGCATGCCCTCAAGCATATTTCAGCTGTTTGGATGCTTGGCCGACGAGTGCACCAAACTCAGCGCGTGCATGTAACAGCCAGGGGTGTTCAGGACCACAGCAGGAAGGTATTTTGGCTGACAAAAACAGGCAACCAATCAAGATCTTGAAGCAGCCAGGCTAGAGAAGTATAGTAACCAAACATCTATCACCCGTATGCATGAAGCCTGGTTGGCCGTAGCCTGGCAATCACATATATGAGGCTCCTGTGAAACATGAACCAATCATGCCCAAGATGCCTCCAAGACCAAGACTCAACACAGGTACGAGATCCACATAACAATGGCTTAACTAGTGAATAAACCAGCATGGTCCACAAGGGCAGTTTCGACTCTCAGGCACAGATATTGAAAATTTCGGGCGGACGATTTATTTTACAAGTTTGAGCTTGAGGAACATCTCAACCAGGTTAGTGTTACAACATTTCCCTGGGCACGTTTCATTCTCAAGAAACTAGGAATGAATCATAATCTATTTTCTTAGCTGCTTGCTTCACATCCTGACCACGGAACACCAAAATATCATATGCAGGATAGCGGCAGGGTGCGGATGCATGTCAAAACCTAGCAACCTGATATTGTCCATTCACAAGAGAAAATTATGAGCATCTCAATCTAAGTATAATGCCAAAACATCATATGGAATTTCAAACATCAGAACCATAGATTGGTCCACAAGCCCTAAAACCCTGTACGACAATGCCCTTTAATTTCAAGTGCAAAAGTGACCAGGCCAAAAGGCCAAATCCAAGGCATGGCAAACAGAATCATAGCCCAAGTAACAACAGCTTTCTTTAATTCTTTGTAATGAGCAAGTTAATCATTGTTTGTTTTGTTTCCAGCATATACATAGTATGGATTATAGATCATAATAACCTAGAGTGTTGGACCCTTATAAAGTGATGGTTTATTGTTAAGCAAACCACAAAAAGCCTATAATCTCAAAAAAGTTTTAGCGGGATTATAGGGTTATTATAGTTTGGCGTTTGGATTATAATAATTCAATCTATAATTTGTGGTTACTATAATCCTCCAAACAGGACTTACCTACATATAGCATCAATGCATTGCCATCTACATGGCAAAGGTAAACATTGGAACCCGCGTCCAAGGCAACAATTGAACAGAACCTACCTGAACTATCTATTTCCCTGGTGGGCTCCTTGCTCGAGGCGGGCCCGGTCGTGCTCTACCATCATCAGGATGACGCTGGCGGTTCTGATAACACAAGAATATTAGAATGGTTTAAATAACCAATAATTGAGAAACAGTTATGAAAGGAAAAGGATGAAAGGCATCATCACCCTGTTTACGGCCTCCAAGATCCTACTTTTGGCATCTTCAACCATTTTATGTGTTGCACCACTTATTTTGAATTTTTTTGCAGCAGATATGAACTGTAATAAAAATATTTCAGCTTTCATTCAACATAAAGTCAAGAAAAAAAAAGGAAGAAGACAGAGACATTAAAAGTACATTTATATGAGCTCCAGTTATCTCTTCCAGTTTTTTAAGATTCCTACCACCAGTACCTATAATCAGCCCAACCTGCATAGAACGATAAAATTATAGAGCATCTCAATAAATTAATACTGAACTAAAAATTTGGACTTATGTTCTTACTTTATCTTCTCTAACATGAATGTAATCTTCTACTTGCTCCTTCTCAATTGCATCAAGAATCAGCGTTTTAGCTTTCTCAAACTCTTTTAGAGTTCCCAAAATCCTCACGCTCTTAAATGGAGAATTGGGATTAGCCCTTCTGTCCTCAGGGGATATCAATGTTGATGACTGTAATCTAATCTTTTTAATTGTCTCGCCATCTCTTCCGATGAGCATACGAACCTACATGTTTAAATAGAAGCAAACTGAGAACCAGTCTAGTACCTTGTTTGTGTTATGAAATCAGTCAAGAAACAATGTGAAACTATGACTTCGAATGGTAGCCAAATTAATGAGGATGAATGAATCAATGTGAAACTATGACTTGGTGGCCTGGTATGCCTCTTCCCTCTATAAAAGGGGATAAATGGAGAGCTGAAAGATATTCTTAGGGTGCCACTTATGTTACACAAAATCAACCAGAAATAGAGAGCTCTAGTTCCATTTCTCATCCTCTAGTTTTGTGATTTCATGCTTATGTATTGATTTGTAGGAAAAACTCAATTTCAGACAGTTTGCAGGGTTTCCATAAAATTTTTTCAACAAATAAGTAAATTTGAAAGATGATACAAGCAAATTGTAATGATTTTGCTGAAATCTGAACATACCTTATTCGCCGGTATCTCAATTTCTCGCCAGATTGCAGTATCAGGTACATTGTCCTGTGGCTTTGCTAAGTTTGTATGTGCAAGTTCATGGGATCGGAGCCTAGCACGCCAGGGTTTACTCTGAGGAAAAAACAGTTATATCCAGATATCAGTTCATAGGAAATGATAATTAGTACAGAAAATAATTATGAAAAGTAATACCTTTCCACTTTTTATTTGGCCAATGTTCATGAATGGGACATTTTCAACATCACTAATGCATGCACAAATATACAGTTAGTCACAAAACTGAGGCAAATCAGCATCTGAAATGAAAATAGGGGCAACCATGAAATCTACTAACCTTTCGTCATATTCTATATCACTAAGTGAAATTTCAACTTTTGAGAACACATGGTTTTGACTTGTGAGTCCGACCACGAGTGGATGTGTTCTTAGAAAAGATTCAGCTTTGCCACCCCTAATTTTTTTCAAAAGAAAGATAAAATATATGAAGTCAAGTAGTTGCAAACAATTGAGATACATTTAGAAGAGAAGGAGAAATTCTTACAATGTGATCCTATCTCTTATTACCCTTTTAATAAGCTGCTGCGTTTCAGACCAATTGAATCCCTTGATGGGAACTTTCAGAACTTTTGACTCCTGTTTAAAAAAGAAGGATCTGTTGTTGAATATTACAAACACATGACATAAAATAAAGGATGCAAGAAAATGATAGTAACAATTCTTATCTATAAGGAACACAAAAAACCAAATGAAATTCAGATTTTGTTTTACCTCTTTTTTAACAAGAGATGCAGGTTGTTTTCCATCAAGTACAGCCTGTGACAAATTTCCTTTTAAAAGCTGAAACAACAACATTGACAAAAATGTGTATAGATTAGTACAAATGACAACCAGTAACATATCTAACAGAAGTATATTATATCACCTGCAGCTTATAGGCATGCTCATCAACTGTTCCACAAGTAAACAGCCTGTATATAGTCACATCGTGATTTTGTCCGATTCTATAAATTCGATCCGCGATTTGATTGTCATCACTGTAAAGATATAAGTAGGTGAGAGATATAAAGTATGTGATATTGAAGGGTTTGAATTGCAGCTGGACAGCAGCTGTAGCAGTAGGAAGCAAACATGAGAACTGTCATGTGCACTAAAATAAAAATAAAAAATGTCGTGCGTAGTAGCTAGAAGGACAAACAATAATAGGCCCTTTGTTATTCACTACTTGTCACTTGTGTGTACCTCAGGTTCCAGGATGGGTCCACAATAATGGCCTTAGTAGCTGCTGTCAAGGTGAGGCCTTCACCGCCCACCCTTGCTGTCAGCAAAAATACTCTTGGGCCATTGTCCGAATTGAAACTCTACATATTAAAGATATAAAAGTAAACTGAATGCATCAAAGGGATATAAACATTTTTCAAACATAATAACCTTGATGGATTCATATCTTTCTTCTTTGGGAGTCGTTCCATCAATCAGAATCATGTCATCTTCTTTTATTATATCTTTAAGACATTCCTGTTAAAATACAACAGAGCTAAATTGACCAAATGATATTTGAAATACTATCAGTAATAATCATTAGAAATAAATGAATCTATTACCTTAATTCTGTTCAACATAAAAATATGTTGTGAAAAAATAAGAACCTTAACCTTCTTCCACTGTTCACCCTGTGACAAAATAAAAGCACAGAAATGGAAATTAAGTTTATGTTTGGTAGTCTTGCAGCACATGTTTGAAAGGAATAGCAGAACCTTTTTTGTTCTCTCAAATAATTCTTTCTCAAGTGACTCTTGGTCAAATAATTCTTTCTGCAACAAACTAAATGGTTAAGATTTTGAAGAATCTAGTACATACAGCAAAAATAAATGTTATATGGCTAACATACAACAAGATCCAAGACAAAAGAAACTTTGCTCGAACTACTATGGTGACCGCAAACCAAGTCATCCAAATTAGTGGCTTGTAGCAAATTGGTTGCCATCTCTCTAATCACAGATCCACAACTTTGACTGTCACGGATGTGTAGAAGAGCCCCTGGATCATTGCAGATGTATTGACAAATCTGTTTCAAGGAACACAGGAAGTCCTTAAAAAAAGGAATACAGGATATTATTAATGTGCAAATGATTAAGGTAAGCGTGCAAAGTCACCTACCAATGTCTTCGTGAATGATTGCTTTTTTTTTCAGGGTGGAATGGATCGGACAAAGGGGCATATAACTCACAGAATTTTGTGTAAAGATCAACCTAAATAAAATACAAATGAGCAAAAACTTCACCTTAATAATATCAACCTAGAATATCTGATATTTGGAGTAAAAAAGGTTAAGACGAAAAATGCTGTCAGCAAGTGGTGAATTAAGCTAAACAGGCAACAGAGTTAAGAAGTTCCTACATTGCTGGGAAAAGATATTAAAGGAGAGACAAAGAGGTACAAAAATATTTTCCATACCAGGACTAAAAATGAATCTCTTAAAATAGGTAGGGGCCTCCCCTACCGGTTCAGTTCAAAAAAAAAAAAAAAAAAAAGAATCTCTCCAAGAGGGTAGTGATTACAGTCAGCAACTGCACCATTAGAACTTGGCCTATTAATGGAGGTCCCCGTGTCAGGATCCAAATTGTGTATTGGTGATTGGCTACCACTTGATGAGAACATTGAACAGATTGGATGGATGGCAGGGTAGCACAATGACTATAGGGGGTAGGAGTAGGACCATCCTCATTCAGTCCAGTTTGAGCAGTATACCAACATATTGTATGTCCATGTATCTCTTGCCAAAAACTATTATCGAGAGATTGGATAGAACTAGGAAAGATTCTATTGGCAAGGTAGAGGGGTCAAGAAGAAATACTATCTTGTGAAATGGCACAAAATTATTAAGCCCAAGAGGAAAGGGCACCTGGGGATTCATGATCGGAGGAAGATGAATACAGCTCTCCTCTGTAAGGTGATGGAAGCTCGAAAATGGAAATGGCATGTGACAGGATATCGTTCATAAAAGTGTCTATGCAACAGGGCACCTAAAGGATAAAGCCTCAAACTATCCAATCTGGAATGATCTTTTACAGGTATAGAATAAATTTTATATGAAAGGTAGGGTTTTGCATCAAGGAAACAGAAAAAAACCGATTTCTGAGTGATATTTGGTGTGGCAGTATCTCCCTTATAATGAGAAATGTCCTGAGCTGTACAATATTTGCAGGGATCAAAAACATCAGTTTCTGTACAATTGGAGAAGATGGATAGCTGATCTTCAAAATAAATTAAGATTGGAGGATATTATGTTTTATTGTGCTCTAAGGAGAGGACACCTAAGTAGGTTTGGGTTAATGCAGGATCTTCTCAGTAAAATCCATTTTTATACACAGTTATGCAGGGCTGACTATCTGATGCCCTACAAACAAATTTGAGAAGCCAAAGTTTGAAAATTAAGATTTTCATATGGCTGGTCATGCAAAATGCAATTTTAACTAAGGACAATCTCCTGAGAAGCAACTAGCATGGAAGTGTAACCTGCTCTTTCTACAATAGTGATGAGTCTGCCTACAAGCCAAATTTGTCTGCAGCCTAATTGCTTATGCCTCTTTTGATCAATTTTGGCCAAGGGTTGTTAGGCTCTCTACCAAAAGCAGTAATTTTCATATAACGGAGTTTGCAGCAGTGAGAAACAGTGTCTGATTTCAACAGGAGAGTAAAATCCTCCTCCGAGATTATCTGTTCATGTGCTTGTTCGTTTCGGGTCCTTTCTTTGCCATATGAATGAATAATGAAATTCAGGTTTCCCAGTTGTGGGGGAAAAAAGATTACCTGGCATTGTGTCAGGCATAACCACACAATTATATCATGCTTTTTACAAGGCAAATCTCCACTTTCTACCAGCACTGACTTGTTTCGTCTTAATACATATGGTGACAACTTTCTCCAACATTTCTATACAAGACAAGGATGAAACTTGATTAGTCAGCATGAAATGAAAACAGAACTGGTGTGTAACCACATCTGTAAGAAAACATCTATAAGAATAAGAAAACTTACTGAGATGGCTTTCAGGTACTCCTCTTTATCTCTTTTACATGAATTAGAGAATTTTCCAACTTCAATGTGGTTGATATAATTCTTCTTAAATAATGCCTTCTCGCCAAATACATCCTTGTTTATGAATCTCATCAGAGAGAATATGTCCTGTCAAAAGAAAATATTAACGAAGCTATAACTTAAGAAGGAAAACATAAAAAAGAACATGAAAAGGAGTAAGGGTCTACCATAAGGTCTTTTGTCAATGGAGTCCCAGTCAACAAAATTTTTTTATGACACTTAATTTCCTCCATTGATTCTGTTATGTGAGCCTTCATATTTTTAATTTTGTGAGCTTCATCTAGGAGAACATAACTCCATTCTTTATTTGGCGATGCAAACTTCTTGTAGTTGTGCAAATATCGTGTATATGATATAAGCAAAATTCCACCTTGCTGGAAAAAAAAAATATTAGAAGCCACTAATCAATAAACATAGCAATCGCATTTAAAATAAAACAGAACCTCTTTCACAATTCTAAAACCCTTATCCTCAGTACTATTGTATATCTGAATCCTCCTATTCAGTCCACATCTCTTCAGCTCAAAAATCCATGAATTCAAAATGCTTAGTGGAGTAATGATTAGTACACTCTCAATCATGTTTGAGTGAAACAAACCAGACAAAAAGGTAGTGGTCTGAAAAGATCAACAACAAAAAAGATAATATTAGACTTATTAGTATCATAATATAGGAAATAAATTAAGAGGTAAAATACAAAACCATAGCTATAATTACCTGGAGCGTTTTTCCAAGACCCATATCATCTGCAACAATGCCTCCTGGCATATCACTGCAATGCAGTGACCAAAGCCATTCTATTCCTTGTTTTTGATGGGGCTTCAAGATCTCGTAAAGGTTTCTTGGAAGTGTGAATCTTTTATTTTCTTTTCTTCCAAAAGGGGGTAATGTGTATAGATCTTTATCTAAATCCACATTTGGGCCGCCCGTGCTGTGAAAACATAAAGTTTATGTATTGAATTAGTGCCAATGTATATTATACATTTGCTTCATGTGTTACAGTGTTAAGCATAAAGAACTGAAACAAGCAGAAACGAACCGAAGAACTAGATCTTTGTATTAACTTCTTTTCTTTTTAATTGAGCTGCAGAGCTTCTGCATCGTACTTAAAATAAACAAAGGGCAAGACAGCATAAATCAAAAAGGAAACTAAGGCTTCAATCGGCATAACATTGTAGCCCAACTGATGGACACTTGCTGCCCAGTACAAATTCATGCAAGTACCCACATGGCTGTATAGATCAAAACTTGAAATAGTTTTGAAACATTCTACTCTCTGAACAATAAAGCAGCTATGGCCACCACGAGGCACGCACTGGGGAAGATATGCTTCCCGATCGTTACTCGTTAAGATGTCCTCTGTCAGTCATGCAGAAGAGAAGCGCTAGCTTCCTCCAGGGTCGGTACCCCACCAGAGCCGACCCATGTCCCCCCAGGACGGGGATTTCGGAGGCGCAGAGGAGGGTGATTCCGACCCTTGGCTTCAATGGCAACATTACAAGGTAAAGGATGACTATGGGAAGCTGTTTTATATGCCTACCACTGCTAATCATCTGGCTGCTTTGGCAGCCATCATCTGGCTGCTTTGGCAGCCATTTTTGGTTGGACTGTGTAAGAATTCGAGCAGGTGAATCGGCTGATGCACTAGCTAGCTCATGAGTGAATGGCTTTACTAGTCGTTTCTACAAGTACTGCTAGGATATTATCAATGAGGATGTTATGTTGGAGTATGTGTGTATTAGGCCCATGAGGCTAAGCCCATGAGGCCCATGTATGAACTATATGGCTGCCCCTCTAGGGTTGAGCCCATTATCCAATAATCAGAAATTTCCAACATGGTATCAAGCTAGGGTTAGGTCTTCTCCTTCCTCCCTCCCTCCCCCCCGGCCGCCACCTGCCCGGGCGCCGCCGCCCGCCATGGCCATGGCTGGCCGGCCGCCCCCCCTCCCCCCTCCGGCTACTACTCCGTCTTCCCCCCCTCCCCTCTTCTTCCTCGTGGGCGACGGTGGCCGAGGAGCCGCCAGACCGCCGCCCGAGGCCACGGTGGCCGCCGCCCGCCGCGGGATCTCAGCGGCGGCGTGGGGCTCCATCCGCGGCCCGGGTCCTCCGGCCCGGCGGGGGCCCGCCCGCCCGCATATGGCAGGCGTTGCGCTGCCGCAGGCAACCAGCGCCTTGGCGGCGTGGGCGCGTTGGGTGGCGTGGCGCGGCGCGCGGCGCCCCGGGCGACCCGGCGCGCGCCGGCGCCCGGCCCCTCGCGCCGCGGCGACTGGATCCCACCTGCGGCAACCTCTCCGGCCGCTTTGCCCCTCTCGGCAGCAACCGGCGGCCGGCCGCCTCTCGGCCACCTGCCGGCCTGCGGCGACCTCTCGGCCCTGGCACGCGCGCTGCCTCTCAGCAGCGGCAGCCGGCGGCGGCAGCCTCGTCACGGCCCGCCTTGCGCGGCCGGCGCCCGGGGGCAGCCGGGCGCACACGCCCCCTTGCGGCACTACCACTGCCCACTTGCAGCAACAGCCCGACCGGTACATGGCGCTGGTACCTCCCTTCCTGGCGCCACCTCCTCCGCCCGCTCACAGCGGGCGCTGCTGACTCCCTCTCGTCGCCGCCATCAGCGCTGCCGGATCGCGCGCGGATGGGGAGGCCTTCTTGCGCCGCTACACTTTCGTCTCGGGCAGGGCGCGATGTCTGGCTTGACGCCTTGGCTCGCCCGTATCGCGAGGCGGGCAGCTCCTCGGTGGCGGGGCTCCCTTCACCGGTGGCGGGGTTCCCTTCCTCGACGCCGGAGCCGCTTCCTCCGCCTCGCCCCGAGGCACCGCGTCCCATACCGCGGTACTCTGGCACGACCCGGCTGACCCGCTCGTCATGCAGCTCCACTACCAGGCCGGCGGGGTCCAGAACATTCGGAACCTCGTCCCCGTCGTCCTCGAGCAGGAGTCGCCCTCCTACGCCCGCTGGCGGGACCTGCTCCTCCTCACCCTCCGGCGCTACGCACTCGACGACCACGTCCTCCTGGACACCTCGGTTGCGGCCCGGAGCCCGGCGTGGCTCCGCCTCGACAGCATCGTCCTGTCCTGGATCGTCGGGACTATCTCCCTCGAGCTCCACGACATCGTCCGCAACGTCCCCGACGCCCGCCACGCCTGGCTAGCGATCGAGGGCCAGTTCCTGAGCAACGCCGAAGCCCGGGCCCTCCGTCTCGACGCAAGTTTTCGCAACTTCGTCCAAGGCGACCTCTCCGTGAGCGAGTACTGCCGCCGGATGAAGAACATGGCGGACTCCCTTGGGGACCTTGGCTGGCCCGTTGAGGACCGCATCTTGGTCCTCAACGTCCTCCGCGGGCTCAACGACCGCTTCAGCCACCTCCGCTACAGTCTCACCCGTCAGCGGCCCTTCCCCACCTTCCACGAGGTTCGGGACGACCTTGCCTTGGAGGAGCTCACTCAGGGCGGTCCGCCTGGGCCCGTCTCGTCGCCGGGGTCCTCGACCTCCTCGTCTGCTCTTGCTGCCCTACCACCGCCGCGCCCGACTCCTCCACCACCGTCGTCCCTTCTAGGTCCTCCTCCTCCCGGGCCGAGCGGGGGTGGGGGGGGCCGTGGTGGTCGTCGTCGGGGGGGTCGCGGGCGGTCGTGGGGGCGGTCGTGGGGCCAATCAGACTTCACCGGCTACACCGCCACCACGAGACGCTCCCTGGCCATCCTTCCACAACCCATGGTCAGGGCGCATCTCCATGTGGCCCTTCCAGGCTCCCGGTGGCGTGCCTCGCCCGCCGGCCGCCATGCTCACTGGTGCTGCTCCCGGGTTCCACCCCACGCTCTCCGGCACCTCGCCCGTGCCTCCCGGTTGGAGCCAGGCGGACCTGGCACACTCCTTCAGCACTATGGGTCTGACACCTCCTGTCGGCCCAGAGTGGATCGCGGACTCGGGGGCCACGTACCACACCACTCCCAACTCTGGTATACTCTCGTCCATTTACCCTCCTTCGTCCTCTTACCCTTCGTCCATCATGGTCGCAAATGGTTCATGTCTTCCTGTCACTTCTGTGGGTGCCACCGGCACTCATGGTTCCTTTCGTCTTCCTGATGTTCTTGTTGCACCTTCGATGGTTCACAATCTTCTTTCTATTCGTCGATTTACAGCTGACAATTCTTGTTCTGTGGAGTTTGACTCTTCTGGTCTTACTGTGAAGGATTTGGCTACCCGGCGTCCTCTGCTCCGATGTGATAGCACGGGCCCTCTTTACACTCTTTCGCTTCCCTCGAGTCCGCCTCGCCTTCCTCACCATCTGTTTTGTCCGCTGCCTTCGCCGTCACTTCTTCTTCCACTACTTGGCACCGGCGTCTCGGCCATCCTGGACGTGATGCCTTGATACAGCTTAGTCGTAGTTCAGACATTCGATGTTCTCGAGCTCACGATGAGCATTTGTGTCATGCGTGCCAACTGGGCCGTCATGTTCGTCTTCCTTTTCATAGTTCTTCTTCTCATGCGGCCTGCATTTTTGATCTTGTACATTGCGACCTATGGACATCTCGTTATCGCATTTACGGTTATAAGTACTATCTTGTTATTGTTGATGATTTCTCTCATTATTCGTGGACTTTTCCTCTGCGTGCCAAGTCGGATGCTTTTTCCGCTATTCTCCACTTTTTTCGCTTGGGTCTCCACGCAGTTCGGCCTCACCATTAAGGCCGCCCAATTGTGACAATGGCCGTGAGTTTGATAACTCCACCTCTCGTGCTTTCTTCCTCTCTCACGGGGTCCAGTTGCGCATGTCTTGCCCTTATACTTCCTCTCAGAACGGCAAGGCTGAGCGCATGATTCGCACCACCAATGACATCATGCGCACTCTTCTGCTTCAGGCGTCACTTCCTGCTCGCTTCTGGGCTGAGGGCTTACACACCGCCACCTATCTCCTAAACCGTCTTCCTTCCGCTGCTTGCCCTGCACCCACCCCACACCACGCTCTCTTTGGTACCCCTCCTCGGTACGATCACCTTCGAGTCTTCGGGTGTGCGTGTTACCCCTAACACCACGACCCCACGCTCCCACACAAGTTGGCTCCCCCGGTCGACTCTACGTGTCTTTCTCGGGTATTCCCCCCCCGATCACAAGGGGGTACCGATGTTTTGACCTTACCTCTCGTCGGGTCCTCATCTCTCGCCATGTGGTGTTTGATGAGTCTGTCTTCCCCTACTCCACCACCACCACGCCCACCTCCACTCCCGAGTCTGACCACCCCTTGTTGTTTCCCACTGACCCGGTGGTCGAGCCACCTTTCCTGTTGTATCCTGCAGGTACCACTACACCGTGCTCTTCGGCCGGGACCGTGCCCGGCTCGCCACCTACCGGTGACTCCTCTAGCCCCCGCTCCCCCTGTCGGGCATCGAGGGTTCACCTTCGGGCCGGCCCGGTCCCTGCACCTGGCGTGGTCCCGGGCCGCCGCCTCCGCCCCCCCGGCGCTTCGCCCGGCCCGGCTTCGTTTACCGGCGCCGTGTTCCCGCCCGCCGCCGCCCGTCACCACCGATGACCCCTTCTTCGCCGGGGTCCCGACACCGCCCGGCGGCTCTTCCCCGCCCGGCAACACCGACTCCGCGCGCGGCCCCCGGCTACCCGTGTCGCGGCGCCGGTGTACCACCCACCGCTTCTTCACCGACACCAGCGTCATGTTCACCATATGGTGGCGCGACGCGGCCCGGCACCCTGCTGCCCGGGCTCTTGCGGCGATGCCGGGGACTCGCGAGTCTCTCTCTGTACCCTCTTCCGTCCGCGAGGCCTTGTCCGACCCTCACCGGGCGCCGTGCGATGGAAGAGGAGTGCGTGGCACTCCTCGCCAACCGGGCGTGGGATCGGTGCCCGTCCGCCGGGCTCCAATGTAAAATCACCGGCAAGTGGATCGGACACACAAGCGCCGGGCTGATGGTACTCTTGAGAGGTACAAGGCTCGTTGGGTTCTCCGGGGCTTCACTCAGCGCCCTGGGGTCGACTATGATGAGACCTTCAGCCCCGTGGTCAAGCCGGCCACCGTCCGCACGGTGCTCTCACTGGCTCTCACTCGCTCCTGGCCCGTGCATCAGCTGGACGTGAAGAATGCTTTTCTGCATGGTCTTCTCACTGAGACAGTTTACTGCAGTCAGCCGGCGGGGTTTGTTGATTCTTCGCCCCGATATGGTACGCGGCTCAACAGGGGTCTCTACGGCCTTAAGCAGGCCCCGGGCGTGGAACCACCGGTTTCTTTGCTTTCCTACTGACACTGGGGTTCGTGGAGGCCAAGTCCGACACGTCACTG
Organism: Chrysopogon serrulatus; assembly: GCA_015844335.1. Lineage (NCBI taxonomy): Eukaryota > Viridiplantae > Streptophyta > Magnoliopsida > Poales > Poaceae > Chrysopogon > Chrysopogon serrulatus. Next base: position 154,168 of record JADLZL010002184.1, read on the forward strand.
TTTATCTATCACCATGGAGCTGAGACCGCGTACCTGCTGCTCTATGTTGATGATATTGTCCTCACGGCCTCCAGTGAGTCACTACTCCACCGCATCATCTCCTCACTTCAGCAGGAGTTCGCCATGAAGGATCTGGGTGTGCTCCATCACTTCCTCGGGGTCACTGTTGAGCCTCACCCTGCCGGGCTTCTTCTTCACCAGCGGCAGTACACTCTTGATATCCTGGAGCGAGCTGGGATGATCGACCGCAAACCCCTGCTCCACTCCGCTTGACACCTGTGGCAAGCTGTCCGAGACCGAGGGAACCCCAAAGGAGATCCCATTGCATATCGGAGTCTTGCTGGAGCACTTCAGTACCTCACCTTCACCCGGCCGGACATCACCTATGCAGTTCAGCAGCTATGTCTCCATATGCATGATCCCCGGGAGCCCCACCTCACTGCTCTCAAGCGTCTCCTTCGCTACCTCAGGGGTACTGTTGACTACGGCTTGCTCCTCCACCGGCGGTCTTCCTCCACCGAGATGGTTGTCTACACGGACGCCGACCGGGGCTTTGTCCGGACACTCGGGCGCTCCACCTCCGGCTACGCTGTCTTCTGGGCGGCAACTTGGTGTCCTGGTCGCCCAATCGCCCGCCGGTGGCCTCCCCGCCCAAATCTTTGAGGCTGAGTAATTGCCGCCAACGGCGTGGCTGAGGCCTCCTGGCTCCGTCAGCTCCTTGGCGAGCTCCACAACCCTCTCCACCGCAGCACGCTGGTCTACTGCGACAACGTCAGTGCGGTCTACCTCTCCACCAACCCCGTTCAGCACCAACGGACCAAGCATGTCGAGATCGACCTTCACTTTGTCCGTGATCGGGTTGCCATCGGTGAGGTGCGGGTCCTTCACGTACCAACCACCTCCCAGTTCGCCGACATCTTCACAAAGGGCCTCCCGTCCTCGACCTTCACCGAGTTTCGTTCCAGCCTCAACATCACCCGTGGCTAGTTGCGTCTGTGGGGGGGCTCGTGTGTATGTGCTTCTTTTCATGTCCAGTCTGCAACTCCGCTGCGCCGGTAGTTCAGACTGCGGGGGGGTGTTGGAGTATGTGTGTATTAGGCCCATGAGGCTAAGCCCATGAGGCCCATGTATGAACTATATGGCTGCCCCTCTAGGGTTGAGCCCATTATCCAATAATCAGAAATTTCCAACATGTTATGCTGGCTCTCTCAGCTATCCATCAAGGTCATGTGTTCAGGTTCAGGCTGCTCAATACAGCCCTTCATCACTCTCCTCCCCAAGAAGGTGGATGCCCTACAATTCCAAGATTATCAGCCTATAGGTCTGATTCATAGTTTTGCTAAGTTGATACAAAAATCATAGCCAACCGGCTTGCCCTTTTGCTCCCGACCCTGGTGTCTGCCAACCAGAGTGCTTTTGTTAGGGAGCGAAACGTCCACAATAATTTCCTCTTTGTGCAGCAGATGGTGAGATCCTTGCATAGGAGGAAGGAGGCTCATATTCTACTCAAGTTGGACATTTCTAAAACCTTTGATTTGGTTTCCTGGACGTTCCTGCTGAAGTGCTGCGTTATTTGGGGTTTGGACAGTGGTGACATAATCTATCATGCTCATCTTGGCCACTTCATCTACTCGGATTTTGGTGAATGGAGAGCCGGGTGATACAACCTTGCATCTCCTTGGGCTTAGGCAAGGCAATCCCCTCTCCCCGATGATGTTTATTCTCGTAATGGATCTGCTGAATTCACTAATTAATTACGCTACCAGGGAGCAGTTGCTACAACCGTTAGCCATCCAAGAGGTGAAGCATCGTTTATCTTTCTATGCAGATGATGTTGTGCTGTTTTTGAGGCCATCTTTAGTTGATCTCCAAACCGTCAAGTTGCTCCTGGATGTGTTTGGCCATGCCTCAAGCCTTAGAACTAATCTAGCTAAGAGCTCAGCCACTCCAATTGATTGTTCTGAGTATGATCAGCAGCGCACCTCTGCGATCCCTTCCTATGCGGTCAAGGGATTCCCTTGCAGCTATCTCGGTCTCCCACTCACTATCAAAAAGCCTTCTAAATCTGAGCTGCTGCCTTTGGTGGATAAAATTGCAGGCCACCTTCCAGGTTGGAAGGCTTGTCTGATGAACAGAGCTGGGTACCTGGTAATGGTTCGAGTGGTGATGACAGCTACTCCCATTTGCCACATGATTGTTCTTGACCTTCCTAAATGGGTAATGAAAGCTATTGACAAGAAACAATGTGGTCTTGTCTGGAAAGGACAGGAACAGGCTAATGGAGGTAATAGTCTGGTCTCTTGGGCAAAAGTCCAGCTCCCACTAAAGTATGCAAGTGTATGGTGGTCTGGGAATTATCAACCTTGAGACTCTTGGTTGGGTTCTAAGAATCAGATGGCTACGGGCTCAAAAGACTGACTATTTGTGGCTCTAGTGGTGTTCTAGTTTTCTGTGTCTTTTTGTTTCCAGGTTGGGCCTTTCCCCGGCCTGTTGTACTATCTTTTTCTACCTTAATGAAATGACAGGCAACTCTCCTGCGTAATTCGAGAAAAAAAAATAAGGCACAATAAGAAAAGGAATGTAGAAAGAACATACCTTCCACACATAGAGTTGTCAAATTGAGAACGATGATCCTGTGAAGAGAAATAAATGAACCAGTTAACATACTGTACCTACTAAAGATTACAGCAACTTATTGATGCTATACATACATCAATACTTGTCATAGCTTGCTGCTGTTCATTCCAAAAGTCAATTGTCCCAGATTCAGCTTTAAATAGTTCAAAGCTGCTGGTAAAGAAGGCCCCAAATCCTTTTACCTAATCAGTGTTAAGCACAAAATAAATAATTAAAATTTCTAAATACAAGTGAAATAAAAATTGACAGAACGAGTTAAGCATACCTCATCCAACTTTTGCCATACCAAATCAGTTTCGCTTATCAAATCTTCATCCGTTACTAGGAGATAAAGACTTCCCTTGTACTGCAAAGTAAATATAGAAAAGAAATAAAAACAGCTCCAACTGAAGTAATCAAATAATACTTGATAAACATACCTTGAACATAGTATTAACGTGGTTATTAAAGAAGAAGGCACAAAGCTCTCTTTCGTTAACTCCCTTGTGCAAACTGGAGAGGCTGGCATTGAATTTGACAATGTGATAAATAAGAATACATAAATGGGAATAACATGTTCTTAACCCATAGAATAGAAATATACCCATGGACAGTTAGCCGATTACCATCCAGAAAATTACGAAGCAGCTCATCTGAAATTAAATTAATTCATAGGTGAAGCCAAATATAAAATCATTGATGACCACAATAGATTCACACACGCACAGAGAGCCAACAACTAGAAAAAACAAAAATCTTACATTGATGTTGTGTGGCCTTGTCTAACAAGCAACGGCCATGAATTTGTACATCAAAATGCGCACTGCAAGTTTTTTTTATCAGCTTCACTAATAGTAGAAGCAGCAGGTTGGTGGTCACTGGGAGTAAAAAATTCATGAGACAAAATAAGTAGTACTAGATTCTGATGGAACAGTTATATCAAGGTACCCTGGTTACTTATACCCTGGTTCTTTAGATGTATTTCCTTGCAGTTCTTCCTCCACATGCGTATTCTTTTCTGTTGGTATCCCAGACATGAAATCAACCACCTTAGAAGCAAGAATATTGTAGGACATTGACCCAATAGCACTAGAAGTTTCAGTGTCCTACAAACAACATAAATAAGCAATGGTAAGTAGGTGGCTTGTAAGTTGCAAACTTAACCAAATTGTGCATTTACTGTACATGGTAAAATAGGGTGCTCCCCAATTACTATGACAACCCATCCAATGGCTAAGAATATTGGTAAAAATTAAACGTGTTTTGATTATTTTTTATTTGGAAACTTAGCCTGATTGGAAGTAGATGTGTACATATTTTTATTTGGTCCATGTTTCTTGTTTATATCATTGTGCCTACTATTTGTAATGAAAAATTGCAGAACTAATGTACATATCAGGGCATAAGTCCACTTGCAGGACTGATGATAGCACACCTGAGGGTCCACTATCCATCCGTGGTATAGAGGGATATCCAGAAGATCAAATATTGCACATTCCCTAGTGAACTCAAAATCGTCTATCCTGCAATAGGATAGACATTTAAACACACACACACACACACACAACAAACCGCTGATCAAAAAGCTGAAAACCCTTACGCACTTTGTGAACATCACATTTACGTCAAGGCCTGCCATAAGGTGCGAGAGAAGGCCTATTGCGTCCTTGATTTTCTGTTCCCAGTTCTCAACATATTCCTTGTGCTTCTCCTATAAATCACATCCCAAAACCATCAACATACCAGTCAATAATGCCATATCCAGTGACCTATAAATAAACAGAAAACTGTAGTTGCATCCCAACACAACACCATCCCCACATTGATCGACTGAACGCAAACACGAACAACATGATTTCGCGAGAGTTGATACCGAACCTGTATACTGCTCTTGTGATTGAGGAGGCACTCGGAGACTAGGGAAATCAACTTCCTCTCTGAGACCTCACTGGCATCTAGGTTCAGCCTGATCACATTCTTCAGCAGCAGCACATTACCTGCACGCACACATGCAGGCTGGTAACATGAGTACTGCAGGCAACCACTACGTAAAGTGGCAAAACCAGAACCCAAAATTAGGGGGGACAAATGTCGAACGGGGGCTTACAGATAGCCAGGAATGAGCAGGGCCCATTGCCTTTTTGGTAGATGATGGGTGTGCGGTGTCCGAAAAAGTCGACCACCTTAGTTCGGAAAATCATCCCATGTGGCTTAGCCGGCGCTGCAGGCAGGGGGAGCTGGGGATCCACCTCCACAGCGCCAGGCAGGGACACTGGCGGTCGGAGGTGGGGAGAGGACTCGAACAACATCGGATCTGCGCGATCGCGGGACGAGGGAGTCACTAGCCCGATGACACTGCGGGAGGAGGCTGTCAATGTGCCAGCCTTTGAGCACTCCTCCTGCAACTTCTCAAACAGCTTTTCTTTATCCTCTGTGGCGTTGTGAATATCCTCAATTTGACTATAAAAAAATTTCTCCTGGTACTTCATCTGCAAAGCATGGAAAACAAGGTCAAAACAGGTGTTGAAATCAAAAGATGACAGCATTATCTTATCACAAAAGTATTAAAGTGTGAAATAAAATATAAGTGTGGCCCTCACAGAAACAGCAAACTCTTCATCATTTGTTACTAAAGCCATTGGCAGAGACTTAGATGATTTTTTTTTTTTTTTTTTTTTTTTGTAGATTCTCGCATGTTCATTGGTAGAAACTATAAGCACTTGGGTAACCTTATTACCTCTTGCTCATATTCCAAGTGCTTCTCTTTTGCTTTATTCCTGACAAATATATTCTCTACCATAGTCTCACATAACTTCTGGGAAATAACACCCAATGTTTCTTCTACTGCTTTAGTGCACTGCTCTGTCTTAACCTCCTTGTTCTTCAGGTAATTCAGTTGTTGGTTGTCTTCATTCATCTGTTTCATTTGATTCACCACCATCTCATTGTAAGACTTCATCTCATACTTCAGGCGGTTTTTACCTAAAATTATAGTGAAGATAAAATATATTTAGCAATTCTCCAGTAAAGTTAGTGAAATGCTCGAGGTCCTGTTCGGTAGATGCAACATAACTACTATAGCTTGATGTCTGTATTTCAAAAACACTCCACTACTTGTTGAACTTGGAGGCCTCATATTTCAATAAACAGGTTACAGATTCCAATTCTTTGATTGGTCTATTGTACTGTTTGAAAAGTCATACTATCTGCGGTCACAGTTTCGTCACCATTCATAATGGACAATGGTTTATCAGTCAAGAGTGGGTGATGTATTTTCACAAAACAAGAGAACAATGGCACACAAAGCATTCTGATTCAATGATCCCAAGTTATCAGGAGCAGTCTAAGGGCGGACTGCTCCATATGATTTAGTTCAAAAGACCAAAAAGTTCAAAGAGAAATCCTCCCTTCGCAAGCAGTCCCGTGAAGAGAGCTGCACTAAACCAAAATGTCCAGAATTGATTGGCCTATAAAAGGAAGGAAATCTACAGGTTGAATGTCATTCTTCCTAAAAATAAGCGCCATTTTAAGTTGTGAAGTTATGTTCACTGTGGATTAAGTTAGTTGGTGGAAGCATTGTGAAATATTAGCAAGATTTTGCTGTTATTGCTCTCCAAATAAGACGCTTCAATCTAAGAGCTGCATCCAGATTTAGAAATATGCAACTGCTCTTGAAAAGGAACAAATCCAAACAGAGCATACAGTGATGCACTTTAAAAAGTACATGAATTAAAACTGATATGTTCCAGCGACCATAAAAACTATGCTTAGCCTTGATAGACTAAACAGGATGTAAAAGGGAAACAAAAACAACAGAGGACCATTTATTCAGTGGTTGAACAAAATGATTACTAGAACTACCAAGCATAAGCATAGTCATGCACTTTTCAAAGTTAAATGAAACAAGCATAAGCAAGTGCCATGGTTATTAAGGTGCTAAAGGCGAGACGTGGCGAGCCACCCCTTTCAATCGCCTATAAGGCGAGGTAAGGTGACGCCATATGATTATAAGAAACTTCAAAGCAGCAACAAAGAGGAAGGGAAAAAAAAAGAAAAAGAAAAGAAGAAAGGACAAGTTGTCAAACTTTAAGAATCAGTGCTTTCTCCAGTCAGTTAGATTTAGAGATGATATGCGATCATCCTTTCGTGTTTGGCTCGATGCTTTCAGTTAATCTCTGTATGTATAAACCTCTTTCTTAATTTAATGAAAAAAGTTAACCACTCTGGGGACCTCCCCCACAGTTTTCCTTCCTGGCATATCTATGTAAACTATGCCCTCCATTCAGCCCTCCCTTTGCACTGCTGCTGCCTGCTTACAGATCCCCTTCCTCACTGCTGCTGCCACCCCCTTCCAGATCCCCTCCTGTCGTCTGTAGATCGCAGATCAAGAGTTGCTGACTGTTGCTGCCCATCCAAGATATCTGATGTGGCAGAAGTTTGCCATGGCCATAATGTTTGGAGCTGATGGGGATGGAGTAGAGACAACTGCAGCCCCCTCCCAGTCCTCCAGTTCTTCCTCGGACGCCCAGGTTTTTTTAGCGCCTAGATGCCTAGGCGATGACTAGGCGACACCATAATAACCATGGCAAGTGCTACTGAAAATCACTATAATTTTAGACAAGGCATCGAGTGATGCACTTCTAAAAATTAGATTGATATAAAACTGACATTGTGCTTCAGCCACCACAGAAATGATTATGAGTAGGATGTAAAAGGAAAGGAAAGACCAGAGAGGACCATGCGCAAAATAAAGTACTAGCATACTATTCAAACATGCATTACACCAGTGGGTGGACAAAATGATTACTAAAAGTAGCAAACATATAATATGTCAATGAAGTGGAAGGATAGGAATATCGAACTTTAACAAAAATATATTTCATGTGTATAAGTTTTAATCAGACTTGACAGAGATCATTATTCAAGGCATAAAGAATTCAGGGAGAAGTCCACTAAATCATGTTGTTAACCAGAATAAATAAAGCATATACACAGAATAGAATGTATTAAGTTTGTAAGAAAATGTACCATGGCAATACTTGTTAAACGCCTCCATATCCTTTTTGCTTGCTAAAAAACCATAGAGCTTCGTTTTCCTACCAGGTACGAATCGAACCTTGCAGAGCTGCCATGCATTCCTGTCTGTACCTTGATTAACAAAGTGCCTATGCAGACGTTCAGCTTCCATGTAGCCCACAGCTGAGCTTTCAAATATTAACACGCTCATACCACGATGCCCAGAGGGACCATAGGCATGACATACTTTGGTTGCTGCATATTCTCCGAAATAATCAAGGAGCTCTTGGTTCCCCATGCCTTTCCACTAGATCAGGTCAACAGATAAACAGAAATCAGAATGCAATGAAACTTAATTGTATAGCTCTTGAAGAGATATAAATGTTTACTATAAGATCTTAGAAAGAAGACTTTTATGATCCACACTCAGCTCAAAAAACTGTGGGGACACAATGTATTGAAGCCAATTAGAGCTATGAGATAATAAAAAGGATCAATGCAGTCAGTCAACTGAGAATGCACAAGACAAGAAACATAACATCTGGGTAATAAATATGACACATTATTCATAGTAAGTGATCCACATAGGGAGCTCATATTGCACCTTTGTTCAGTCAGATCTAATGTTCTAAGAAGATGCATAAGTGTTAAGTTATGCTTAAAAGGGATGAGGGAACCCAACTGCAAAATCTGTACTTAGCATTTCGGGGAAATACTACTAATATGAAATTATATAGAAAAAATCAGTCACCTTATCATTGTCATCTTTTTCCAAGAAGGTGTTCATAACAATAACCATCGGTGGCCACATTATCTCCCGATCAGTGCTTTCCTGCAGTTTTTTCCATTTCCCAAATTGTTTGCCCGCTGGTACCACTGAAGTTACCCTGCGAGAGAGCTCCTCTTCCATCAATGCAGCCAATTCTCTGTGAAGCCTAATCCTTGTAGAACTCTTTGTTCTAGCATGAGTCATTAAACGTTGCAGCCCTTTGTACCAGTCATTTGCCCCAGGTCCATTTTTGCATACCGGGCAATGCCATGGCCTAGTCTGTTCATTTATCTCTTTGAGACTCAATGTATTCAAGATTTCAAAGAATTCTTTGAACCACTTGTTCATTTTTCGAGTCTCAAAACTTTTCTCACTTGCATCAGAATCATAGTCATTACTGAAATCACCATCATCTTCATCTGATGTATTGTTGCCATCAACATTCTTCAGCACAGGGTCACCACCAGATGGAGGAGCATCAACCTTCTTGACCTCAGAATCAGATGGGTGAGGCCTGGAGTGCCAATGTGAACCATTTGCCAGAGGTGGAGTCACAAGAGGGCGCACTGATTGTGGTGGCGATCTAGGATTGCCTCTATTAGCAGCATCGCGATCTGAAGCTTGAGCCCAACTGGTTCCAGAAGGGTGCAAGGAACCATTGCCACCCCATGCTGGCCTTGTTGTGTTAGATGGAGTCACTATGGGGCACGGTGTTTGTGTTGGTGGCCTAGGATTGCCTCTGTTAGAAGCACAACGATCTGAAGCTTGAGCGCAACTGGTTCCAGAAGGGTGCGAGGAACCATTGCCACCCCATGCTGGCCTTGCTGTGTTAGGTATCACATTTGTGGAACTTGATGGTGCCCATTGTCTCGCACCAACCTGTCCTGGTTTCTTCAATTTCTTCCCCATGGTTTCCCGGCCACCATCTGTATGCAGGGTAGGATATGCAGTGTCAGATAAATATTAATCTCAACAAGTAACTGCCAATAATGGCAAAGAACATCATACTCCACCACAAGGTTATAAAATACTTGAAGAAATAAAAATTCTTTTATCTATTCAACATAGTAATTTCACAGTTATCAAAGTTCTATCAGTAGCTAATACACTGACCAAAAGCTTTTCTCAGATCTAATAATTGTCAAGAGATACATGCAAGTCATTATAGGACCAATACAAGTGTTAGCCACATATGCTAGTTTCACTAGGCTCAAAGTATGCATAACAATAAAAAAAATGGATACAAAATCAATCCTGCAGTAGGGATAACATGTTACCATCACATACATCAAGCCTTTGACTTGTTAATGAACATAGCCAGAGTACAAGACAATGTAAAAACAATGAACAGTAACATAATTTTTCCCAAGAATCATTCAGTTATTCAGTGTGATATCAGCCTCCATGAAAGAATGAAACAAAGTGGAACACTAGGTAAAAAAGACAAGCAGCAACAATTTAAAAACAAAAACAATTGACGACCAACACCCATGCAAGTGACCTTATGAGGAGACAACTGGATGAGTATGACTTCACTAAGAACAACGAAAAAAACTTCATAAAATTCACAACAGAACTTGAACCCCTATTCAAATGAAAACTTGTGAATAGAAATTCGAATGATTGTAAAAATGTCACAAAACCAACCACACAGAATGAACAAAGGATACATACTAATTACATAAGGGTAGTGAACTAAAAGAGCCATCAAAATATCATGCAAATACTGAGATAATTAAATAACCTAACATTTTTAACAAGAAAACATAACTACCACGGTTGAGAACATTAATCCCTTACTTATTTTAGGATAGTAATAAGAAACTGTAGAAATGCAAGGGTTTGTTAAATCGTAGATCACCAATTTCTTAGCCATAAAAGGGCAAAGAAATAAAAGCAAGCCTAACAAAATCTGCTTCTTACCGAGAACACGATGCACAAGTAAATGGCTAAATCCTTACCACCATTAAGAAATTGGCTAAATCCAAAATAACGTGTGGGATTTAGCCAAATTTTTTTGGTGTTATAACATGTACTTTCTTCAAGTCCATCCAAGGAAATGAAATCATATCTAATCTAACTATAAAAACGCACGCAAGCAGCACCATGGATCCGCGCAAAGGGCGGACGAACAACTGCAACGCCCAAACAAACCCACCGATTCCGCACCCACGCGAAGCGTCATTCTCCCCTCGTCCTCCAAAACACCAGTCATTCCGAAACAAACCGACGAAAACCGAGCAACTCACGAGACAAACCCGAACGCATGAGACGAATCACATACTTTACTCGAAACAAAATTCCCGCAAATCCACCCTAAACCCTACCTGACCCCTCAAACGTTCCGATTGCGCCATCCGTCCACCCACGAACCACTGGGAGGAAGAGGAGAAGAGCGGAAGAGGCGGGAGGTGCTCACCGGGTCCCGGAGTCCCGCCTTCGCGACGATCGCCTGAGCCCGACATCGATCGCGCGCTCCTCCCTTCTCTCTTCTGTCTCCGCTATGGCGTGGTGGGGGGTTTACGAGCCAAGAGATGCAGGGTAGCCTTTTCCGCCTAATGTGACGATTGATGAGGTCACGTGGACGTGGTAGGGTACCCTTCGCCAGAGCGCGATCAATGTGTGGCGCTGCCAGTGGGCCCTCGTCCTCCCTGAGCGCCCGTTCCTTGTGAACGTCGGGGTCAACGAGTCAACTGCAGCGAATGGGAGCGGCCCACATGTCAGCGTGGTTGAAATTGGTTTAGGCTTTTATTGATTGGCTTTGGATCATTAATGGTTTGGATCAGGTTTGACATAGCTTCGATTGGTTGGAATCTGAGGGATATTTAAATATTTGCCACCATTATCGTTGCCACTCCTTGAATTGCCAGCGTTAATTTGGCTTTTACAGAATTAGCACCGAAAAGAGTTGGGCGCCTACACATTTGCCATAAAATGCTGATGTGGCACGTCAGGTGGACCGTCCAGCGTGGCAAGCAGCTGGGAACCCTACCTGGTCCACGCGAAAAGACACCCCTGCCCTCGCCTCCTCCTCCTTCTCTGCGGGCCACTCCAGCCGGCCCAACAGTCCCTCCTCACTCCCCTCCCAGCTCTCCTACTTTCTCTCTTTCTTCCAAGGCGACGGCGATGGCAACTGCGGCTGCGGCTAGCCATGTCTAGAAGGATGGCTCCGTCTTCGCCCAGGAGCATGGCGGCGTGGGCTCCAGCACAGGCGTGAGGGAAGGAAACTGGCCTCCCCCTCGTGATGTGCCCCACCTGCGGCCGAGAGAGGGTCATCGAGCTTGTGGTGAAGACAGAGGACAATGGGAACCAGTGGAGAGTGTTCTTCAAATGCCCCCGTAATGTGCCCGGTGTAAGTTGCTTGTTCTTTTCAAGTTCTGCAGTTTTGGTTTGGGGATTGAGTGTGATTGTGTTAGGTTGAAGAACCCTAACTGTGTTCATGTGTAGATGCTTGGTAGATGTCGTTTCTATGAATTTCATAAGACATACTTCAAGAAGCTGGTAGAGTTGAGATATGTTGTCATCGATCTTGAAGCTGGTGGCCTTGTTGAAGAATTTGAGGAGAAAGTTGCTCAATCCAAGCTAGTGCCTAAACCTAGGCAGAATAGCATTGAGATGAAGATTGAGGCCTGATTGCAGTGCTGAAGTTGTTGGTAGGAGTATTAGTTGGTCTAGAAATTGTTGGTTTCCTGTATGCTTTGAAGTGAAATGTATGTGTGTTAGTTGGTCTATGTGGTGATGATAGCTAATGGAAATGTAATATGAACAAGGTTTTTCATGTATGTGTTGAAGTGCTACAATGAAACTATGATATGTTGCCTCCACATGTTTTGATTTGCATGAGTGGTACATTTGAAATATTTAACAGCTAAGCTTCAATCATAGAAAATGGAACATAAACACTTGTCCATACATGACATTAGTTTTTCAACTAGGTTCATTACAATTGGTGCTCCCAGAGAGCATGACCACCCTACTTAAGAAATTCAAAAGAAGCACCACAGGTTTTGGTTCAACATCTCACAGTTCTACATGCCATAGTGTTTCAACACTCACTAAAATAGACCAAAATACATGAATTATGCCCAGATCACACACACATACATGTCCAACATTCATGACTTGTGCCCAGATCACACATATACATGTTCAACATACATGACTTATGCCTAGATCACACACATACATGTCCAAAATACAAGCTGCAGCATAGGATTAGGTTGCAGTCTTTTTAGGGGGTGTCCTCTTGATCTTTGTTGCCAGCTGTTTCTTCCTAGGGGTCATCTTTTTTGGGTGTTCTTTAACTGGTACTACCTCCAGTGCCACAGGTTAAAGCATTTCTAGCCTCCTACATGAATAGAAGGTACTGTTAGTGTTTACAGTCCACATTTATAATTTGAATGAAACTAGGGTCAAGTAGTGTACCTTTTGGTCCTTCCTGCTGGTAGAGCTGGCACTGCTGGTGTTGCTGCTGCTTGAGCTGCTACTGCTGGTGTTGGTTCAGGCCGCCGCTCTTTGGGGGCTGCTTGAGCTGCTTCTTTGCTTCTTTTTCTTTTTTCGCTTTGTTGTTCTTTGCTTCATATTCTGCTGCTGCAGCAACAGCAGCAGCTATTGCCTCCATTGCTGCTTTAGCTCTGGTCCCTGGTGTTCTTGGGGTTGTTTTGGTCACTACTACCTCAGGGTCTTCACCAGATGGCGGTCCTGCTGCATCCATTGATGGTCCAGCCTCATCCGCACCCTTCTTTACCCTCTTCCTTCCAGATTGGGCTGCAACCTTTTTTGTCCTCTTCCTACAAATATTAACCAATGTTAGTAATTTAGGAGAAATATATGAAATGAAAAGGACTTAGAAGATTACCTTTTCTTCTTGGTGCCTGTAAGTGGATACCTCCAACTAGTAGCCCTATGGCCTAGCTCACCACAACCCTTACATGTCACTTGCCTTGTTGCCTTCCCTGACCTCTCCAAACAGCTAGGTATCCTATTCTTCCTAGTTCTGCCTAGACCTTTTTTCTTAGTAGACACAGGTGGATAGCACTTGAAACCATTGTCCACCTTTGGCCACTAATGCTTATTAGTTATGCTTGGAATTGTACCTGCATATGCTACCTGCAGTTTCTTTACAGAATAGTACTCATGCACATATTGATCCTTGTTTGGCTGCCTTTAGTGGTGATGACAGCAAGGGCATGTGGGCATGGTTTGCCACTTACCTACCACTCCTTGTGTAACGTCCCGCCTCCTCGAGGTCAGGCCCACTTACATCTGACAGCTTTAATAGGACTAATACTGCCCTCACAGACCAACATTAGTCTTTTCTACGCACTTTATCCTCACTCATGCGCACCCAAGAACGAATTCCCGGTCGGTCACCCATCCTGAAATTGCTCCAAGTCAAGCACGCTTAACCTTGGAGTTCTTTCGAGATGAGCTTCCAGAAAAGAAGTTGCAACTTATTGATATGAGTATCATATTAATCCTATTAAGCCCTGGACCGGGGTGTTACATCCTCACCCCTTTAAGTGATCGACGTCCTCGTCGATCACCCCCAGGCCAGGAACTTCCTCCCTTGGCCACGTCCGTGTGTCCAGTGCCCGCGCATGTGCCATGCTGTGTGACCACAACGGATCCACACCAGCCATGCGCACCATGCCCGCCCAACTGCGACACACACGCCCGTGAAACCGCGAGAGTTGGCTCTGATACCATTTGTAACGTCCCGCCTCCTCGAGGCCAGGCCCACTTACATCTGACAGCTTTAATAGGACTAATACTGCTCTCACAGACCAACATTAGTCTTTTCTACGCACTTTATCCTCACTCATGCGCACCCGAGAACGAATTCCCGGTCGGTCACCCATCCTGAAATTGCTCCAAGTCAAGCACGCTTAACCTTAGAGTTCTTTCGAGATGAGCTTCTAGAAAAGAAGTTGCAACTTATTGGTATGAGTATCATATTAATCCTATTAAACCCTGGACCGGGGTGTTACACCTTGCAAGTACATTCATTGAGGTCTAGGTACACAACATACCTTCTAAGCTCCTCCCCCTTGTACATGACAGTGACCTTAGCCTGTGAAGGGTTGTTTTTTATCATCTGGAGGTAATCCAAACCTTTGTTGGCTGCATTGAGTTGGAGGATGACAGCAGGAAGGATGCCACCAGTCATGGCTTGTGAAATCTTCCTTCTTTTCTGAAACAAGACCATAGTCTTGATCCTGATTGCATCAGCAAGGGCATGTAGTGGCAGGTCCTTGTATTCTTTGATCCAACCATTCTAGGACTCAGTGTAATTGTTGTTTATCTAATTACACTTTATTTCAGTGCTAAACTTGCTCCTTGCCCATTTTAGCTTGTGATGCTGGTTTAGCCAAGGTTCAATGTTAGCTGACCCAGCTGTAACCTTAGCCATTAGCCTCTAGTACTTCTCATCATAATATGTCCTTGCTGTTGGCCACATATATTGCCTAAGTAAAGAACCACTGGCCTGCCCTTGGGAGAACTTCTTTTTCATGTTTTCCATCAAATGCCTAAAGCATTCCCTCTGCTCAGCCCTAGGGAATACTTGGTGAACAGCAGTCTCTAGCCCTTTGCAGGCATCAGTGCATATAGCCAGGTGCTCTAAAGGACCTAGTCTTTGCTTAGCTGCTGCATGAACCAAATCCAGTTCTCTTTGGTCTCAATGTCAAAGAACCCAAATGCTATTAGGTATAGCCAGTTATGGCCATCAATGGCATTGGCTACCATTCCACTACCCAACCCATCTATACTAGCCTTGAATGCATAGAAGAATCTATTGAAGTGAACCTTGTCTCCTATCTTCACAGTGTCTATTTCAACTACACTACCTGGTGACCTAAGCTCTATCTCTGCTTTGAATCTGAATAACCAATCAAAGCAATCATCCCACTTACCAAACAGCTTGTCTGAAGCCCTCTAATGACCATTACAGCAAGTTTGGTAATTGATTTCAATGCCATACTTCTTCTCCAGTGCAAGCTTCACATCCTTTGCCCCTATTTGATGATTGTCTGCGTTAGCGTGAGGCACTTTGTGTTGATGGTGGATAACGTCAACTTTTATTAGAACTTTAGACACAAAAGGATACATGAATACACACTAGTCTAGGGTTTTAACTGACAATTTCTATAAGTTTTGTATATTCAGTATTTTCTAGGGACTATTCTAGAAAAGCATAAAAGAGGGATTAGAGTGTATAATTATCATGAAACATAACCGCGAAGGCAAAACACCATCATTAGGCTCAGGAAGCATCTAGAAGACACCGAAGAACGGGGCCGGGGCCTGCAGAGGAGACAAAGTGGGGCCGGCCGGCCCCACCTTGGTGCCACCCGGTGCCCCCTGCTAGGGTTTGGGGCCGCCTTCTGGAGTCTTCTTCCACCGCCTATGAGGAGTCATCTCGGTCCTTGGTTAAGTCGGTTTGATCCTACGGCGCACATCGATTCCACCGGGCTATAAATATAGGGGCAGACCCCCTCCCTGGAAGCATCAAGTCATTTGGAGATCAAGCCATCAAGAGCCTTCTCTAGTTCATCAGAGCCTCTCTAGTTCATAGTTTTAGCCTAGTTAGACTAGAAGTAGAAGAGTTCTAGTTCTTCAGCAGGATCCGGAGCCCCTGGCGTCTGTCTGGAGTGTGGAGTTCAGTATAGTTCTAGTACATTTCTCTTATTGTATTCAATATTATGATTCAGGTAACATTCTTCTTAATCACTTATTTATTCTTAATTGCAATAGTCATTGTCTACTTTGATTATATGTCTAGGATAGTTGGTTTGATCTTATTGAATTCATGTAATTGCTCGTATAGCGTTTACCTAATCGATCGTTGGGTAGATGGTAGACAATATGTAGAGGTGGTGTCTAGATATCTTGTTTTATCTGTGAGTGCACCCTGATGTGTATTGATATCTGTCAATGCCTACTGAATAATTCCGCAAGCGCACGGATACGTTGTATCACTTCACCGGATAAGTATACCCAGTTTTAATATCGAACCCAAAGGAAGATGTGTGAGGGTCGTCTAAACTATACTTAACCACTTAGCAAACAAGACTGTAGAAGGTAGGGATATAGAGGGGACAATTAGGGCTTCTAGTTTAGGCTCAAGCAAATTATGATTAAAATGTTTTGCTAGGGAGTTGGATAGGATAAGGACAGACAAAACTATACTTAACTACCAACTATTCTCCTGCTAGGCCTACTGACGGGATAGTGGAATACGTATGATTCAACGGAGCTATAAGTCACCTCCACGAGCTACCACCAAATCTAGACAATAGGGTACATCTACAAGCAACGGAGTGGCCCCAGAGCTACAAGGATTAAAGTACTCAAAAGAGTCATAAACTAGCAAAACAGAATAAATAATGTTACTTACTTGAACACAGAAGTTGATTCCCAAGTAGTCTCAGATACAAGCCATAGAGGTAGCTCCGACAGGCCGATACTCCTCCAAAACTTTCTCTTTAAACTCTATTTCTCTCCCTCTGAAGAACTAGCTTCTAGAGGTATAGAACTAGCTCTCTCTTGGAATGCTAACTCGAGAGGTCATCCATTTAAGGGACACCTCCGAGAATCCTAATTAGGTTTTCTAGCTAAAGCTCTTCTCCGGATTCTTGGATTCTCTCCTCGGGGGGGGGGTGTGCCTCTCCTTTTATAGCCCTGACGAATCAACGTGAGCCCTTGGATCAAACCGACCTTGATGGAGGGTGGAGATCATTCCTCAAAGGCGGTGGAGTAAACCGAGGCGAACCGGGCGCGAACCGGAGTGGCGAACCAGCCGGTCCAGGGGCCGAGCCGGCCGGGTCGCTTTGGCCGCCCCCGGCCCCCGGCTCGGTGTGGTGCCTTCTCGTCTCTTCCGGAATGTTCCTGTGTTGCCGTGGCGTCCATTCTGGTATTCTATGTTGCAGTGTAGCTCAAAAGTGTGTCTTTTTCGGTGTTTACCTGCAAAACCATTGATTCACTAAAACTCATGGAATTCGTTAGTTTAAGCCCTACTCTAGGTAGATGGATTGCTTTTATATCATTTTGGAGAATTGGTTAACGGTTGGATTTGATCATTAAGGACCGTCAACAATGTGCCAGGACGTGTGGTAGTCCGCGCAGGTGACAGCTGCATTGGTTCCTCTGTAGTCCACCATCCGCACGTAGGACTAACAGGGGGCACGATGGCGAAGGAGGTGACCCTTGTGTCTTAAAATCCTCATTAGTTGATGCCCCTTTACATGTGATCATGATATAGGATTAACTTAACAATGATTGCTAGATGTAATTACACTAATTAGAGTTATTCATTGATATAGTTATTGAATTACCTTAGTATTTATTCCTACGTTTATCCATTGGCTAGCTATTACTATGACTAGAAGAGTTTTGATATTTATCTATTTATGATGACTGATCATTATTTATCATATATCTTTTATCATGTGACTTATCCCCTGTTATGAGTAGGATTCTAGTTATGGTTTACCTTTCACATCAATAGTGTAAGTTATAGTTATAAGTCCTACTAAGACCTTTCAAATTGGTATAAATATAAATCGACAACCCTGGTAGAACTCCCTAGGTAAAATGCTACAATGGTATAATTATCTGTCCGCTTGTAGAACCCTTTTTAGTTTATATCCATATATTTCTGCCTAGTCATATTGAACGATACATATATATAAACCTATATTTTATCCTTAGCATATACAATTAGGGATGACAACCTAGTTAATGCTTAGGGATATTGGTGAGAGATAAAGTGGTTAGTTGTTAATGACAAGTTAATTTCATACTATGTGTTTCTAATCTTATTAATTAGTAATGATGTTAGAAATACTAATAAGCATTTTTGACGCCGCTGTTCTTGGGAAGGTAGCTAGGCAATTAAGGAACATTGATAGACTTGTATATAATTATATGATCGAGATAACTATTAACCCTCGCTCAAGCGAGGATTACCCTTATTTGTCTACTTTAATATCTTATGCGGGGTAATGAATGACCGGTTTACGACCTTTCGGTATGCTCCCACATAAATCCAATATTGGAGAAAGAGGTCAACATCACGGGACTTTAATTTATATCTCAAGTGACGGGAATAAAGATGTTGCATCACTCACAAATTCCAGGATGTGAGTCATGGTAAGTATGATGAAATAAAGGTAAGAAAGTCTTGCTCATAGACTTTAAATTTGATGAGTATTATCTTTTGTATTCCCTTTGCATGTTTACTTTTTATAATCCAAACATCCATCTCATTTAGTTTAAAGTTTTTCATCCATAACATGTTTAGTTCCATTCATATATCTATCCCAACTTGCATTCTTATAAAAAACTCACCATAATCATGCTTTTTCATCTCTACTTGAATAAACGTTTTACAGTACTTTCATGCTACTTGTATTTGCTATAGTATGCTTAGATTTAGAGGTATCTTCATACACCTTTGAAATTGAGTATTGACTGTTTTCCTAAGTTAAAGTAGACATGGTGTCTAGTTTAATTTTTGAATCATAAGGTGTTTTGATCTTACTTCTAAAATATTTTTGTATTAAGTAAGGTGCCTAGATTAAAATCCTTTTCTGAATCAAATTGGACATGAGTCTATGTTGATTCTCGAGCCGATAGTACACTTTAGTAGATACTAGTTATTTTATTAGACTAACCCTTATAGGAGAATTCTCAAATTCAATCTGGGTAAGTCAAGAAAGGAATTCACATATGAGATGAATTAAGGTAGGTAATGACTCTGCACCAAGAACTATCAATGTTTATTTATTTATCTTTATTGCAAGTCATCTTTACCTTGAACTATACTAGACTGCAACAACAACATAAAACACGATAGATATAATTTATGCTAAATAATCTTAACCCATATATCATCTTGATTAGTATAGAAGAAAAAAAGCGTATGGACAATAAAACCCGTATTTCAATCTTGCTATTCCCTCGGGTATGTGTCCATTAACATTTTGCAGGAAAGAACAACTTTAATCTATTGGAGAAGAAGTTTTCTTCGTGAATATTATTGTATCTCTAATAGACCCCAGCTCATCAACCACAAATTAATCAAAGAAATCAGAAAAAAGGTTGATGAGTGAAGAGCATGTAATCTTCCATAGTTTTATTGAATGGTGAAAAGGCAAAGAAGATAAAAGGAAGGCCTTGCTCAGTAAGACCATAAGCTCTTACCAAAAGATGAACATGAACCTCCTCTTTTAAGTAAGTTCGTCATCACTTACTTAGAAAGATAAAGACATGAGAATACGTTTGTCCAAGCCTCGTGCAACATGTAACTATAATCAACATCTCATACCATGTTGCTAATTTGTCTTCGTTATTTCTACCCTATGCCATGCTCAAATATAACTTGCTAATATATATATATATATATATATATATATATATATATATAAAATAAAATGCTCCTATAGTTCACCATACATATTCTTGGTTCTATGTGAATAAATACCTTTAGTCTTGTAAACTTCCTTATTCTATTATAAGTATGCTTTAGAATATTACTTAAACATTATAGAAATCAAGCCTACTTATATAAGAATTTAGTTATACATATAGACTAATCCCTCATAAAAAATATTTAAATCATATTAGGACCTATTCGTAGAATCAATTTAAGGTTAACGGTATGCTTCAAAATAACATCCTTACTTTAACCTTGATGAAAAAAGTTTTAAAATAGTGGTGAATCATTGAAAACATGAGCTACAAATTAATCTTTAACTCTTAGGCAAACACTATCGTACTTTGATAAATAGTATATTCCTTCGGGTATGCGTTGTCCACTAACCCCTTGTAGAGCAGACATAATGAGAGAAGCAAAAGGTCTAAAAGAGTGAGAAAGGAGTACAACATACAAGATAAGATGCTAATGAATAACCCATGATACAAGATAAAAAAAAGACCATTAAAATTTATTTACCCTTCATCATGCCCTAATAATAGAGGTAACATCTAAAGGTAAGTGGTCATTAATTTTCTCTTGATCATGGTATACAATAAATGCAAATATAACCATGTTAGAGTTACAACTTAAATTGATCAACCTGATTAAACTCAACATGATTTGTTCTCTAAATTCATTTATAGCGCTATTCTTGTAATCTCAGTCTTAACCGAGTAAGCTAGAACCTTGATACATTAATAAAGATAAATAGTCTTTCTAATGGTTAAGTAGCTTTACTCTTTATCTCATAAGTTTAAATGCTATATTTATACTTCTAGTCCTCTCACCCGTGATAGGAATGAACAATATGAATAATATCAATCTTATTGTGCCCAGCCGAGAGAGGATGAATAAATTTCTGGTTCTCGTTGGTGTTTTTCCACCAGCAGAGCCCATACACTTGATCTCTACCTTATTTTTACGGGCAGAACACACTTTAATTAAAGTGTGGGGAGACAATCCTCTAAAATTCTACAAGTGAAAGTTCTCAACGAGTAATAATGATACACATAAGATTGGCTTTGAGACGTCTACAACAGAAAGAAAGAAGGTGGCACCACCATTGGGAGCCACTAGTGGAGGCACCACCTCAATCCTTACCCTCAAGAGCAACTGAAAGTACTCAATGAACCACTGCAAGGAGAAGTCCAGTTTGAAGGACTAAAAACATCGAACCCTCGTCGTGAGATAACATCGGTTGTTATCTATATCAACTTTCTTATATTGCATGAGTTAATTTCTCTTTAGTAGGTTTATTTTTTTATATTAGCAATGCATAGAAATAATAAAAATAGATAGTCTTATATTGGGCTACATTCATCTTAAAAACTTTAAGCCCCATATGAAACCCTTATAGTGTAAAAGCTGTAGGAGTTCTCACTGTGGTGGCCTACAGAATAAAAATATATATATCATACATTTGCACTTTCTGCCTATAAACCCATAAAATCCAAAAAAATAAATAGTAACTGAACATCCTGCTGCAATCTTTGCTATCTTAAAAATACTTTAAAAACTTCACAACACCCAATCCTCTAAAAATAGCTAATCATTAATATTTTATCCTAATACCGTTCCATGAGTTTTGGTGTTTTGTGAGAGCTTTCTGCAGGATGACTCTAAGAGCCAGCTTATCTAAGAATTGTCATCTTCATCACTTGAAGTACACCTTACTGATATACAGCTGACCCCTCTGTGAATGAAGTAACTTCTTGGGTGATAAGATTGAAGTATTCTAGGCAACACTTGCTCTTATAAGCATGAGCTCCTCTGTGAGGACCACTTAGCTTCAACGCTCAACTATGACAACATCTAGCTTAGGGGAGAGCATCCCCTAGTTATCAAGTAAGTATACCTATACGATTATCGAAGTCTATCTTATAGTCATAAAATACCAAAAATATGTGGGTACATGAAAGTCCACGTCTGTTGAGTCTTTTATGAGTCTTTACTTAAATAAAATCTAAAAACCAATAAAAAGAAGTCTTAGTCAGTATCAATTAGAGTGTGTTTAGAGTTAGTTTAGGCTAGAGTTAATTAAAAAACTGATTAATTAAAATTTTTATCTTGGAGATGATGAATTATTGCTTTGTCGTAATTACTTTCAAGTGCCTAGTTTTCAACCTTAAGTTCTCCCAAGTTTTAGACATGACTGCTTTAATATAAGAATTTACTTTGAGCCTAAACCTTGTGGAGGCATATGCTTAAGCTAAGTCTAGGTGATTGATTGATATGATTCATGAAGGTTGAGCTGCTATTTGTCTTATTCCTAGCATTATTAAGTTCTGGTGATTTATTTTGAAAACCCAAAATCTTACATGATGAGCTCTTATATGAAAAAGTATGAATTCCTACCAAAGCCAGCTAGATATGATATACATTTAGATTAAGGAAACCTTTGTTTATTCATACTGCTTGCTTTGCATTTAGTTCAAACAACATTTGTTGTATACCTTATGAGAGCCTTGTCATGCTTTTAAAATCAAGATCACTTATACACTCCATCCATATATGCATTACCCCTACTCTGAGAGTAAGCGCAACCATTTTCCACTTCTATCCAGATCCACCTTAAAATTGTTTTCCTCCTACACTAGGAGTTAAACACCCAAAAATATATATAAACCTATAGGACAGCCTTTGTTTAATTGCTCTAAGTACTTATTGCTATCTCTCCAATTATCATATTATATTCAAAGGATGCATGTGGCTAAGGTTGAAAATGGAACGGAAATATTCCGAACCGAACCGCATCGTTTTCTATATTTAAACCGAGCGAATTCGTATTTTTAGTCAAAATTTGGAATATTAAATTCAAAATCGGAATACGGAATAGTAAATTCAAAATCGGAACGAATTCGGTTGAAGCTTTTTTCGACCGATTTCTACATTTCTATATTTTATTCAGAATCTACCATTTTTTAAATTTGGTTGAAACCGAATTTGATCTGTACGCAAAGGCAAAGGTGTACATGTCAGCCCACTCTTTGGCCTAGCCCAATAACAAAGTCAGAACCAAGAACCGTGACCCACTAACCCCGTCTCCTCCCCTCCCTAGACCCTAATTCCACGTATCCTTCCCTGGTGCTCGCGGGTGGCGGTGCCCCACATCCTCACGAGAACGCGAAGCTGCTACTCCGTCTCCCTGAGAATGACGCCGCACCTCCACCCGCCGAGTTCAAGGCTCCGACGTTTGACTCTAGGGCTCCAGTCGCCGCCGCCGCCGTGCCTCCACCGGACCCAGCTGATCATCGCGTCCCCAATCCCCATCGGCGACCTTGCCCATCGATGGCACCCACTGGAGGAGGTGTCCCTGCTCCTGGAACGAAGGGCAAGGGCAGGAACAAGACCAAGAGAGTGCGCCACCTTCTTGCACCGCTGGCACCACCAGCAAAAAGGCCTCTCCAGCGCCAGGTACTGATTTGGACATTTTGCTTGGTTATTGCTTTTTCTAGTGATGAAGATTATTATTTGGGACATTTTGCTTTATTATTTGGGACTGGCGTGCACTGGTTTAGCAATGTTTCTTGGCAGGATTAAGGAGCAAAAGGTCTGTATCTCAGAGTATTAGCTCTAGTTGTGAAAGTCCAGCTATAGAAGTATCAGTAGCAGCATCAGTGTCAGTGATGGGTTCTTCTGCTCCAATTGTTGAAACCAATTGCACTAGCAGTGGCACTGGACCTGCTGGTGCACCACCACCAACCACAACTCCAATTAATGTTGACGATGATGACGCAGAGGATGACGACGATGAAGAGCAGGCTCGCCTTTCTGGCAGGAGGTTCAAGAAATGGCCCTCGGGATGAGCGGGAGGCCTCGGTCCATTTGGACCCCTCGCGGAGGCCAGTTTGTGAGCACATCCAGGAAAACCGCGGCAGCCTCGACGACGTGACGCGCGCAACATAGTCAACACCGCTGCGAGGGAGGCAAGGGCACGGGCCGAACGCGACCGCCAGCCGTGCAGAGGCGGCAGGGGCGACAGCGATGAGGACCGTGATGACATGGACCCCCGGGGCCTCGTGCTTTTAGCCGGGAGATCCGCAGCGCTCGGTTCCCCTTTTGGTTCCATCAGCTGGCCAACCTCACCAAATATTCGGGAGAGACAAACCCTGAGATTTGGCTCAACAACTACCGCCTGGCCTGCCAGTTGGGCGGAGTGGACGACGATAGGCTCATCATCCGTAACCTCCCACTCCACCTAGGCGACGTCGTTCGAGCATGGTTAGAGCACCTTCCCGCCCGCACGATCTTTGACTAGGGCGACCTGGTCATGGTCTTCGTGGGAAACTTCGAGGGCACATACGTGCATCCTGGGAACTCCTGGGACCTCCGTAGCTGCCGCCAAAAGCCCGACGAGTCGCTGTGTGACTTTATCCGCCGCTTCTCGAAGAAGTGCACTGAACTACCCAACGTGGTCGGCACCGCCATCATCAGCGCGTTCCTAGACGGGACGACCTGTAAGGAGCTGGTCCACGAGTTGGGACGAAAGATGCTCTCCACCGTAAACGAGCTATTCGAGGTAGCCATGAACTTCGCCTCCGGCGAGGAAGCAGTGGGGGCCATCTTTCGCGGTACCAACGACAAGGGGAAGCGAAAGGAAGAAGGAGCTGAGGGAGCCGCGACCCGTAACCCAAAGAAGAATAAGAGGGGCAAGTGGAAGGGGAAGAAAGGCAAGAAGGAGGAGGACTCCGAGGATGATCTCGTCGCCACGGCCAACCGCAAGGCACCCCGTGGCCCCCCGGGGCCCGAGGCCTTCGACGACATGCTCAAAAAGCCTTGTCCCTTCCACAAGTTCCCCGTCAAGCACACCATGGGGGAGTGTGACTTGGCTTGTCGATTTTACCAAAAGCTCTCCCCGCCCAAGAACAAGAAGAAGAAGGAGAAAGAAGGCAAAGGTGATGGGTTCCCGGAGGTCCATGATGTCTTCATGATCATCGGAGGCCTCCCGGCGAATTTCTCCCCACGCCAGATCAAGCGTGAGCACCGAGAAGTGTTCTCGGTGCATCCCGCCACACCGCATTACCTGCCATGGTCTACTGACGCCATCACTTACGGCCTCGATGACCATCCGCTCTACGTGCCGAACCCAGGGAGATACCCACTCGTGGTGGACCCTGTCATCAGCAACGTCCGGCTCACCAAGATGCTGATGGATGGCGGCAGCGCCCTCAATATCCTCTACTCCGAGACCCTCAGCCTGCTGGGGATGGAGCGCCCGCACCTCCGACCCTCCAACTCCACTTTCCAAGGCATAGTGTCAGGCAAGCGTGCCTGGCCCCTCGGGTAGATTGGTCTCCCTGTCATTTTTGGAACGCCGTCGAACTACCGCAAGGAGGTCATTACCTTCGACGTGGTTGACTTCCGAGGAACCTATCACGGCATCCTCGGACGTCCCGCGTATGCAAAGTTTATGGCGGTCCCGAACTACATGTACCTCTTTCTTAAGATGCCAGGCCCCAACGGCGTCACCACTGTTGGCTCCTCCAATGAGCACGCCTTCAACTGCAACGTGGAGGCCATCGAGCATGCCGAGGCCATGGCGCTGTCCGAGGCCCTCGACTCCAAGCATCACGCCATCACCTTTGAGCTGTCTGACGGAGTGAGGGAGGTCCCGCTTGACCCCTCCACCTCATTCGGCAAGACGGTGAAGATCTGCGACTCCCTCGATCCCAAATAGGAAGCAGTGCTCGTCGACTTTCTCCACGCAAACATCGACATTTTCGTGTGGAGTCCCTCGGACATGCCGGATATTCTCGAGGGATGTCGGCGAGCACTCCCTTGATATCAGGGCCGGATCCAGATGGGTCAAGCAGCGCCTGCGCCGATTCGACGAGGAGAAGCGTAGGGCCATCGGTGAGGAGGAGAATGTTGACGGCTATTAATGACCAAATTTAAATGTCAACTAACTCCTAAAAGAGGCACATTGGCGATCACCAATACAGACTTAGGGTTTACACTAACGGAATTCCATGAGTTTTGGTGAATCCTTGTTTCTGCAGGCACACATCAGAAAAGCTATCAAAAAGGACCAATATGACAGATTGCAAGCACCTTAAATGATGAATTGGAATACACCATTGCGGAGAGCTCGTCGAGACGATCGAAATGGACATATCATTTGCCTTTTTTAGAGTTTCGGATGATCAGATATCAATTCCACAGCGGGGGACTACACTAGAAGACTCTAGAAGGCGCGAGAAGACACCACGGCGGCGGCGGACCGAAGCGGCCCCGAGCTGCACCCACCGGTCGACCCGGACCGGTCGATGCGCTCTGAGGGGCCAATCGGGCCCAGCCTCGGCCCACATGCTCCACCGCCTTAGGGTTTCAATCTCAGCCGTCCGCCAAAGTCGGGGTTTGATCCAAGAGCTCACGTTCATCCCCTAAGGGCTATAAAAGGAGGGCGGGACCCCGGGGGGAATCACACATTCATTTGCAATTCTCTCAAACCCTAATTGAGAGGTATCCCTCGAATGGATAACCTCTCTGGGGCCAGAGATCAAGAGAAGATTAGTCCTCTCTAGGATCTAGTCTTAGATAATAGTGAGATGGAGAGTGAGGGAAGAGTTAGGAGGAGGTGCCGGCCTATTGGTGCCCTCTCTATGGCTTGTATCTTAGCGGGATCAAGCTCTACTTGAGCTTGCTCCTGGGATGTCTCTGGTAATCAACTTCTAATACGAGTAAGTTCTATGTCTTTATTGTTTATCTAGATCACGACTCTCTTTGAGTGCTTTATTCTCTTCCTAGGGGAGTAGAGTATTATCGTAGGTGTAAGCATGATGCTTAGGCTTAGGATAATCGTGGATGCGCCCTATATTCCGGATTTGGTGGTAGCTCACGGAGGTAACTTATAGCTCCGTTGAATCTTATTTATCCCACTGTCCCGTTTGTAGGCCAAGTAGGACATGGTTGCTAAGGAGATTACATCCTATGTCGGTGTCTCTGCTTATGTAATGTCCCCAGTTAGCAATATAAGACGTAGGCTTGCCCAAGTTAGAAGGAGAAAACCATAGTTATCCTTTCTACTCTCCTATTATTATCAACCTTGATTGCTACGCTCAACCCAATTAATTGTCGCTCTAGTTCTATCTTAGTTCTGTCTTAATCTAGTCTCTACCTTCACATTACTGCTACCCCTAGTTAAGTTAGACCGTAGTTGATCTCACACCTTTCTCAGTGGAACGAAACCTAGAATATTTCTAAGATAAAGCTACAACGGTATCTGCGCTTGTGGATCATTCAGTGGGCGTTAACAGATATCAACATGCTTTTTGGCGCCGTTGCCGAGGATAGGGATTTATCTCTATTTTTTGTAGCGACATTAAGTAGTGTCAATAAGCTTTTTGGCGCCGTTGCCGGGGAAACAGTTTGCTGAGTTGACTACGAACCTAGCTTAACTTTTCTTTTTTATCCTTCTTTTAATTTTATCCTTTACTCTTTTCTTCTTTCTTTCATTCTTTTCTTTTTTTTCAGCTTTTGGTTTAGCATGAGTCACACTCCTATCAATCAATATGCTAAACTCACGAGCGCAAGCTTTAGGCCATTAGAATCTTCAGAGCCTATCTTGGCACCTGGTTATGAGCTGCGCCCGTGTTGGGTAGACTTAGTCCAAAAACAATCTTTCTCGGAAGAAGATAATGAGAACCCATATTCACACCTACGAGAGTTCTTACTGAGATGCGCGTGCTTTCACATTGCTGGCATGTCTGATAAGACTCTATGATAGAACTTTTTCCATTCTCTTTGACTGGAAAAGCTAAACATTGGTATACCAAAACCGTAGGAAGTATGCAAGGAGATTGAGAATTGCTATGTTCTGAATTTCAAACCAAATTCTTTTCCATCTCTAAGGTGATTGATCTTCGGGAAGAGGTTCTAAGCTTTAAACAGTTAAAGGAGGAATCTCTAGAAACATCATGGGATCACATTAATGATCTCCTTACTATAGGCCCTGAACTTTCTATTCCAGACCCGATGTTGCTTCAACACTTTTACTTAGGCCTTGGTAAGGATTCTAAGAAGTCCCTTGAAATAGTTTCTAGAGGATCTTTTCTTTATGTGACTGCTAGTGAGGCAAAGTCTTTGATTGATAAACTTTGTGGAAGGACACCTAGCCCTAGCATTCAATATGAACACCCCGAGAAAGAGAAGAAATTGTTTTCTAGACAAGAGGAAGTTTTGATAGCTAAATCACACTTATTCTAATCCCAACATTTAGCTATCAGTCCTGAACTATCTATGCCCCAAAATGCACCAAGGGAAGAAGAAATTCAACCTTTGGAGTATAATCTTTTTGGTGTTGATATCGGGGAATAGCCTAAACTTCCAGTCCTATAGGAGACCTTCAAGTGAACATAATTCAAATCCTCTTGAGAAGGAATCTCTTAGAAAGCAGCTTCTTTGGGAAGAATTCAAGGATGGCATGTCTAATGATGCCATAGAAGGAGAGCTAAGACAATTTAATTCCAATCCTATCTTCTCTTCTTCTATGCCGACATTAGATGTCTTGCCTAAAGCCATTTAAAGCCCATCCTTGACTCTAAGGAATTCTCTGACTCTTGTTCTCTCGAGTCTCATGATGACCCTAGAGATCCACTAAGACACTTAGAACATAGGAATCATGATGGGCTCAAGGATGACCAAGAAGTGCTGCAACAATGGCTGGAATGTGTATAATGGATGGACCATGAAGAAGCTTTAATTGAATCCAGCCTAGGCCTAGATCCAAATGATAAACTTATAACTCATCTAAGTTTGGAGGAGGTCATTGACGAGACCAACTTGAGAGCCACCAATCCCAAAGAGATCTTAGACAATAATATGATTGATGAATGTCATAGGCATGAAACGAAGGAGACAATATTTTTGCCTATAGATATTCATAAAGAATCACCCTTGGAGACTGGTAAGGGAGATGACATCAATGAGCATAGAAGCTACTACAAAAAGACCTCATCAAAACTATTCTCATATGACACATCTCCTGAATCTCTTGGTCTCTCTACCATGACCACACTCGAGATCTTTAACCCCCTCATACATCCTATCCATAAAAACTTTAAAAGGGAGGTTGTAGATGCATATGTTTATCATAAACATTGCAAGTCTCGATGTACGGATCTTGAGGTAGGTAGATAAGAATTGGTGTTGGAGGGAAAACCACTTCACCATCTTGAAGTGCGATTCTGAGGTTTCCCAAAAATAAGCTTTTGACCAAAAACTAGCGCTTTCGATAGACTACATGAACTCTTGTCTGAACTGTCCTTATGAGATGAGCATAGAGAAATAATTGTAAAAATATTTCTTCGGGTATTCTTGTCACTAACCTTTTCATGTTTAAAGCAAGATAAATAAAGGATGATGGTGTAAGGTATGTCCAACCAATTATTATGCAATATTAGATCACATCCATCCAAACTTGATCTTACTTTGCAAGAATTCAAGTGTGGGGGATATGCTTCTTTGAAAAATCTTATGCCATGCTGCTATTCTTGGTTGTCTTTACCTTTAAGCCATACTCAACTTACCATATAACAATCATGCTCTTCCATCTCTACTTGAATAATGAATCTCTACAATGCTTTCATGCTACCTATGTTTACTATAATATGCATAAGGTTTTAAAGTATTCTCACACACCTTTTAAATTAGGCATGGTGCTTAGTTTAAACTGTTTTCTTGAATTAAATTAGACGTGGTGTCTATTTGATCTTGAACCAAGAGGTATGCTGATATTGCTTCTAAAGGCTTTTAAATTAAGCGTGGTGCTTAGGTTGAATTGCCTTCCTGAATCAAATTAGACGTGGTGTCTAGGTTGGTTCTTGTACTAAGAGTATGCTGTAGTAGACACTGGATATTTTGTTGGACTAACCCCTGCAGGAAACTTCTAAAATCCAATCTGGGAAAGTCAAGAGATCAATTTGTTGACGGTCGTTAGCGTCAACTTTTACAAGCACTTTAGACCCGAGAGAGAACATGAAAACACATTAGTCTAGGGTTTTAACTGATAATTTCTATGAGTTTTGCATATTCTATATTTTCCAGGGTGATTTTTAGAAAAGCATAAAAAAGGGGATTATAGTGCATAATTATCACGAAACTGATCCACATCGGAACAACATCATCATCGGACTCAGGAAGGGTCTAGAAGATACCCGAAGTAGTGGGGCCCATAGAGGTGCCCAGGTGGGGCCAGCCGGCCCCACCCTGGGGCCGGTCGGCGCCCTAGGTCAACCGATGGCTGTCGCCTTCTGGAGTCTTCCTCCCACGCTTCCTTGGAACCCAATCAAAGTATTCCTACGTTGATTTTAGGTCGGTTTGATCTGACGGTGCACATGAGATGAAGACGCGGATCGCTGACATGGTGGTTCTTTGCCCCCTACTCTACCTCGGCCTATATAATGACGCCCAAGGCTCCCTCCAAGAGGCATTCTACACTCCGGTGCTTCATATTCTCTATATAATTAGGGTTAAGTTGATCTAGTCTAGTTCATCTAGTTCTAGTTTATCTTGATGTAGCAATTAGGAGAGGCTAGTTCTTCTAGATCTAGTTTTGTTTAGAGATTAGAGAGATTGAGTAGAGGAGTAGAGATTCTGGAGGAGCTCCGGCCTGTCGGCGTTTCTTCATGGCTGTATTCGTCTGGATTCAGCTCCCTCGCCCGGAGCTGCATTCTGAGGTACTTTTGTATTTACCATTCTGATTCAAGTAAGCAATTTGTTCTTATTCGTTCTTTGGTTCACATCTCATATTGAGAACTTTGATCTATAGGACCCTGTAGGTTAAAGTTGTATTTCATAGTGTAGGCGTGGTGCCTAGGCTAGATTTACTTGTGAATATCCCCTGATTAGCCGGATAGTGGTAGCTCACGCAGGTGACTTTATAGCAGCGTTGAATCCTCTGTAGTCCACTTCCCGTTGATAGGACTGATAGGCTTATAGGTGCATGGTAGGAGATTACTCTGTTTCTTCTCCTATTCGGGTTACTTGTCCGATAAGACAATATTATAAAAAGTTTACCGGTTATTGGAACTAGAGTGCAATAGCTATTTCCTTTTTCTTGATATTATCTAGCCTAATTGTAGGGTTAAGTCTATAGACGTTGTTATTATCATAACTGTTCCCTATAGATACGATATTTTAAAACCTCCGGATAAAATGTGACACTGGTATGATATCTGTGCGCTTGCGGATAATCTTACTTAAATCTTATTTAATGGAGTGCAGTTAAAAATACCAACAAGCATTTTTGGCACCGTTGCCGAGGAACGGTTTGCTGATTTTGACTTAGTCTAGCTTAATCTTGTATTATACTTTTATCTTTTCTTATTTTATCCCATTCTCTTCATTATTTTTTTGTTCATCCTTATGGATACTTTTAATTCTATTCCTATTTGTTTTTTTGGCATGCGTGAAAGCTTCGGGCCACCAAAATCTAATGAACCTATCATAACACCTGGCTATGAGCTGCACCCATGTCTAATCAAAATGATTCGGGATAAACCCTTCTCGGGAGAAGGCAATGAGAACCCATACTTACACTTACGAGAATTCGAGTAGACCTGTGCATGCTTGCGTATTGCTGGCATGTCTAATAAGACTATTAGATGGAAGCTTTTTCTATTTTCCTTGACTAAAAAAGCTAAACTTTGTTATAATTGAGCCATAGGGAGTATGCAAGGTGATTGGAAAATGTTATACTCTGAATTCTGTTTACACTTCTTTCCCATCTCTAAGGTAGCTAGCCTTCGAAAAGAGGTTCTAACTTTTAGGCAACTAGAACAAGAATCTCTTAGTAAGTCATGGGAGTGTTTTAATGAACTTATCACATTTAGCCCTGACCTTGGTTTTCCAGACCCTATGCTTCTTCAACATTTTTATTTGGGTCTTACCAAGAAATCTAAGGACTCCTTGATTTAGTCTCTGGAGGAGCTTTTCTTCACTTGCCTATAACTGAAGCTAGACCGATGCTAGAAAAGGTTGTTCAAGCCTATTCTGAACTCTCTGAGGAAGAGAAGGAATCATCTCCTGAACAAGAAGAGGAAGTTTTGGTAGATAAAACACAATCACCCCAATCCCAAGATTTAGCTATCAATCCTAAACCATCAAAACCTCACAATGGTGATTTAGACTTCCAATTAGCTAAGATGCTCGTACATCGATATGAATCAGACCTTCTTAGAAGAGCATCTTGGAAAAAGTGTCCTCAACTTCCTTTCCCTCCTAAAAGACAACAAGAAGAATACATAGATGGCATATCTAGTGACACCATAGAAGTAGAGCTAAGCCACTTAAGAATTAATCATATCTTCTCCCCTTCTATACCCATATTAGATAACTTATCTGAACCCAGCTTTAAACCCATCCTTGACCCTGATGATCCTTTTTATACTCTCTCCCCTAAGTCTCATAACGACCCTAAAAACTCACTAGAATATCCAAAGTATAGGAGTTATGAAGACTATAGAAATGATCAAGAAGAGCAACGTCGACAATGGCATGAATGCATGGAACATATGAAAAACTCATTTGCCATTGTCAAAGAATGGATGGAGGAGGATGAAGCCTTAGTGTTAGCATCCGAACTTGGTCTAGATTCAAATGGTGAGCTTTAATCAATTTTCTTAATATATAGAACTCACCCA
Source organism: Chrysopogon serrulatus (assembly GCA_015844335.1). Lineage (NCBI taxonomy): Eukaryota > Viridiplantae > Streptophyta > Magnoliopsida > Poales > Poaceae > Chrysopogon > Chrysopogon serrulatus. The sequence continues at coordinate 186,689 of JADLZL010002184.1, forward strand.
AGTTTAAAGAAAGCTTTAGATGAGACCAATCCTATAAGCATCAATTCATGGGAAATTCTAGAAGATAAAACATCCAATGAATATCATAGGCATGAAATAATAGAGGCAAACTTGTTGCCTATAAACAACCATGAAGAGAAACTCTTGGAGTTTGGAAAGGGAGATTATATCGATGAGCATGGAAATTATCTCATTAACACTTTATCAAATCCATGCTCATATAAGAAATCTCTGAATCTTTTGGTCTCTCTAATATTACCACACACAAGATCTTCAACCCCCTTATTTTATCTGTTTTATAAAATCATTAAGAGGGTGGTTGTAGATGCATATGTTTATCATAAATATTATAGATCTCATTGTAATCTTGATAAAAGTGCATAAAGGCTAATGTTCTAGAGGAAACCACCTCACCAACTCAAAGTATAATAGTCAGAAGGTTTCCTAAGAACAACTTTGTGTCCCAAAAATAACCACTCTAAAAAAATGAATGAATGAATTAAGTTTGCACCTTTAGCATAAAAATATAATTATCAAAATATTTCTTTGGATATTTTTGTCACTAACGATTTCAGGTTTGAAGTAAGAAAATGAATAATGGCAATGTCGCATACGACCAACCAATCATTATATGACTTTGAATTACATCCACTCAAGCTTACATTTACTTTGCAAAATTCAAGCTTGGGGGAATGGCCTTATTTGGAAAATCCTATATTGCTAATATTGGTTGTTGTTGACACCTCTTAATGTTATCTCTAATAATGGTGCCAAGAATGCTAGAGTAGCGCACCGCCACTAGAATACCAAGTTGTCATCCCTAGCATAACACCAAGGGGTGTGGTATTAAATCATGCCATCATTTAGAATATAGAAATGTATCCGCAAGCACACAGATCAAATACCATTGTAGCATTTTACCTGGAGTATTACGGGTTGTCATTTATATTTTCCTAAAGGAAGGTCTATATGGCTGTGTAAAGGTAGTGTGTTGACCTAGAGTGTAACGAATAGGCATAATCATATCCTCGCTACTCAATACAGGGGTAAGTCACAAGATAATAGATAAGATAAGTATATAATCATCAGCATAAACAGATAGAGACTCCTAGCTATATCATTAGGGTTGCTAGTAGAACATCAAGAGATATTCCTGGGTTATTCCTAGCTACATATCAATAAATATTATGGTTAGTGCAATACACCTAGTAGTCATGGCTAAGGTTAGCATTACATTTATTCATAGTGGACATACTAAGGAAGTTTGAGAACATAGCACGCCCTTCCATCGTATACAAGCCCTACTGTGCCTATAAACGGGGTTCAAATTATATAGGACTCAACAAGAATATCACACCCGCGATCTACCAAATCCAACCTATAGGGTGCATTCACAGATATGGTTATACGAACCTATGGATAAACATAATGTTAATCTAGCTATACTAAGCATATAACTATAGTAGACAAAGAACATAATAACTATGAATATAAGTAAATAAGAATTTATCAATTCAATTGTAGCAATCATATAACTATACAATAAAAGAGAACAAAGGCGAGAGGAGGTAAGAACTATACCAAATCCAAGCTCTTAATGGCTCCGGAATCCAAGCCTGCGCTTGTCTCCCTCTAGTTCTAATCTAGCTATCTAGGCCCTAGCTAAGAAGCTTTGATTAGGGTTTCTGGCTGATGATCGGACTTCGAATGAGAATGAATGAATGGGGGCCCCTCCCCAGGGGGGTGCCTCTCCTTTTATAGCCCTGGACGATGATCATGAGCCATCGGATCAAACCGACATTGACGGCCGGCTAGGATCGATCCTCAAAGGCGGTGGAGCGAACCGGGTGAACCGAGACCCGACCGGGGCCAGGGCCAGACCGACCGGTTTAGGGTGGGACCGGCCGGTTCCCCCTGGTGGCCTCCGGGCCCTCGGCTCGGCGTGGTGCCTTCTCATCTCTTCTGGAACTTTCCTGTGTAGCCGTGGCGTCCGTTTTTCGTTTTCTTCTTCCGATAAGCTTGTTTGCGCCTTTTCCGGTTTACGCCTGCATAAATAGTGAAACACCAAAATTCACGGAATTCAGTCAGTATAAACCCTATGTCTACTTCGGTGATCACATTTGCATCCTTTTCATGGCTAGTTGACGGTTGAATTAATACAATAGTGGCCGTCAACAGTTGTCTCTACCTTTATTCAATTTATTAATCATACTCTTTCATCTCGGTTTGAATAACACTCGAAAGATTGAAGTTATTGAACAACTTCTACCTCCCACAAATGTAAAAGGCATTCGTAGCTTTCTAGGCCACGCAGGGTTCTATAGGCGTTTCATTAAAAACTTCTCTCAAATTGCTAGACCTCTGAGTAGCCTTCTGACCAAAGATGTACTTTTCATTTTTAATATGGAATGCCTTGAAGCTTTTGAAATTCTTAAGAGGGCACTCATCTCAGCTCCAATTATCCAACCACCTGACTGGAGTCTACCCTTTGAAATCATGTGTGAATCTAGTGACTTTGCAGTTGGTGCTATTTTAGGATAAACCAAAGATAAGAAACATTACGCTATATCCTATGCTAGCAAAACCTTGTCTGGGCCACAGCTCAATTATGCTACCACTAAAAAAGAAATGTTGGCAGTGGTCTTTGCAATAGACAAGTTTAGATCTTACTTAGTGGGAGCAAAAGTAATAATATACACAGACCATGCTGCACTTAAATGCCTCCTTTCTAAGAAAGATGCTAAGCCTCGGTTAATCAGATGGATTCTTCTGCTCCATAAATTTGATATAGAAATAAGGGATAAGAAAGCAGTAGAAAATTCAGTAGCTGACCACTTATCTAGACTCCAATATAAAGACATATATGAGCTACCTATTAATGACTATCTAAGGGATGACACGCTCCTCGCGGTAACGGACTCCGATCCTTGGTACACAAATATTGTCAACTATATGGTTGCAGGTTATATTCCACCAGGAGGAGACAAGAGGAAGCTCCAGTATGTGAGTCGTACCCATTTATGGGACGATCCATATCTTTACAGGATCTGTGCCGATGGATTGCTACGGAGGTGTGTCCCAACAATTGAAGGCATGAAGATCATTGAGAGATATCATTCATCACCCTATGGAGGACACTATGGAGCATTCCGTACACATGCTAAGATTTGGCAAAGCGGATTCTTCTGGCCAACAATGTATCAAGATACAAAAGAGTTTGTCAGAAGATGTCTTAGATGCTAGAAACATGGAAACATTAATACTCGGGATGCTATGCCATTCACAAACAACCTCCAAGTGGAATTGTTTGATGTCTGGGGAATTGATTTCATGGGACCACTCCCAAAGTCAGGAGATGTAGAATATATCTTGGTAGCAGTTGACTACGTGTCCAAATGGGTAGAAGCACTACCATGTCGAGCTGCCGACTCCAAGCACTCCAAGAAGATGTTCAATAAAGTAATATTTCCACGTTTCGGAATGCCTAGATTGGTCATAAGTGATGGAGGACCACATTTCATTGATAAAAGATTTCGACAGTTCTTAGCAGAAAATGGAGTCAAACACAACATTGCAACTCCATACCACCCTCAGACAAACGGTCAAGCTAAAACATCAAATAAGCAAATCAAAAATATTCTGCAAAAGACTGTGGATGAAATGGGCAAGAAATGGAAGTACAAGTTGTCTGATGCAATGTGGGCTTATCGAACCGCATACAAGACACCCATAGGCATAACACCTTATCATTTGGTATATGGTAAAACATGTCACTTTGCTGTTGAATTAGAATTCAAAGCTTCTTGGGCAATCAAGAAATGGAACATGGATATCCATCTTGCGGGCAAGAATCATCAAATACAAATATCCGAGCTTGAAGAATGGGAGAGAAGGCCTATCATAACTCCAAGATTTATAAAGAAAGAACAAAAGATGGCATGATAAGAGAATCAAGCACAAGGAGTTCAAACCCGGTGATAAGGTCCACGCTATTTAATTCAAGAGTAAAGCTCTTGACCATGGAAAACTTCGAAGCAAATGGGAAGGACCATTCAAGGTAGTTGAAACCTCATCACATGGAGCCATTATAATTCAAGATGATTCAGGTAACATCTTCAAGGTAAATGGCTAACGTTTGAAATTATTCTTTGAAACCGAGAACTTAGAAGAAATAGACCTGATTGAATTTCTACAATTTAGTGATCCTATCTAAAAAGGAATTCAATCACCAAGACTCTAGACAACTGAAACTTATATACCTAACACTTAATCTGTTCCACGAGTTTTGTGTCTATTTGAGTTGTGCAGGATTTAGAAGTCTAAGAAGAGGTCATAAGAGGGAACAAGGACTAAGCAAACATCTAGCTTGAGGGAGGGCATCCCCTAGTTATCAGGTAAGTATACCTACGTGATTGTTGAGTCTATCTTATAGTCATAAAATACCAAAAATATATGGGCACATGAAGGTCTACGTCTGTCAAGCCTTTTGTAAGTCATTAATTAAAAATAAATAAAAAGATGAATCATCATTAAAATCAAATAAAGATACTTTAGTTATTTATTAAGGTGTGATCATAGAGTGTTTATAATTCAGTCTAGTTTGTTAAGAGTCTAATAAAAAAAAAATTGAAGAACAATAAAAGTTTGTCTTGGAAATGATGAATAGTTGCTCTATTGTAATTTCTTTCCAGTACCTACTTTTAAGCATGAGTTCTCTTAATTAATAATAATGTCGTATAATGAAATTAAATGCATGGGTAGCAAATGCTTGATCTAAGGTCTAAGTAATTGGTGGGTATGACGTGATGATCTGAGCTCTTGTTCTCTTGTTCTAAACGACACTAGAGATCTGGAGATTTACTAATATTAATATGACTAATAATTGCATTGAGTTGAATTAAACTTTGTTGACCCTATGCGAAGTTATCATGCTATTGAATTGAGATCACTTATACATTCCATTCATTTTCCGCATAAATGCTCATAATTTTCTATTGCTATCCTCTCAAAAGTTTGTTAGAAGACATGTGGCTAAGTAAAAGTATCCCGAGGAAATAAAAAGAGACAAGTGTGCGAAACCTCAAAAAGATAGATCCCGAGGAAATAAAAAGGGATAAGTGTCCGGAACCTTGAAAAATAAATATCAGAAAAAAAATAGGGCATGTGCCTGATAGTAGAATTAGCCTCATAGCCATGTGTCTCTAATAAAAGTAAGAGAGCGATAAATTAAAAAAAAACTCTATTTTTCATACACATGCACTTCTCGATTCAATGGTATGATTGACTTTCTCTATGGATCTTTTTGTTTAATTTGACAATAATATGTTTCTACGCTTTTGAAAAATATATATATATATATGAAAACTCGGATAAAAAGGTGAAGTGAAAGAACTAGAGACATAGTACTTGATTAGATCATTCTATCTTTCAGTTACTCAAGATCCAAGATAAGAGCAATAAGCCCCATAATGAAAAATATGATATATTTGATATATTTGTTTTAAATTTAAAGGAGAATTTTTGTTTGAAGGTATGTGTACTTGTTGGAAGTGAAAATATAGCAAACAACTCCCGATCCATTGTTAAGTTTAGCTTTGCTAAGGGACTAGCAAAAGTTAAGCTTAGGGGAACTTGTTGATGGTCCTTAATGCCTATCTTATACCATCAATTATTGCATGAATTAACCTAAAAAGAATCATAAAGCATAGTAGTAGGGTTTGATTCTAACAAGTTCCACAAGTTGTGTTGTTCTCGATCATTTTACAGGTTATCCAATTTTGCATAGAATAGAAGTATCTCAAATGATGAATTGGACTACACCACTGCGACAGGCTCGTCGAGACGATCGAAACGGACATATAATTTGCTATATTCGGAGTCTGGAGTCAAAAGATATCAATTCTACACCGAAACCAACACTAGAAGACTCTAGAAGGCACCGAAGGCGACGCATCAAGCCGGGCCCACTGCTGAGGGGTGGGGCCGGCCGGCCCTGACCCGGGCCGCCCGGCGCCCTCCAGAGCCCAATCGGGGCCCGCTTCGATGGACGGCCTCCTACCACCTTAGGGTTTGCATTCCCACCGTTGCCGAAGTTGGTTTGGCCCAATAAGCAAACGATAGAAGAATAGTCCCACATTGTCTGTTCAGAAGAGGTGGAAGGCTTTTCTAGGATATAAATAAAGAGGTAGACCCTCCTAGTTGAGGGCACCATATTATGGAGATGTAGAGGCGTCCCTCGAAAGGATAGACTCTCATCTCCAAAGCTCTTGTAAAGTAGAAAATAGGTAGAGAGGAGAGGAAGCAGTAGAAGAGGAGCCGGCTTGACGGATCTTCCTCAACTTTGTACCTCTACGGAGACGAATTTTCTTCAAGTTCTTCAGTTGGTAACTCTAAGTTTTCTATTTATTTAAGTTTTGTTCTTACTTTACTTTGTTTATGGGATCTTAGCTCGTATTGAGTGCTCTAGTTATTGCGCGTAGTTATCGTGAGTTTGATTCTTAGTTATCTAGATCACCTTAGATAACCCCTCTCTACCCACCAAAAATATTTATCTTATCTGTCATATTTATCTTTTCTATCCTTGGACATTCTTGATTCGTTACTAGATCACTTCGTGTTCCTCGTGGAAATTCGATACCTTGGAATACTCTTAGGTGAAAGCTACGGTGGTATCCGTGCGCTTGCGATTTATCTCTTGATTATTACGTTGTGCGTTAAATATACCATGTGTATTTAATGGAGATGCGCTTAAAAATACCAACACAATTCAAATTAGAGATTGTTGGTATTTTTAATATCACTTCAAGTTAAGTTGTCATCTCTAACATGATGCCAAAAACCAAGGATAAAAATAATCTACACGTAATGACCCTAAATAGAATATATCCGCAAACGCACGAGATAATTCTCCCGTTGTAGCATTTCACCCGGAGGAAGTATTCTCGAGTATCGCTGATTTATTTTTATGCCAAAAAGATAAAGCAAGCATTCTACTTATTAGGAGGGGGAACTTTTAAGGATTAAGAATAATAAATGGATAAACCCTATCATAACCTAATACACCAATGCCTTAGCAATAACTAGTCAACAAGATAACGATAAATGATAAATGAGTAATTAAGATAAATGGTATTTTGAGCTAGAAAATAGAGACTCTCTAATGTAGTAAAGCAATCTAGAGGTTCAATTAGAAATAAGAAAACCTATGCAATTACTAATATAAAGTCTACAGCCTAGCCATGCTACACATTTTCATCTATAGTGCAATAAACTCAGAAGACATCATAAGGAGCATCAACTAATAAGGATATTAAGACATAAAGGTCACCTCCTTCGTGACCGTGCTCGACTAGTCCTACGTACGGGGGATGGACTATAGAGGAACCAACGCAGCTGTCACCTTCGTGGACTACCACACAACCCGGCACATCAGGGTGCCTCTGTAGATACACAATATATCTAGACACCACGTCTACATAATGTGCACCACCTGACCCACTCGAGTATTGAATCAGGCGCTTTACGATCATATAACAATAATCATCATAAACTACAACTATATCGAATGTGCAACTAGAATAAACTAAGAACTGAATAAGTAGCAATATATTAAAGTAGAGCAAAGTTATAATAAAATACAAGATAAAATTACCAAATTGTAGAAGACAGATCACGGAATCCCGGCGGGCGCCCGATCTCTACTTGAATCTTGCTAGACGACTAAACTAAGAACTTGAAGAACTAGAGCTCTACTTCTAATCTCTGGAAGCCCTAACTTCTGACTACTCTTGATGAATAAAGCAGGAGGAATGAATTGGTGTGTTGAGGGGAGTTGTAACACCCAATTTTATAAATAAAACTGAGGAACAATATATGTGGGCCCAGGGAGTCCCAAACCACATATATTTACAAATTGTAGCATTGTCATTGCACGAACAGCGTATATAACTTATTACATCACTTCATTGAGTCTGTCACATCATTGCCAACGGCTTTATTTACATAGCGGATACGTAAAAGAGAAGACTCCATCCCACGGGGACACCGACTGGTGGTACGCTCTCCTCAGAAGTCCTGGACATCTTCGGGAAACTCCTCATAGTTCTCCTCGTCTGGTACCCATCCGGGATTTTGTTGATTATAAGGCAAGCGTCAGCGAACCATGCTCAGCAAGTATAACCATGGGGGATGCAAGGCTCAAAAGCTTGACTCGGTTGACTGCGGTTAGCATTTTAGTTATACATATTTTAATCTATCTCTATTTATTAAACTTAGTGAGAGAACCTATATCCCACGTGTAGATTAGATATAACAGCAACATTTAAGTTATACCAAAACCATCCATGTATTTTGCTATACAAAAAGGATCCAGACCGCTCGTATCCCTGAGCACGGCTGATATATCAGATTTAAGAACTCTACAGAGTTTGTACAACTTTAACCGGAAGTCGTGATTCTCATATGCCGGGGTTTGCAAAGCCCACATCACCTCCTCTATGGAAGCATGGTAGGGTTTCACTACGAAGCCTTTCACTAGCAACCCTAACAAATTAGTAGCCACGAGGTTTCAGCAGCTAGGCGAATGGAGCCCCCTTCAAGACTTCGGTGCACAAATGACCGCAGCCCGGCTACACATCTTGACGGGCAAGGAGCCATTACGCAACCTAGGCCCCCTCTTGCGCCTTTCAAGAACTACTAATAAGCTAGAGAAAACTAGTTATACAGCTAAGATCGAGCCATGTGATTCTCCCAGGATGTACGGATCTCCTGGGTTGCCGCTTTAGGTGTAAGTCCTTATGGAGAGCGATCGGAGTATAAGAGCCCAAGCTCCAGCCCTCTTGTTGTTAAAAAGCATGTTTTAACCACTGTTGCATATAACCATAAGTCAAGATTATACAATGCCATTAGTGAGCGTAGCAACTAGCTTTTCTAAGATGCAAAACCCCCCATAGGTATCAAGGATTGTAGATCAAATGTATCTAGTCATGTCCTTAGGGTATATCAAATTTAGACACATGCACATGTATAAAGTAATTAATGATTCTTGGGTAACAAAGGAAACCATAGGCTATACTTGCCTTGATCACAAGCTTGATCTGGTGCTTGCTCCTCGAATACTTGCTCCTCGAAAACCTCGCCCTCTATATACGCAAGATCATCACCAAGCAAGACATCCAGACAATCATCACATGCAAGCAAAACATACTTCTATTAGAACATTACACCAAATAGTATAAACAGAGGATAAAAGCTTATAAAACTATTCTACTCATTGCTACGATCACGTGAGCGAAAGAATCACGCAAATCGGATTTAAAACATGAAAGTTATGAAGAAAATAAGGTGCAATGGCAATTCTGTAAATAAGTGGAACTATTTTTGGATTTAAAAATAATTAAAATCTGATTTCCAACATGATATGGACGGTGGGTCCTATTTTCCAAAAGTGCAGGGGTTAGATCATAAGAAAACAGGGCTAAAACTTAATTATTTTGAATTGGAAAGGACAGCGGGTTAAATAAAGGAAACGTCGGGGGCTTTTGCGCAAAAGCGCGGCTGCTACGGCCGGACGCCCAACAGGCGCCACGTGGCGCCACGCGGTTGGCCGGGTCCATGGACGCCGGGCGCTGGGCGGGCTGCGCGCCTGGTCCACGGTCCACCGTGGACCGACCATGGTGGGGGCACGCCGGGGAGGCTCGCCGGCCAGCAGCCGGCGGCGCTCCGGGCCACGGCAAGCCGCGGGCGGCGGGGCACCGGATGACGGCGGGGAAGGCGGGGAGCGCGCTACGGGTTCCGGGCGGCCGGCGATGGAGCTCACCACGATGCGGTCGACGGCGGCGGCGGTGGCGGGTTCGGCAGAGAGAGAGGAGCTCCGTGAGCTTTTCCGCGGAAGAAGAAGAGGGAGAGGGCGGGTGGCGTCGGCCAGGGGGGCGGCCTCACCTTCCGACGGTCGGCGGGGCGCAGCTAGCCGACGGCTGGAGCGGCCGCTTTGAGCGACTCCCGACGGGGCGGCGGCGTGCGGACGGACGGCGAGCGGAAGGGGGGCCCAGGGGCCTCGGCCTTGGCTTTATAGGCCGGGGGAGAGGCGGGGAGGGCGCTGGTGCGCTTACTAGGTCGCGCAGGCGGGTGAGTGGCCATAATGGCCACTACGGCGGCGTTTCAGTGGTGAAGCGTCGGGCGGCGTTTCGGCAGAGGAAGAAGAAGGGGCGCCGAAGTCGTTGACAGGTGGGGCCGGGCGGTACGGGCTGGTGGAGCAGCGCTGGCACGCGGGCCTGAGCGGTCAGCGCGGGCGGGCGGCAGGCAGGGGCGCAAGCTGGGCGCGAGCTGGGTCACAAGGCCCATCAGCGCCTTGCCGGGGGGAAGAGGAAGGCCGAAGGGCGCGTGGACAGGGCCCATGCGCGCGGGAAAGAAGGAAAGGGAGAGGAGAAGGGCCGGCCGGCTTTGGCCTTGGGCTAGAAAAGAGGAAGGGGGAGGAAAAGGGAAAAAGAAATGCTTTTCAATTTTCAGAAATGCAAAACTTGTTCAAATTGAAACCAAATTTGAAAACAAGCCACTTCAAGCTAGCCCTACACTCACACATAAAATTATGCACCAAGCATGTATGCAACACAAATGTTTCTAAAACCTTATATTTTATTTTAGTACTTATGAAAATTATTATTCATCTAGACATTCCATGGAAAATAAATAGAAGACATCAAAGTTATTTACTAAATTTTGAAAATGATTTTTAGGGTGTTACAAACCTACCCCCTTAAGATGAATCTCGTCCCCGAGATTCGGAAGATGAAAAAGATATGGATACTCTGACTTTAGATCTTCCTCTCTTTCCCAAGTCGCCTCGTCCTCAGAATGTCTGCTCCACTGAACCTTACACATTCTGATAATCTTACTTCGTGTGATTCTCTCAGCTATGTCTAGGATTTTGACCGGACACTCTGTATATGTAAGATCTCCCACGATATCAAGCTCTTCCAAAGGCAAGCTGTTCCTCGCACGCAGCGTAGACACTTTTTAAGGCGTGTGACACGTGAAATACATTGTGTACCCCTGACAGATTTTCTGGCAACTCTAATTGATAGGCTACCTCACCTCTTCTTTCTAAAATCTTGAAAGGACCCACATATCTTGGTGCCAACTTTCCTTTAGCATTAAGTCTCTTAACTCCCCTCATTGGTGAGACCTTGAGATATACGAAATCTCCAACTTTAAACTCTAAATCTCTTCTTCGGGTATCCGCATAGCTTTTCTGTCTCGATTGTGCTATTTTCAGATTTTCACGAATCGCTTGAACTTGCTCTTCTGCCTGCTTCAACACATCGGGACCAAACACTTGGCTCTCTCGGTCGATTCCGAATAACGGAGTTACGCATTGTCTACCGTACAATGCCTCAAAAGGTGACATTTTTAAACTCTTCTAATAGCTATTATTATAGGAGAATTCTGCATATGACAAGCTTTTGTCCCAGCTAGTTCCATATTGTAAAGCACACGCTCTCAACATGTCTTCTAGGATCGATTTGTTCTTTACGTTTGTCCGTCTGTCCCGAGGATGGTATGCAGAACTAAAATTTAACTTTGTGCCCAAGGACTCATGGAGTTTCTGCCAAAAGTGAGATGTAAACTGAGTCCCTCTATCAGAAACTATTTTCTTTGGCACCCCATGTAGACATACAATCCTCTCCATGTACAACTCTGCTAACTTTGCTCCAGAATATGTGGTTTTAACAGGGAGAAAATGAGCCACTTTAGTTAATCGATCCACAATCACCCATATGGAATCATACCCCCTTTGTGTTCGAGGTAAACCCACGATAAAATCCATGCCTACTTCCTCCCACTTCCATTCAGGTATCTTCATGGGTTGTAACAGTCCTGCAGGTCTTTGATGTTCTGCCTTAACTCTTTGACATGTATCACATATGGCCACATATTACGCTACATCCCTTTTTAACCCATACCACCAAAACTTCTCCTTGAGATCAAGGTACATCTTTGCGCTTCGGGATGAATAGAATATCTTTGAATTGTGAGCTTCATTAAGTATCATCTCTTTGATGGGTTTTGAATTGGGCACACAAATCCTTTTTCCATACCATACAGTTCCTTGGTCATCCATTCTAAATCCAGGGGCCTTGCCGATAACTATACGTTCCGCAATGTCTCTAATATCCTCATCTTCCAACTGCCCTTTACGAATTTCCTTTTCTAGAACAGGCTCTACTACCAACTCCGTAGTGTTAGCCACAATGGATAAGTTTAGCATTGCCAGATCTTCTTGTAATTCCCTTGGAAGTTGGGACACACAAACAACATTAGCATAACTCCTGCGACTAAGTGCATCAGCCACCACATTTGCCTTCCCAGGGTGATAATGTACTTCCAAATCATAATCTTTAATTAACTCAAGCCATCGGCGCTGTCTCAAATTCAAATCTGACTGAGTGAAAATGTACTTTAAACTTTTATGATCAGTGTAAATTTCACACTTATGTCCAATTAGGTAATGCCTCCATATTTTTAGGGCATGCACCATAGCTGCCAACTCCAAGTCATGTGTTGGATAATTCATCTCATGTTTTTGTAGCTGTCTCGATGCATAGGCCACAACTCTCCCTTCCTGCATAAGCACACACCCTAAACCTTGCCTTGATGCATCACAATATATCGAAAAGCTTTTGGTGAGATCTGGAAGAACGAAAATGGGGGCGGTTGTCAATCTCTTTTTTAACTCCTCAAAGCTAGCCCGGCATTTATCGGACCACACAAACTTTGCATTCTTCTTAAGCAGAGCTGTCATTGGTTTTGCAAGCTTTGAAAACCCCTCTATGAACCTTCGGTAGTATCTGCCATACCAAGGAAACTCTGAATTTCACTCACATCTTTAGGTGGATTCCAACTTAGCACATCTTTAACTTTCTTTGGATCCACAGCTACTCCTCCATTTGAAATAACATGCCCAAGAAAAGACACTTCTTTTAACCAAAACTCACATTTGCTCGGTTTGGCATAAAAGCTGATGTTCTCTAAGTTTCTGTAGTACTAGCCTCAAATGCTCCTCATGTTCCTCTTCATTTTTGGAATATACCAAAATATCATCTATAAATACCACCACAAACTTGTCGAGATATTCCATAAAGATATTGTTCATCAAATACATAAAGTATGCTGGAGCGTTCGTCAATCCAAAAGACATAACTGTAAACTCATACAAACCATAGCGTATATCCAAAAGATATAGGGTCTTTTTGCTATTGGTGCTGTGCCAGGTAAAAGGTCTATAATAAATTCAACATCTCGTTCAGGTGGCATACCTGGCAATTCGTCGGGAAAAACATATGGAAATTCATTCACTATTGGAATATCATTAATGGCTGCACTGTTCATCTGTTGCACTTGACAGACATCTGAGGCCGGTGCTATTGCTTTGAACTCAACCATTTCTCCTATTTCTGTTCTCAACAACACCGTCTTAGTAGCACATTGGATCACTGCATTGTGTGCTATCAACCAATCCATACCGAGTACCACATCAATACCAGTAGATTTCAACACCATAAGGTCTGCTACAAATCCTACCCCACTTATGACAAGTTTAACTTTTGGGCATATAAGTGTTGCCCGCATCTCACCCCCAGGTGAACTAACAAGCATAGCATTCTTCAAAGTGTGCATGAGCATAGTGTATTTCTTCACAAAATTTGCAGATATAAAGGAATGTGATGCTCCGGAATCAAACAAGACTGAAGCGGAATGAGAGTTGACTAAGAACGTACCGATCACCACATCCGACGCGCCCTAGGCTGACTCTGAATTCACATGGTTCACCTTTCCTCGAGCATAGTTCTGCTGCCCTGGTTTGCTTGGGGTATGAGTATTCATCTTTGTGTTGTTCTGCGGCCCCTGAGAACCTTGGGTCACTCTCTTAGGACAATTATAAGAAAGGTGTCCTAATTCTCCACAGACGAAACACCTATTGTTGCCTGCTGTGTTGGGAGTATTAAGAGCATTGTTCTTAACTGGTGTATTAACAGCCTGATTCTGACGGGGTGCTTGCACACGATACTGACTCTGCTGCTGCTAGTTCCTCTGCTGGAACTGAGTACGGTTGGTTGTATTATTCTGCCCCTGATACCTCTGTTGGTTGTTCTGATTCTGAGAGAAACGAGTACGACTGCTGTTACCAAACTGCTGATTCTGAAACTTCCTCTTCTTAGTCTCTATATCATGCCTCTTGCTTTCAATCACAAGAGCTTTGTCAACTAGCAGCTAAAAATTTGCAAAGCTATGAGAAAGCAACTGGTACTGTAAGCCATCATTCAGACCTTCCATAAAGAGCTCCTGCTTGTCCTGATCATCCTCAACATCATTGAGTGCATAACGTGAGAGTTGGGTGAATTTATCTCTATACTCATTGACAGACATGCTTCCTTGTTTCAGAGAAAGAAATTCCTTTCTTTTAAGTCTCATGATTCCAGCAGGTACATGATGTGGACGAAAACTTCCCCGAAATTCTTGCCAAGTGATTTGGTCGGCGTTGGCATGACCATACTGAAAAGCTTCCCACCAATCAAGAGCTGCTCCCTGCAGTTGACCTGTAGCATATAGCACTTTCTCACGGTCGTTGCATTGTGCTATGTCCAAGCGACGTTCCACAGCCACGAAGCCAATCATCGGCATCAAGTGGATCTGGTGAGCTGGTGAAGGTAGGTGGGTGACCCTTCAAAAATTCGCCCGCTTATCACGGACTTGCTGAAATTGCTGTGGAGGGTTGTTACGCATGTTTTGTGCTATCTGCTGCATAAATGGAGTGCATCATCATGAAGCTGCTCCATGGTCACATTCGGTGGTGGCGGCGGTGGTGGCGGTGGGTTCCCAGTCCTCCGGGTGTTAACCATCTGTAAATAGACACACTACATGAGTACCATATACTCCACTGTATGAACCGTATCTGTGTAGAACCAAAGTACTTTAGATGGAAGATATGCAGCGAGAAATCCACAAAGAGTGGAACTGAAATTTCTGGCGAGGTGCAGTGACAACAGTACAGTGAAATGATCATAACTATTTCTCTGTTTAACACATGACTACGCAGCTTACCTTTCTGGAAAGCTTATGAAAAACTCTAAAACTTTCATATACAACACTTTCTTAGATTCTGAGTTTAAACAGGTCGAAAACAGAGTACAACAAAACTGCTCTGCAATTTCTGACAGCACTGCTACCCCTTCTTACCATAACCGTATCTCCCAAATGGTGACAGATAAAAACGTGGTTTCAGTTGCATTTGAAAGATACTGAAATCTAGTTCCATCCATAAAATTTTCAGGATTTTTGAGTGAACAGATTTTGAGATACAAACTGAGAAAGACAAATTGCTCAGGAAGGGACAGGATTAAGAACAGATGTGGAACCCAACTATTTAATCATTAAGCCTTATACCTTAGTATCATAGGTACGGGATGGCTGTGGACAAGCCCCACAATCCATCACAATCAAACAAAGATCCAACTCATTCATTAAGCATAATAATAAGCATGAAAGCACATTATTTAGACTCAAGTTCCACATAGACTCGATACAGACTCGATGACTCGACTGACTCACGACCTTGTTTTATTACTCGATCAAGACGGCATAGGCATGAGGCTCCTAGGGTCAAAGGTCGTGCGGCTGCAGGTGCACCCTGGGGTGGTGCCTCTTGTGTGGCGGAACGATGGCGTGGTCCGTCGCGATAGTCGTCCCCCCGGTCCCTCCGGCTCACCTCCCGCCTGACCCCGCAGCTCATCCACCTTGTTCTCGTAACTTCTCCACCTCTATCCACGGTGCGTGCTGGTCGAGCATAGACTGGTCTAGTGCACTGTTGAGAGAGATCACCAGAGGCACTGTCTCAACGAGCCTGGCACCCTCTCCAACCTGACAACCGGTGCCCTCAAGGCGACGTCATGGGAAGTAGCGGTCGTCGTCCTCCTGGATAGTAGGAAACACCTCAGCACGGTGAGTGTGGAAAGCCTGCCTCGCGGCGTCCTCAACACCAAACTCCCCTGGTGTAGGTAGGAGTCGGTGCACGGTGAATGGGCGAACCAACCAAGCCTTGTCCTTGGCGCTCCGGGTCTTCACGAACACCTTTGTCAACCAGTACCCGGTATGCTCCGGTGAGAGTACTTCCGCTGCGGTACTCCACCACAACGAAAGCGGAGGCGTCTTGCACATCAACAAGATCCCGAAGCTTGGGATGGTAGAACACATCCCCAGCCTTGGAAGTGAGCGTCTCCCGGGTCCAACCAGGACGTGGTGCCTCGTCGTCGTTGCCTCCGACGTGGTACTCGGGTGCTGGCTGCTCACCCTCCTCGCCTGCGTCCTGGTCCTGACCTCCATTGACACTAGAGTCGGCGTCAGCACCAGCGCCAGAGTCAGCGTCAGCACCAGTGTCGGCGTCAGAGCCGCTGTCGGAGTCGCTGGAGTCGGAGCTGTCCGAAGACTCGTCGCTAGAGTCTCAGTGAGTCATTTGGGGTCTCCAGCCTGCACCTGCTGCTCCACCTCGTCGTCCTCCTGCTGAAGCTCGGGATGAAGGTACTCAACACGAGTAGGAGCACGGCCACCAGTCATCTTACGGGCGGTAAGCTTGGTACGGGCCATCTACAATTTTTAAATATGAGTTAGACACGAAAATTTTATAAAGAATAAAGATAAAGTGCCAGAAGATAAAATTTGTAAATTACCAAAAGCAGTAAAAATTTTTTGGAATTAATCCTTATGAGGGTGTCCAGTTCTATCTACGGTGAGCGTCCTACAGTCAGTTCGGCTTTGATACCAATTTGTAACACCCAGTTTTATAAATAAAACTGAGGAACAATATATGTGGACCCAGGGAGTCCCAAACCACATATATTTACAAATTGTAGCATTATCATTGCACGAACAGCGTATATAACTTATTACATCACTTCATTGAGTCTGTCACATCATTGCCAACGGCTTTATTTACATAGCGGATACGTAAAAGAGAAGACTCCATCCCACGGGGACACCGACTGGTGTACGCTCTCCTCCTCGAAGTCCCTGGACATCTTCGGGGAAACTCCTCATAGTTCTCCTCGTCGGTACCCATCCGGGATTTTGTTGATTATAAGGCAAGCGTCGCGAACCATGCTAAACAAAGTATAACCATGGGGGATGCAAGGCTCAAAAGCTTGACTCGGTTGACTGCGGTTAGCATTTTAGTTATACATATTTTAGTCTATCTCTATTTATTAAACTTAGTGAGAGAACCCATATCCCACGTGTAGATTAGATATAACAGCAACATTTAAGTTATACCAAAACCATCCATGTATTTTGCTATACAAAAAGGATCTAGGCCGCTCGTATCCGTGAGCACGGCTGATATATCAGATTTAAGAACTCTGCAGAGTTTGTACAACTTTAACCGGAAGTCGTGATTCCCATATGCCGGGGTTTGCAAAGCCCACATCACCTCCTCTATGGAAGCATGGCAGGGTTTCACTATGAAGCCTTTCACTAGCAACCCTAACAAATTAGTAGCCACGAGGTTTCAGCAGCTAGGCGAATGGAGCCCCCCTTCAAGACTCGGTGCACAAATGACCGCAGCCCAGCTACACGTCTTGATAGGCAAGGAGCCATTCTGCAACCTAGGCCCCCCTCTTGCGCCTTTCGGTAACTACTAATAAGCTAGAGAAAACTAGTTATACAGCTAAGATCAGAGCCATGTGATTCTCCCGGATGTACGGATCTCCCGGGTTGCCGCTTTAGGTGTAAGTCCTTATGGAGAGCGACTGGAGTATAAGAGCCCAAGCTCCAGCCCTCTTGTTGTTAAAAAGCATGTTTTAACCACTGTTGCATATAACCATAAGTCAAGATTATACAATGCCATTAGTGAGCGTAGCAACTAGCTTTTCTAAGATGCAAAACCCCCATAGGTATCAAGGATTGTAGATCAAATGTATCTAGTCATGTCCTTAGGGTATATCAAATTTAGACACATGCACATGTATAAAGTAATTAATGATTACTGGGTAACAAGGAAACCATAGGCTATACTTGCCTTGATCACAAGCTTGATCCTGGTACTGCTCCTCGAATACTTGCTCCTCGAAAACCTCGCCCTCTATACGCAAGATCATCACCAAGCAAGACATCCAGACAATCATCACATGCAAGCAAAACATACTTCTATTAGAACATTACACCAAACAGTATAAACAGAGGATAAAAGCTTATAAAACTATTCTACTCATTGCTACGATCACGTGAGCGAAAGAATCACGCAAATCGGATTTAAAACATGAAAGGTATGAAGAAAATAAGGTGCAATGGCAATTCTGTAAATAAGTGGAACTATTTTCGGATTTAAAAATAATTAAAATCTGATTTCCAACATGATATGGATGGCGGGTCCTATTTTCCAAAAGTGCAGGGGTTAGATCATAAGAAAACAGGGCTAAAACTTAATTATTTTGAATTGAAAGGACCGGGTTAAATGAAGGAAACGTCAGGGGCTTTTTAGAAAAGCGCACGGCTGCCCGGCCGGACGCCACAGGCGCCACGTGGCGCCACGTTTCATGGTCCATGGACGCGCGCGGGCGGGAAGGCGCGCGGGGTCCACGGGTGCACCGCGGACCGGCCATGGGGGGGCACGCCGGCTCGCCGGGCTAGCAATGGGCGGGCCCCGGCCACGGCAAGTCAGCGGCGGGCACCGGACGACGGCGGGAAGGCGGCGAAGCCTTACGGGGTTCGGCGCCGGCGATGGAGCTCACCACGGCGCGGCCGACGGCGGCGAGGTGGCGGTCTGCAGAGAGAGAGGAGCTCCGGTGAGCTTTTCTCCGGAAGAAGAGGGAGAGGGCGGGGTGGCGTCGGCCGGGCGGCTCACCTTCCGACGGTCGGGCGGCGCAGAGCGACGGGCGGAGGCGGCTCTCGATGGGGCGGGCGGCGTACGGATTCGACGGAAGAGGCTCCCAGGGGCCTCGGCCTTGGGCTTTATAGGCCGAGAGGCAGTGGAGAGAGGGTAGGTGCGCCACTAGGCCACCGAGGCGGGTGAGTGGCCATAATGGCCCCTTCTGGCGGGCATTCGGCGGTGGCTGGTCGGGCGGCTTCGGCGAGAGGAAGAAGAAGGGGCGCCGTCGCTGATGGGTGGGGCCAGGGGCCGCGGGATGGCTGCACGCCGTGCCTGAGCGGGCCAGCGAGCGGGCAGGGGGGCCGGGGCGGGCGGGCCGAAGGCCGGGCTACGAGGCCCATCGGCGGCAGCCAACCGGGGGAGAAAAGAGGAAGGCCGAGCGGGTCGCGGACAGGCCCATGCGCTGGGGAAAGAAGGAAAGGGGAGAGGAGAAGGGCCGGGCTGGCTTTGGCCTTGGGCTAGAAAGAGGAAGGGGGGAGGAAAAGGGAAAAAGAAATGCTTTTCAATTTTTAGAAATGCAAAACTTGTTCAAATTGAAACCAAATTTGAAAACAAGCCAATTCAAGCTAGCCCTACACTCACACATAAAATTATGCACCGGCATGTATGCAACACAAATGTTTCTAAAACCTTATATTTTATTTTAGTACTTATGAAAATTATTATTCATCTAGACATTCCATGGAAAATAAATAGAAGACATCAAAGTTATTTACTAAATTTTGAAAATGATTTTTAGGGTGTTACAGAGTCTACCCCTCCTTTTATAGCCAGTGGAGTGCAGCGCCGTAGGATCAAAGCAACGTAGCTAACGGTGGAGATGAAAACCCTAGGCGGGGGAGAAGCTTCCCGGAAGCGGGGGGCCAAACCCTAGCCCCTTGGGGCCGGGCGGCGCCAGGGGTGGGGCCGGCCCGGCCCCCCCGGTGGTGGCTGCGGGCCCCGCATTGCTTCGGGTGTCTTCTAGATCCTTTCGAACCCTCTGGCGATATAGTTGCGTCGCGGTAAAGCTTCGTGGTAAAATTGCATTAAAATCCTTCTTTTAGCCTTTTCTAGAAAATCACCGGAAATTTCACAAATCACCAAAACTCATGGAATTTATCGAGATATAACCCCTATCAATCTACTATTGCTTCTTCAAGAGCGATTATTGACGGTATAAAATTTGCACTTAGTGGCCGTCAACAATTACCCCCAAGCTAAGTCTTTGCTAGTCCCTTAGCAAAGTCGACTTGAAATAATACTTTCGGGGTATCTCATATTATTTAAACAAAGACTTGAGCATTGAATTTAAAATTCTTCTCAGATTATGATTCATTAATCTATCTTTTAAACTTATCCTTAACCCTTTTAAGCGTGGGGCTTATCAAACTTTTAATTAAATCTTAGGTGATTGAAAGATAGAATAATCAAGCAAAGCATCGTATATATTTCATTCTTTACTTAAGCACTACTTCAGAGGTTCTCTCTTTTTATTTTGAGCATGTATGGATTATTATCTTGAAAACCATGAGAGTCTACTAAAAAGATTGGAGTGGACTACTTAAGCTATGCATCATGACTGAATGTCTTTGGTGATTAAAACTTTTGTTTTCAGCTCTTATACAATATTCTCTCTTTTCTGTCTTTTGAGAAGTGTGGGCTATCTCCCCAGCGGATACTTTTTGTACCCATTTTTTCTCTCAGGCGGGTGTCTTTGCACCCCTTGTTTTACTCTCTTTCTTTTAACTTGGCACATCCTTTTTGATATGGCATCTTTTGGGCTCATACTTCTTTGGTATGACATCTTTTAATTTTATAACCCACACTCTATTTTAGACTTCTAAGAGAGAATTTATTACATAGAGCAAAAACCCTTTTTGTGTATGTGGATTCAATCATGAATGCATAACAGAGTAATCTACTCAAATCATAGTAGTAAGATAAATTATCAGATTGATTAATTTAATTCTTGCAAAATATCTGGAGCTTAGCTATTACTCGAGAATGAAACATATACTAGCTTAAACTTTTTTATATCATATCGCCAATTACTTAGACTGAATCACAAGTTTTATGCTACCCATAGATATCGGGTTTTGAGAATAAATTCTTAGGGTGGATAAACTTCATATAATTCAAAGAAGGATTTTAATTTCAGATACTAAGTAATTGCAGATTTTTAATTGTTTTTTCAAGTTTTTTTTTGAATAAGTAACTTTAGAATTTAAAGATAAATTCTAACTATTATAATTTAATGATGGAATTTAAATACCGGAAAGTACACACTAAAAATAAATACTGAAAGGATAAAGTATATATAGAGGTGGATGATGCTCACCTCGCGGGGGCTCTCCCCTAAGCTGCATGTTGCCATACACAATAATGTGGTGGAGGCGGTGGTGGATAACCCAACTGGTCTATCAGGTACTCCAACCCTATACGTGTTTTTTTTTGTCTATGCCGCAACCGCCGAATCGCTAGTCCGCGCCGATGCTGCCACCGTGTACTGTGATAAAGCCATGTCGTCAACTTTGGTGTTGCCATTGTTCGTGTCGGTGCAAGGTCTCATTCGTTTTTTCTTGCTGTCCCTGCTGAAGGTTAGTGAGATGCAAAGATATAGCAGGGTAATCATTTACAGTAGTCCCAAAATACTGCTCAGAAGGTGGCATGTAATTATTTGCTGGTGGTGCATGGTATGGGTACGGTCCACCAGTGGTGTACTCCGTGTTTAGGGGCACGAGAGAATGATGCCCCGGCCTCTCGAAAATCTTGTCCATGATCTTGAGGGCTCTGTGTGGGGAATGTTCTCCATCCCGTGGATGTAGGCGACTCTCCTTGATGATAAGTGGGTTGGTCCTCCCAACCGGGGTGGGTGGACCACGGTGATGTGGCTCATGATATGCACCTGGTTCATCAAAGTTAGTGTAATGGAAATAAGCTGGACCCGAGGGTGCTGTGTCAGTCCCAGTGTACACAGTCCTGGGTACTCTGCTGATGTGTGCTGATGGACACCTGCCAATGTTAGTGGTCTCTAAAAAAGTGAAACTGTTGACGGATTAAATTCCTAACTCCCTGTTGGGCAGCTCGTACTCATTTGGATAATTTTTATAAATTATATTATTTTGTTATTTTGGTGTTTCACCATGTGGGCACGAAAGAAAAAGTAATATCTAATAACTCTTCAGGCACCAGTAATAAATGTGAGTATAGCATTAGACAATAAATCTAATCTTGTAGCTAAGCGTGTAATCTAAGATGTGAATAAAATACTGCACTTTCTCATGGAAGACATGGTTTTCCAGTAGCTCAACATTAATTTCACAGGAGATGCTTTTCTCTTTTTAATCATAATGTACAATAAATATAACTCATCCTGTCTAATGGTGTTTAATTCCTCTCTAGAAAAGAAAGTAAAAGCTAGCCATTTAAGCATGAATCTCTGTTGACGGTCGTTAACGTCAACTTTTACTAGCACTTTAAACTCGAAGGAGAACATGAAAACACACTAGTCTAGGGTTTTAACTGACAATTTCCACGAGTTTTGGTGATTTGTGAAATTTCTAGGGAATTTTCCAGAAAAGACAAAAAGAGGGATTTAAGTGTAAATTTACTATGAAACTTAACCGTGACGCAACTACACCGCCAACAGGTTCAGGAAGGGTCTAGAAGACACCCGAAGCAGCGGGGCCCGCAGAGGAGCCTAGGTGGGGCCAGCCGGCCCCACCCTGGGGCCGGTCGGCGCCCTAATTCCGCCGATGGCCGCCGCCTTCTAGAGTCTTCCTCCCACGGTTCCTTGGAAGCCAATCAAAGCATCCCTACATCGATTTTAGGTCGGTTTAAATCCGACGGTGCACATGAGATGAAGACGCGGATCGCTGACGTGGCGGTTCCTTGCCCCCTACTCCAGCCCAGCCTATATAATGACGCCCCAAGGCCCCTCCAAGAGGTATTCTGCACCCCCGGTGCTTCATATTCTCTACACAATTAGGGTTAGGGTCCCTCTAGTTGATCTAGTTCTAGTTCATCTAGATCTAGTTCATCTAGATGAAGCAATTAGGATAGACTAGTTCTTCTAGATCTAGTCTTGTTTAGAGATTAGAGAGATTGAGTAGAGGAGTAGAGATTCTGGAGGAGTTCCGGCATGTCGGCGCTTCTTCGTGGCTGTATTCTTCTGGATTCAGCTCCCTCGCCCGGAGCTGCGTTCTGAGGTACTTTTGTATTTACCATCCTGATTCAAGTAAGCAACTTGTT
The DNA here is from genome assembly GCA_015844335.1 of Chrysopogon serrulatus. Taxonomy (NCBI): domain Eukaryota; kingdom Viridiplantae; phylum Streptophyta; class Magnoliopsida; order Poales; family Poaceae; genus Chrysopogon; species Chrysopogon serrulatus. The sequence continues at coordinate 209,832 of JADLZL010002184.1, forward strand.
CTTATTGTTCTTTGGTTCACATCTCATATTGAGTGCTTTGATCTTGGTCATTACTTGGTTGAAGTAGTATTTCATAGTGTAGATGTGGTGCCTAGGCTAGGTTTACTTGTGAATGTCCCCTGATCAGCCGGATAGTGGTAGCTCACGTAGGTGACTTTATAGCTGCGTTGAATCCTCTGTAGTCCACTTTCCGTTGATAGGACTGATAGGCTTATAGGTGTCTGGTAGGAAGATTACTCTATTTCTTCTCCTATTCAGGTCACTTGTCCGATAAGATGATATTATACAAAGTTTACCGAAGTCAGAACTAGAGTACACTAGCTATTTCCTTTTTCTTGATATGATCTAGCCTAATTGTAGGGTTAAGTCTATATACTTTGTCATTATCATAACTGTTCCCTGTGGATACGATATTTAAAACTTTCGGGTAAAATGTGACACTGGTATGATATCTATGCGCTTGCGGATAATCCTACTTAAATCTAGTTAAATGGAGTGCAGTTAAAAATACCAACAAGTATTTTTGGTGCCATTGCTGGGGAACGGTTTACTAATTTTGACTTAGTCTAGCTTAATCTTGTATTATACTTTTATCTTTTCCTGATTTATCCAGTCTCTTCATTATTTTTGTGTTCATCCTTATGAATGCTTCCAATCCTGTTTTATCCCATTCTCTTCATTATTTTCGTGTTCATCCTTATGGATGTTTTTAATTCTGTTCCTATTTATCTTTATGGCATGCGTAAAAGTTTTGAGCCACTAAAATCTATAGAACCTATCATAACACCTGGCTATGAGCTGTGCCCATGTCTAATTAATATGATTCGGGATAACTTATCACCCGAACTAGATATGGAAGTCTTGGTAGCTAAAATACAATCATTTCATTCCCAAGATTTAGCTATCGATCCTAAACCTTTGAAATTCCACTTTGATGATTTAGACTTCCAGTTAGCTAAGATGCTCATAAATCAATACACATCAGATCTTCTCAAAAGAGCATCTTAGGAAAAGTATAGTCAACTTCCTTTCCCTCCTAAAAGACATTGGAAGAGTGCAAGATGGCATGTCGAATGATGCCATAGAAGGAGAGCCAAGCCACTTAGAAATAAATTCTATCTTCTTCCCTTTTATGCCCATATTAAATATCTTTGAACCCATCTCTAAACCCATCCTTGACCCCAATGAATCTTTTTATGCTCTTTCTATTAAACTTCATAATAACCCTAAAAATCTATCAAGACATCCTAAGAATAGGAGTCATGACAATTATAGGAATACTCGAGAAGAACAACAACAATGGCGGGAATACGTAGAATATATTAGAAATACATATGCCATTTTGTGAAAGAACAGATGAAAGAAGATGAAGCTTTAGCACTAGCATCTAAACTTGGTTTAAATTTAAATGGTGAGCTTAAATCAATTTCTTTAATAAATAGAATTCACCCAAGTTTAGAGAAAGCTTTTAGATGAGACCAACCTTGGAGGCATCAATTCATGGGAAATCCTAGAAAATAAAACATCCAATAAATGTCATAGGCTTGAAATAATAGAAACAAACTCGTTGCCTATAGACACCCATGAAGAGACACCCCGGGAGTTCGAAAAGAGAGATTACATCGATAAGCATGGGAATTATCTCATTAACACTTTATCAAATCCATGCTCATATGAGAAATCTCCCGAATCTTTTGGTCTCTCTAATATTACCACACACAAGATCTTCAACCCCCTTATTTTACCTATTCATAAAATCATTAAGAGGGTGGTTGGATGCATATGTTTATCATAAATATTAAAGATCTCATTGTAATATAGATATAGGTGCACAAGGGCTAATGTTCTAAAGGAACCCACCTCACCAACTTGAAGTACAATAATTAAAAGGTTTTCTAAGAACAACCTTGTGTCCTAAAATAACCACTCTTAAAAGAAATAATGAATTGAGCTTGCACCTTTTGTTATACCCTTGTGAATTGAGCAGAGTTATAATTATTAAAATATTCCTTTGGGTATTTTTGTCACTAACCATTCTAGGTTCAAGTAAAAAAATGATTGATGGTAGCACCAGGTATATCAAAACAACCATTATGTAATTTTGAATTACATCTATTCAAGCTTACATTTACGCAAAATTCGAGCTTGGGGGAATGGTCTTATTTAGAAAATTCTATATTAGTAATATTGGTTATCTCTACCTTTATTCAATTTGTTAATAATGCTCTTTCATCTCTGTTTGAACCTATAAATTTTTATGCTACCTTTGGTTGCTATAGTGTATTTAACGTTGGAAGTATTTTCATACATCTTTTGAATTAGACATGGTGTTTAGTTTAAACTGTTTTCTTGAGTCATAATTAGACAAGGTGTTTAGTTTGATTTTTGAACTCAGAGGGGTGTTGATTTAACTTTTAAAGGCTTTTTGAATTAAGCGTGGTGCTTAGGTTAAAATACCTTCCTAAGTCAAATTAGACGTGGTGTCTAGGTTGATTTTTAAACTGATAATATACTGTAGTAGACATTGGATATTTTATGGACTAACCCCTGTAGAAAACTTTTAAAATTAATTTGGGTAAGTCATGGGATAAATTTGAATTAGATTTGAGAGTACATTCTGAACTTTAATAACTTTATAGAGGAAGACACAGCGCATTCATCATGAATAAAAAGAACTGTGAGCATTAATGATTCATTCACTGTATCTTCTACTACAAGTTACTTTACCTCAAGCCATACCTGTATAAAATATGATCTATGCTAAAACAATATCAATGCTATCTTTTCATTAGCATAGACAGAACAAAATAAAATACTTGAATAAACACCCTATATTCAAAAGTTGTATACTCCTTTGGGTATGTGTTGTCCACTAATCTGTTGCAAGCATAATAATGACTGGAGTGAAAAGAGTCAAAAGATCCAAGAAGCAAAAGATAGCAAAAGAATGAGTGCAACAGAGGAGACAAGATGTCCACGAACAACTCAAGCTGCAAGAGGAAGGACCACTGGTCATTTAACCTTCATCACTTAATGCCATCACGCTCTAATAATGAAGGTAATATTCTAAGGTAAAGTGGTCTTTGCTCTTCTCTTGATCTTAGTGTGCACATAAATTAAAAATACAAACATGTTAGAGTTACAACTTAAATTAATTAACTGATTAACTCAATATAATCTGTCTTTTAAGATTATTTATGGCACTGTTCTCTTAATCTCAGTCTTAATCAAACAAGCTAAAACATTATATTCAATCTTGGGAAGACGACAGTCATACTCATATGAAAAATTTATATAGAGATAGACAATCCTTCCATTGGTTAAGCAAGTCATTCTTTTCTGCCATGTGAACTTAACTGCAATATTAAATACTTAATCTTTTGATCTTACCACTCATGGCATAAATAGACAATTCATGTAACACCAACTTTATCTTGTTCAATGTGCCTAAGGATAGAGAAAAATAAATAAAGAAATAGATTTGGTTCTGTTGGTGTTTTTCCACCAGCAGAGCCCATGCACTTGATCTCTACCTTGGTTTTGCAAACAGGGACAACACATCGGCGAAATTTATTAATTCTACAAGTGAGACTTACGTGAACATACACACTTTGAGCAAGATGCTACCAGCTATAATTAAAGCTCTACTTCAACCTGTTGGCCAAATCAAAGAACAAAGGTGACATCATCATCACTAGAGCTATGCAACTAACAAGACCTCCATTCCACAAGATGGAGAGATACACGAGTGGAAGAAGAAGTTCTATCGGTAAACTTAAAATTCCGTACCCTTTGCCATAAGGTAATATGGTAGTTATCTAATAAATTAAGTATTCCTATCTACTTCAATAATTTTGCTTTAATATATTCATCTTCATAAATATTAAAAAGGAAATAAAAATCTTTATTGCTTTATTTACTGTATCATAAAATATTAAAAGCTCCACGTGAATAAACTTATGGTAACCCTATAGGAATATTTACTGAGGTGGCATAAATAATAATAATAATAATAGTTTCTGTATTTACTTTCTTGCATTATAAAAAAGCCAAAGCCCCATAAGAATAAATATTTTCTGTGGAGGCATAAAAATACAATTATATCTATCATGCGCATATATATTTAATTTCTACATAATTAAACTAGAAAATCCTAAAAAGAGAATCCTGCTAGAATCTTTCATTTCAAATCAACTTAAAGAATAATCAATTACTTATTAGCTGATCACTAACCTCTTATTAAATTCAAGCCTCAAGTTTTGGTTTTCTTGTTGGAGTATAGTTATACAGGAACAACATTATGATAAAGAGAGAGTCTATTAGTGGCATCCACCAGGACTGCTACTGGTTAGCTCACTCTGGAGATCATCAACACCAAATATTGCAAACATCTAGCTTGAGGGAGGAGCATCCCCTAGTTATTAGGTAACTATACCTAGGCGATTATCGAGTCTACGTTATATAGTCGTAAAATACCAAAAAATATGTGAGCATATGAAGTTTCACAATAGTATCATAGGAAAATTTAAAAATGCTAAAAATATGTGAGCACATGAAGGCTCACCCTTAATTAAGAAAAATAAAAAAATATTCAGACACATGAAGGCTCGACGCGATCAAAGGGATTAGCTTGGGGGAGACGCACCCCCGTTATCATCGTGATTAAGGTATGTATTTACTATTAGTTTTATTTTAGTAAGCTATAGTGTGTGTTAGATTTAATAATTAAAGTATGTTTAGAGAACTCTCTCTGTCTCTAATCTTTTAAAGTGAAAATAATGAATAGTTGCTCTACTATAATTCCTTTTAAGTGCCTAGTTTTTAACTATAGATTCTCCTAAGTTTTGGACATGACTACTTTGATATAAGAATTTACTCTGAACCTAAAATTTGTGGAGGCATATGCTTGAGCTAAGTCTAGGTAATTGATTGATATAATATATAAAGGTTTAAACTGCTATTTATCTTATTCCTAGCATTACTAAGTTCTGAAGATTTATTTTGAAAACCTAAAATTTTATATGATGAGCTCTGGTATGACAAAATCTAAATTCCTACCAAAGCCATATATGACACGTTTAGAGTTAGGAAAACCTTTGCACATTCATGCTGCTTGCTTTACATTGAGTTTAGTCAACCTTTAGAATATACCTTAGGAGAGTCTTGTCATGCTTTTAAAATCAAGATCACTTACACACTCCACCCACATATGCATTACTCCTACTCTAGGATGTAAGCGCAGTCATTTCCACTTTCATCTGGATCCACCTTAAAAATATTTTTCTCCTACATCAGGAGTGAACACCTAAAAATATACCCTATAGAACAGCCCTCATTTAATTGCTCTAACATTCTTATCATTATCTCTCCAATTATTTATATTCAAAGGATGTATGTGGCTATGCAAAAGTATTAAAAAAAGAAAAAAATAGAGTAAAAGATAGACAAGTGTCCCGGCAATTAAAACAATAGGTACATAGATGCCCGCCTCCCAGATTAGTAAAAAAAAGGGAGAGAGAAGAAAAGAGAGAAAGAAGAAAAGAATAAAGATAGCCCATATTTTCCCATGAAAAAGTTCTAAGGAGGAAATTATTTTTAAAGAGCAAAAGTAGAATTAGGATTAGCCACTAAATACCGTATATACACCTATCCATTATATTCCATACACATGCACATCTTGATTTGATTGAATGCCTCGATTCTCTATGGATCTATTGTTTGACTTTACAATATATGAATTGCAAGTATGTTCATCCTTGTTATTGGCGCTCCTATAAGCTCCACTATAAATACTTAGTTGTAGGAAGGTATGACCTTATTAATGTCTCAGTGAGATCCAGATCCATAAATACTATATAATAAGAGACTTGAGGGTGTCATACAATTAAGCTCTGAGTTTTATTTCAAAAACTTACAAAACTCCAAAATATTGGTACTATGAAGAATTTGAGACATAGTGCTTGACTTGATTGTTCTATCTTTCGATTGCTCAAGACTTATGTAAAAGCTGTAAAACTCCATAGTCAAAGGTAAAATGGGTAAGTTTAAAAGCTAGAGCAGTTTTGTCTAAATTGGAGAAAAATTTATGTTTAAAAGCAAGTGTGCTTAAAAGAAATAAAAGTATTGCAGCAACACCTGATCCAAGATTATTATTAATTAGATCTAGGTTGTTTGCCAAGGGACTAGCAAAAGGTAAGCTTGGGGGTTATTGTTGACGGTCGTTAACGTCAACTTTTACTAGCACTTTAAACTCGAAGGAGAACATGAAAACTCACTAGTCTAGGGTTTTAACCGACAATTTCCACGAGTTTTGGTGATTTATGAAATTTCCAGAGAATTTTCTAGAAAAGACAAAAAGAGGGATTTAAGTGCAAATTTATCATGAAACTTAACCGCGACGCAACTACACCGCCAACAGGTTCAGGAAGGGTCTTGAAGACAGCCGAAGCAGCGGGGCCCGCAGAGGAGCCTAGGTGGGGCCGCGGCCCCACCCTGGGGCCGGTCGGCGTCCTAATTCCACCGATGGCCGCCGTCTTCTAGAGTCTTCCTCCCACGGTTCCTTGGAAGCCAATCAAAGCATCCCTACGTCGATTTTAGGTCAGTTTAAATCCGACGGTGCACATGAGATGAAGACGCGGATCGCTGACGCGGCGGTTCCTTGCCCCCTACTCCACCTTAGCCTATATAATGACGCCCCAAGGCCCCTCCAAGAGGCATTCTACACCCTGGTGCTTCATTCTCTACACAATTAGGGTTAGGGTCCCTCTAGTTGATCTAGTTCTAGTTCATCTAGATCTAGTTCATCTAGATGAAGCAATTAGGATAGACTAGTTCTTCTAGATCTAGTCTTGTTTAGAGATTAGAGAGATTGAGTAGAGGAGTAGAGATTCTGAAGGAGTTCCGGCATGTCGGCGCTTCTTCGTGGCTGTATTCTTCTGGATTCAGCTCCCTCGCCCGGAGCTGCGTTCTGAGGTACTTTTGTATTTACCATTCTGATTCAAGTAAGCAACTTATTCTTATTGTTCTTTGGTTCACATCTCATATTGAGTGCTTTGATCTTGGTCATTACTTGGTTGAAGTAGTATTTCATAGTGTAGGTGTGGTGCCTAGGCTAGGTTTACTTGTGACTGTCCTCTGATCAGCCGGATAGTGGTAGCTCGCGTAGGTGAATTTATAGCTGCGTTGAATCCTCTGTAGTCCACTTCCCGTTGATAGGACTGATAGGCTTATAGGTGTCTGGTAGGAAGATTACTCTGTTTCTTCTCCTATTCAGGTCACTTGTCCGATAAGATGATATTATACAAAGTTTACCGAAGTCAGAACTAGAATACATTAGATATTTCCTTTTTCTTGATATGATCTAGCCTAATTGTAGGGTTAAGTCCATATACTTTGTTATTATCACAACTATTCCCTATGGATATGATATTTAAAACCTCTGGGTAAAATGTGACTCTGGTATGATATCTGTGCGATTGCGGATAATCCTACTTAAATCTAGTTAAATAGAGTGTAGTTAAAAAATACCAACAATCTCAGTGTTGGGTTATGGACTTTCTCAGTGATATATTTTTGCTTGCGTTTCGGTTTCTTAGCAGTGATGCTCTCCCAAAAATCATCTTTATTAAAATCTCCAAGAACATCAGCTATATTCACTACACATTGCTCAGAAAATCCTAGTGCTAAACTGAAATTTTTCCATGTGAGAATAAAAGGCTTGTTGAACATTCTAAATCGAACATAATCATCATCAAAGTCTAGGGAGCTAATAAATTCTATGGTGAGTAACTTGCTACCCCCTTTCGGTGATTTCCTATGCCTCTTCTCGTCCAATCATTCTAAAAATAAGCTCAAACTCAGAATCCATTCCAGTTTCAAGGAGTAAATTATCATCAAATGTTGGAGTATGAGTAAACTCTTTTGTCTTTACCATATTGAATATTTCTATTTGAGGTCTAAGTGGTAATAAAATTTGATTAAGGTCTGTTAACTCATACCTCTCTTTCTGTTGAGAAGAGGAAGATGGTTGGTGATGCTCAGGAGGTGATGGAGGATCGACGTCCATTCTGGAGCCAGCAAATGAAGGTACTTGAGATGACGAACGGCTTCAGGTGCTGCGGAATGAGAATGTCCTCTTGATTCTCCTGTGTGCACCTCCAACTTTTCGATTCATCTTGCCTGTAAAATGAAGAACACGAAGAACACGGCAAGAACAATAAGAACACGACGAACACAAAAGTGATTAGGATTAACAAATCAAAGAGAAAGAGAAGGAGGGGGAAATCCTTATGATGATCTTTCAAATTGATTTCTCTCTCTTTTCTTTTCTCTTTTTCTTGCTAATTGGTGGGTAATTGAACAAATGGAGTGTCGTAGTTGTACTGGCCGTGGAGCAGAGCTCTCTGGACTTGGAGTGAATGAGTGATGGGGTGTGAGAAATTGGAGGCAGAGAGGAAGTAGTAGGGCGCCGGCTGGCGTGGTGGTGAATAATTGGGGGTTGGGATGTGATGTGAGGTGATGCATGGGTCCCACATGTCTCCCGTATTTATACCGTATAATAATATAAGAATGAAAAACTAAATTATTTTATGAATCTATGAAAAATTAGAATTCCAATGATAGTATTTTTATAATTTTCTGCCACCACGGTAAATTTCATCGACGGAGATTTTACGCCGTTAGTCATAATTTCATGGGGCTTGGATTTTGTATATGGCATGCTTATTTTATTTTTTTAATAATTCAATTGGTAGGAAAAATAAATATGCTAGTTAATGCGAGAATTTAAATTACTGATAACTACCGAGTTACCTCCCGGCGAAGGTTTGGGGTTTTAAAAGTCCACCGACTTGGACTTCTCCAATTGATTTATTCTTTATGGTTGATCTCCGCGGTCGGAGACGTTGGTGTACCTTGCTCTTCTTGATCCTTCAAAGCCTCGCATTGCTTAGGTCTTGGCCTGAATGCGAATCGCTCTTCTTGCCCGTTGATGGTGAATATAATTTCTCCAGCTCCAGCATTGATGGTTGCATTTACGGTGTTTAGGAATGGTCACCCAAGGATAAGAGGTATGTTCCTCTCTCACGCATGTCAAGTATCACAAAATCTACAGGGAACAAAAAGTCCTGATTTTTTCTTTGGAATATTCTCTCGCTATCCCTACAAGGTAGCGTCTTGATTGGTCTGCTAGTTGCAAGCACATTGTTGTTGGAGTGAGCGTGGAATAGTTGAGTTTGTCGAAGACAGTCTTGGACATGACGTTGACGCTTGCTCCAAGATCACACAAGGCGTTCTCGAACATCTGGTTGCCTATAGAGCAATCAATAGTGGGACATCCGGGATCCTTCTTCTTGACAAGAGAAGAATGTAGGATTGCCTCACTACACGCCTCTGTTAGCTTAATGACTTCGGTAGAGGGTAGTGGTCCCTTGTTGTTGAGGATGGATCGAATGTACTTTGCATATGTAGGTACCTACATAGCATCTAACAACAGAATATTAACATATAATTTCTGTATAATCTCTACAAACTTACTAAACCGATCATCAGTGGTGATACTCCTTCTCCTTCGAGGGAACGGTAGGATAGTAGTATCTTAGAAGTCTTGCGTTAATTCGGGCTCTTACAGATCATCTGTTGGTAAGGGTGCTTCTACTTCTTTTTTTTTATTGTTCTTATCAGCTTCCTTGTCTACCTGCACCTTCTGGGTAAGGTGGATCACGTGTAACCTTTCCTCCTCTAGTAGATATTCTTTTGATCTGTTCATGGTTAGTGGCGCATGCAGTAGAGGCTAGGTGTGTAATTTGTGATTCTATCTTTTTATTAAACATTATCTGCTCTTTAACGCTAGAGAAAAATTATCTAATTTTGAATTTATTCTTTCTAACATTTCATCATTAAAAGCAAGCTTCTTATAGATACTCTCATTAATTCTAGCTTGTTCTAATATTAATTCTCTCAAGGTTGGTTGTTTTTTATTTGAAGAATTATAACTACCTTGGTACTTACCTTGGCTTGTTGCCTGAGGTTGACTCCATCCTTGCTTCTTAATGATTGCACTAATATCTTCTTCATATTGATCTTGAGAGTTGAATGTGTCTTGAATACCTTGACGATCTCTTTTGTAATTATTCCTCTGCTCTAGCCAGTTTAATAATACATCCATCTTGGTTGATAGTGCACTTGACTCCTCTAGAACTTCTTCACTTTCATGGCATGTCTGGGTGTTGAATGTCCATTTCTGATTTTCTACCATCTTTGCCATAATTGCTTCAGCTCTTCTAGGGGTGAGTAACATAAATGATCCTTCAGCAGTGGCGTCCAACTGCTCACATGACCTTTGGGTTAGTCCATGATAGAATGTTTGCATGAGCAACCACTTCTCCATTCCATGATGCGGGCAGTCTGATATGTATCCTTAAAAATGCTTCCAAGCTTCTGGAATAGGTTCACCCTTCTGCTGACAAAATTCTGAAATCTTCCCTCTTAAGATATTCGTTCAGCCTATTGGGAAAAACTTCTCTAAGAAAGCTTTCGAATATTCTCCCCACGTCTTGACTTGATCTTTAATCTGATAAAACCACTGCTTCTCTCTTCCTTCTAAAGAGAAAGGAAACAAACTAAGTAGCACAACATCTTGAGGAATGCCTTGAATGTCAATGGTGTTGCCAATCTCCAGAAAATTCTGCAGATGAGCAATAGCATCTTCATCCTTCTTTCCACTAAATATGATAACTTGTACTATTTTGATGAGGCTTGGCTTGATCTCAAAATCATGTTCTCCAATGTCAAAAGTCGGACCTACATGAATATTCTCAGTACATGGAGCAGAGAATTCACGTAGAGTCTTCTCAGCCATCGCTTCTCAAAATGATGTAAGACCCTTCTTCCTATGGTTGTTCCCCGATAAGAGTTAAAATTCTACAACCAATTCCTGCACTTACCCTATAAAATTTTCTAAATAAAACATGGGTAAGTCTGCTAAAAGCAAAAGGTTATGATCTAGATATAATTTTATTATTTTGTTCTCCATAAAAGGTTTACTCATATAAAATTCTAGAAAAATATGTATATCATGGTGAATCAATAATCCTAATAAATTAACCTAATAAATTAAATTGCCTTCCCCGGCAACGACGCCAGAAATGCTTGTTGGTATTTTTAACATCACTTCAAGTTAAGTTGTCATCCTTAACATGATGCCAAAAACCAAGGATTAAAATAATCTACACGCAATGACTCTAAATAGAATATATCCGCAAGCATACAGATAATTCTCCCGTTGTAGCATTTCACCTAGAGGAAGTATACCGAGTACCATTGATTTATTTTTATGCCAAAAGGATAAAGCAGCATTCTACTTATTAGGAGGGGGAACTTTTAAGGATTAAGAATAATAAATGGATAAACCCTATCATAACTGTCGGTGCGAGAACTGGTGGCCCTAGCCCCGACGAGTGAATTTGTGGTGCGTGCTCCCAAATCCGGATGGTGTGCGAGATGAACACAAGGGTTTAGACTGGTTCAGGCAATAGAAGGCCCTACGTCCAGCGGGGGAGAATGCCTTGTATTATCTTGCACCGAAGTGCTTGTAGGTAGGGGTGTACAGGCAGGTGGAGAGAGGGAGCTGGTCCCAAGTCTCGTGAAGGTTGAGTGGCTTGAGTGTGCCTATGTCGACTGGTGTCTCTCTCATCTACGGGCCCCCTGCCTCCTCCTTTTATAGCCGTAAGGAGGTGGCCGAGGCTTACAAAGAGTTGGCGTGCATGGGAAGCCGTCTCCCCTTCCTCTCCGGGGCCTCGGAGTCCGCCGTCATCCCTATGCCGGGGCCATGGTGTGGGGGCCGAACCTTTATTCTGTTGGCGCCCAGGCATGGGCGTGGCTGCATGGAGTCGCGTCCTCTGTCCTGTCAATGGATGAAGCGGATGTCCTTGTAGAAGTCGGTGGAGAGGCCGGGGGAAATGTATCTGTCCTGGTAGTATGCTGTAGCTTTGACTTCCCCCGGTTCCGAGGCTCGGAGGGCCTCGGCGCCCGTTGTCGCACATGGCGCGATTGACACAGGGGAGCGCCGTCATCGGGGCGATCGTCGCCCATCCCGGGCTCGAAAACCCGGTGGGACTGTTGCTTTTGATGGCGTCCCGCCCGGCTTGAATCCCGCACGGAGGATGGCGCTAGGTGGCCGTGCTTGGCGTGGCGGCCGCCCGACTTCGGGAGCCTTGGTGACGACTTTGTCGGGGAGATTAGACAACACACTCCCCCCATAGTGCAGGCATGGCCTCCTCTGTGGAGGATAACGTAACCCTGAGCGCGGATGAGAGCCATGACGGGACGGCCCCCATGCTCGCCATCGGTGTACGTGGGAAGGCGGGCGGTGGTTAAACGTCAAGTCGGTGGCCTGGTTTGACCCGGGAAGTGCGGCGTCCCCGCCCGAGGCCTGCTTTGTCGAGGGGGCTCGGGCGGGGCCAGAATCGGTTCCGTCCGAGGCCCCACCGGTGGGGGCTCGGGCGGGACGGAGAGTCGATTCCCCGCTCGAGGCCTGTCCGCCCGAGGCTCGGGGCGGGGCGAAGAGCTCTGTCCCGAGCCCCGGCCGTGGGGGGCTCGGGGGCGGGGACGGAGGTTGGCGCTCATCCGAGCCCTCTCGGAGTGGGCTCGGACGGGCCGGAGGCAAGACGCCGGGTCTGGTGCTTGGCGCCGTAGCCCAGATTCGATCAGTGGGAGGCCTGTTGGGCCAAGATTTGCGTTTGTTGGGCCTTCTTTAGAGGGCCCTTATTTTGGTCCCCGACAGTAGCCCCCGAGCCTCTGAAGGAGTGGGTGCACTCGTTCTGAGGTTGGAGCGGTCTTTGCCATGGTTGCAAACGTCTCACTCCGCGAGGTGCGCGCCAGCGCCCGGCGGGTGGCCCGAGGCCCAAGGAGGAGGAGTATGGAGGACTCCTCCGAGGGCTTTAGTTTACACGGTGTAGCTTACGGTTGTCTCGGGAGCCGTACCTTCCGGCGGGGGTGCGCGAGCGCACCCGCCGGGTGTAGCCCCCGAGGCCTCGGAGGAGTGTGTGCACCCGTCCGAGGGCTTGTTCGCGTTTTGGTGGTGAAACGATTCGTGCCGTCGAGCCCCCGGGCCCGTCGGCTCGTCCGGGGGTTCGGTTGAATGTCAGGACGCTTTCCCGAGCCGGTTTGCGCGTTGGGGGAAGTTCCCCGGCCCTCGTGGCGTTGAGGGGGAGCCGGTTGGTACTCGGTCTTTGTTTTTACGCACCTCGGCGTCCCTTCCGCGAGGGAGGAGGGTTGGACTCGTCGTGCTTTTCGTCGGCGAGTGTCGAACACTGACTAGGTCGAGTGATTTGTTAACGGGTAGATCCAAGTGAACCGCCTCGTGTGCCCCGTTCGTTAGGGATTTGGGCCCGGGCGCGGTTCATAAAAGCCGCCACGGTATGCGAGGCGGGGCTCGGGTCCCGTCCGCCGGGTCCTGAGGGCTCGATGCACTCCCACGCGGGATCCCCCTACTCGGCTGCCATGCTGGCCTTGTACGCGGCTACGAGGACGGCCCCCGCTTGCGCGGGGCCAGCGTGTATGAGGCCGTCCGGAGCTGCCCCCGACTCCTGTTGCCTTGAGGCGGCTGTCGAACCCCGAGATGGGCCAGCCTTCGTTCCTCGGACCGTAAATGGGCCGCCGGGGGGGCTCTTCGTGGAGAAGGAAACCACCGTTCCGCCTGGTCGTGGGGCGTGGCGCGCTTTCAGGCGGCCAGGCCGGGATGTGGAGCGCCCGCGGCGGGAGGTGGCGGCCCCACTTTCCATGTTGTGGCCGTTGTCGTGCTTGGCGTGGCCGTGGGCCCCACAACGGGCGTGATGCGTGGCGTTGCGGCTTCCGGCCGCGGCCTTGCGGTGACGGGCCCGGGCTCCGCGTCTCGGATCTTTTGTGCGGGTGGACCGTGTAACGTGTGTCGTGTGCGCCGAGCCCGTGTGGCCTTATGCCGCTCGTGTCTGCCGGCGCCTCGGGTCGCGCGTTGTGTGTAATCGATTGCGGCGCATCGTCGGCCGTTACACACTTAATGTAAAAGAAGGGGAGCGCATTGGGTATAAATACCTGTGCGGCCGCCGCGTTGGCCTCCTTCACGCCTTCTTTGCCCTTTGCCCTTGCCTTCTCCGCCGTCAGAGAGAGAGAGAGAGTTCTCGAGCCCGCCGGAGAGAGGGGAGCCTTCCACGCCGTCTTCCTAGCCCGTCCTTGCCTTTCCTGATGGCGCCTAGAGCTGATGTCGCCGGCGTCGCGGAGTGGGAGACATGCTCCGTGATGGAGGCCGAGTTGGTGGCACTGGTGGAGAAGGGGCTTCTCTGCACCCGGACTAGCTTCCAGCGGCCGGAGTGGATCGTCCCGCCGGCGGATCACGAGTACCCGCAGCCTCCACAGGGGTACGTCGTGAGCTTCACGGCGTTCCATGAGCGCGGGTTTGGAGTGCCGGTGGGGCGGTTCCTCCGGGCGCTCTTGGAGCACTACGGCCTGGAGCTCCACAATCTCGCCCCCAACTGCATCTCCCACGCCGCGGTCTTCGTGGCGCTGTGCGAGGGCTTCCTTGGCGTCGACGCGCATTGGGATTTGTGGCTATACTTCTTTGAAGCCACCCTATTCCTGAAATCTCCGCCAGGGGCGGAGAAGGAAAAGGGGAAGGAGAAGGAGGCGGAGAAGGGGAAGAGGCTGGCGGTCCGGGCCGGCGGTTGCACGCTGCAGCTGCGGTCCAAGCACCGCGGGAAGTACATCCCGGCAAAGCTTGCCACCTCGAACCGAGGCTGGCATAGCAAGTGGTTCTACCTCCGCAACGACGACGGACACTTGCCCACCTACACCGGGAAGGTGTTCACCTCCGAGCTGCCGTCGTGGCGGAAGGAGTTGATTGTCGAGAAGGAGAAACCACTCTGGAGGGTGTTCTCCGCCTTGGCGGTCTTGGCGAAGGCCGGGCTGGACGCCTCGGCGGTGATCGCCGCTTTCCATCGGGCGTCTTTGCCGCTCATGCATCGGCAAAGACGCTTATTTGTATGACATGCAGCCCGGCGACGACTGGGTGGGCACTCGGATGGCGGCCGAGGACCTGGGCTTCGCCGAGGTCTTCAACCGGACGAAGCAGGCAGCGTCGGTGGAGCACTCGCAATCGCTCAAAATTCGGCGCGGGGACGAGAACCGCATCGGGCCAGTAAGGCTCGTCGTGCTGTTTCGACGTGTGTTCTGCTCTTCTTCTTCCTCCCTATGTTCACCTTGGTCCCCGTGGCTGGGGGGGTGCAGGGAAGCCGAGTAAGTCGAAGCCCCCGATCGCCATCGAGAAAAGGCCAGCCGCGACCGCGCTGAGGGGGCTGACAAGAAGAAGAAGGAGAGCGCTGCGGCGCGCAATGTCCGCAAGCAGCAGGAGAAGGACGATCTGGCCCGGCTGCGTCGGCGCCAGGAGCGGGACAACCTCCCCCGGGAGCCGACGCCGCCGGACACCACCGAGTACGATGATGGCGAGGGCGATGACGAGGTGGGTGGGACGAAGACGAAGCTGAGCCGTTGCCCGGGCTAGATCCCCAGGTGGCGCGCCGCGCCTCGAGCGGGCGGCGGCTCGTCAGCCGGTGTGCACCCGGAAGGGGTGCCGGGAGGGGTTCGCCCCGGCGGCCGCCGGACTGGGCCCGGCGATGCCCCCCGCGCCGGGGCGCCTTCCTGCGGGGGAGACGCGCTCGCTGGGGAAGGAGATCGCTGAGCCCTCCCCGCCGAGGCCCGGCCCCCACAACGGCCCGCGCGGCAAGGGGCGGGTCGGAAAAGTCGCAGGGGGGTGTCTCGGAGGAGGGCTGGCTGGGGCGGGGCGCCGGGGATCCCGCCCTCGGGAGGGTGCCGTTCGGCGGCAAAATTTCAGTGCGCGGGTAAGTCACGCCCACTCCTTGTCGTTGTCTCGAGCACTTGCTTCTTTTTCTTCCGCAGATTTTTTACCTTGTGCCCATCCACGGCTGAAGCGCCCGGGCCGCGGTGGATCTGGCGCCCCTTGCCCCGGGAAACAGCTAAGGCGGGGAGAGGGGGCGCAAGCCTCGGCTCCGCCGTTGACCCAACGGCCGAGACCGAGGGGAAGAAGAAGGCCACCGAGGAGCCGCCAACCACGGGGCGGCCCTTGGCGATGGAGGCTTTGGTGGCGCGGGCGTCTACCGCGGAGGCCGAGGGCACGCCTGTGCCGCCACCGGTTGAGGGGGCCGGCCCGTCGGGCGCCGCCCGGCTCGGGGAGGCTCACGACGAGGACGACGACGCAGGATCGTGGCCGTGTCGGCCGGGTGGACCCCGGTGTCGCCCGAGGCGACGGTGGAGGAGCCCACGGTGGCCGCTACAGCCGACGCGGCCATGACCGAGGCGAGGGGCCCGGCTCCTCAACAAGCCGTGGCCACCGAGGTGGAAACAGCCTCTGGCGGACGGGAGGAGCCGAGGAGGCTCGAACGCCCCGAGGCACCCACCGAGGGTGCCCTCGGCCCGTGCCGACGCATCCGGTGAGGTGCCGGCCCGGGGGGCCTGATCGGAGAGCCGGCTGCCCCGGGCCTTTGGAGGAGCGGGGGGCATTCGTGCCGGACGACGCCAAGGAGGTACGCCCCGGTTGGACGCCATGCGATGCGCCGACCGCATGCGAGGCGGCTGCCCGACCATCGTGTCGTGGCTGTGCTGGGAGCTCGCCCCCTTGCTTCGGGTAAGTGATTGTTCCGTTCTCATTCCCTTTGGGGCCCTCTTCTCGGTGACCGACGTAGAGAGGGTGTATGTTGCAGAGCTTGCGCAGACGCCGGGCGGAAGTCCGAGGTCCTCCGCAGAAAGTCGGCCGGGCCCGCGATCAAGCACCTTCGCCAGAAGGGGCTGGTCGCCACCGACGACGACGGCGTGGCCGGGAACGCCGAAGCTCGAGGAGCTCCGACTTCTAGTTTCGCGGCCGCGACCGAGGCGACGACGGGCGCGGCAAGACGCCACCCGGGCCGTAACATCGCAGCAAGCCACGCCCGGGAGCTCGACTCAACTCCGACGGAGAAGGAGGCGATGGTCGCCGAGGCTTCGCTGGGCCGGGCGGACTCCATCAGTCCACGTCCGAGCAGCCGGAGGCCTCCAAGGGCCGAAGCGCATTGTGCCGGGCCGAGGAATACTCCAAGCCGAAGGAGGCGCTGGCGCAGTGGGATCGGCAAAAGGGAGACCCTCCGCGGCCGTTGCAGGGTGAGTACTGCGGACGTTTTTTCATACCGCGCTATTTGCCCGAAGTCCTAACGCTTGAGTTGCCGCAGCTTGCAAGGCGGGGGTGTCGGAGCCGGAGTAAAGGCCTCTTCGTCGCCGCAGCCGCCCACGACTCCGCGCATGGTGAGCTCAACGCCTTGACGCAGCGTGAGGCCACGGTCATCCGCGCAGCGGTGGAGGCGGAGGATGCCGCGGCAAGCAGCTTGGTGGCGGGCGGCCTCGGTGCCGTAGCGGGTGGAGGAGGCGCCTGAGGCCCTCCGAAGTTGGCGTGACGCACACGCCGCCGACCATGTCCCACTACCGGCTCGACCTCCCTCGGATCGCCGAGGGGCCTGTCGTGGCCGAAGAGGAGCTGGGTCACGAGCGATGTGCTGGCCCAACTTGTCGAGGAGGCCGAAAGCAGTGGGGCTCTGCAAGATCGGGCGGCCACTTTTGCGCCCGCCGTCGTCTCCACCCCTTCCGGCGGAAGCTAGTGACGCCGAGGCCGCGGATGCTGGTGTTGGAGACGCCGAGGCCGCGGACGCAGCGGCCCGAGGCCCGAGGCCGGTCGCCGCCCCCAAGATGTTGGTGGTCGGGACGCTCCCCAGTAGTTCCTGTAGGTTGGGCTCAGTTGCCCATGCAAATAAAAGTTTATGTTGAATTAATGTTTACGACACACTTTGTGTTAATTAGCCCATCGAGGCTTTATGTTTTTATGCTGACTCTTTCGTCGTCTCTATGTTTCCCTTCCGTGGTGCTCATTACTTAGTTGTGCGGGGGAGGCTTTGCAGCCGTAAGTCGTCCCTCTAGCCGAAGGTAGGGACCGTGTTGATTGTCACGGTCCCGTTGCCTTTTCGTAGTGAGCGACTTCCCCGTGAGGCTCGGAGTCCCCCCTTTTTGGCTGAGGGCTGCAAGCGGAGGCACCGTAGCGTTGGGGCGTAGGTGGCCTCGCGGCTCGGCTGCCTCTGGCTTTGGGGAAACTTTGGCCGTGCCTTCAACTAAGTACGCGGGACCTTCGGGAATGCAGAGTTCACGAAGAATAGCCAGTAAATGGAAAAGAATTTTTGCGGGGTGCTTTTCAGGAGGGGGTTCCCCCCTTTCTAGCCCCTGAGGGAGGCTTGGTTTTGAAGAGTCAAAACCAAGTCTCACTGAGCCCTTCCGAGGGCAAAGTGATGTGACTTGGAAAAACGCCCAAGGTCTTTAGTTTTTTCAAAGAGGTACAAAGTGTATGTACAAGGCTTGGGAGATTTTAAGGGTAGAAGTGACGTAGCTGTTGAATATTCCAAGTGTTGTTGAGGACTTCTCCGGCTTCGTTCGCGAGCTTGTTGTGCCCGGCCTGAGTACCTCGGCGATGATGAAGGGCCCTTCCCAAGGCGGCGTGAGCTTGTGGCGTCCTTGGTTGCTCTGGCGGAGTCGAAGCACCAGATCACCCTCCTTGAGGTCCCGGATCCGGACACGTTGGTCGTGGTAGCGTCGGAGGGACTGCTGGTATCTTGCTGAGTGTAGGAGGGCTGCGTCCCTAGCTTCTTCGAGCATGTCCAGTGAATCTTCCCGAGCCACTTGGTTTCGTGCCTCGTTGTAGGCCTTGAGCCTCGGGGATCCAAACTCCAAGTCGGTGGGCAGCATGGCCTCGGCACCGTACACCGGGAAGAAAGGCGTGAACCCCGTGGCCCGGCTCGTCGTCGCCCCGAGGCTCCGGAGGACCGAGGGGAGTTCCTCGAGCCACCTTTTGCCGTACTCATTGAGCTTGTTGAAGATCCGAGGCTTAAGCCCTTGCAAGTATCATCCCGTTGGCCCGTTCCACTTGCCCGTTAAATGCGAGGGTGCGCGACCGAGGACCGGACGACGCGTATCGGTGCTCGTCGCAGGTCTTGGAACTTCGCCCCGTGAACCGGGTGCTTTGTGGTCGGTGATGATGGAGTTCAGGACTCGAAACGGTGGGACGATGTACGTGAAGAAGAGCACCGCCTGCTCGGACCGAATGTTGGTGACGGGCGTGCCTCGATCCACTTGGAGAACTTGTCGATGGCGGCGAGCAGATGAGTGAAGCCCCCCGGGCGCCTTCTTGAGGGGTCCCACCGGTCTAGCCCCCACACGGCGAAAGGCCATGTGATTGGGATGGTGCTGAGGCGCTGAGCCGGCGGGGTGCGTTTGACGAGCGTAAATCTTGGCACCCTCGCAGTGCGTACCACCTTGGTGGCGTCGAGAGGCAGTGATCGGCCCAGTAGAACCCCTACTAGGAAGGCGGCTGCCGCCGAGGGACAGGGGGGCGTGGTGGCCGCACACTCCGGCGTGGATCTTGCAGATGAGGGCGAGGCCGTCCTCAGCCGTGATGCATCATTATGGGACTCAGGGGCTTCACTTGTAGAGCTCATCTTCGACGGCGACGAAGGACTTCGCTCTCCTTGCGGCCCAGCGCTGGCTTGGTTGAAGTCCTCGGGGAGAACGCCTCGGACGATCGGTCGAGGTATGGCTCCCTCCGGTCAGCAGGCTCGGCCTCTAGGTTTTCTCCGTCGACCTCCATGACCTCGGCCTTTGATGCCGAGGACGTCTCGGCCGAAGGGGCCTTGGATCTTTGAGGGAATCTCGGATGCCCTCCCAGCCCCCGAGGGTGGTCTGAATGATCCTCCGAGGTCGCTTCCTACCCTCCGGAAGTGACAGAGGGAGCTGGGAGGTCTTTGGTGAAGACGTCTGGGGGAACCGGGCCCCCTTCCAAAGGGGCGATCTTGGTGAATTCGTCGGCGGCTTCGTTGTACCTTCGGACGACATGGTTGAGCTCGAGGCCGTCAAACTTGTCCTCCAAGGCGCGCACCGCTTTGCAGTACGCGTCCATCTTGGGGTCGTGGCAGCTTGAGTCCTTCATGACTTGGTCGATGACGAGCTGCGAGTCGCCTCGGACATCGAGGCGCTTGACGCCGAGCTCGATGGCGATCTTTAACCCGTTGAGCAGACCCCTCATACTCGCCATGTTGTTCGACGCTAGGAAGTAAAGGCGGATCACGTATCGCACGTGTGTACCCGAGGGAGAGACGAAGAGGAGGCCGGGCGCCGCCCGGTCTTCATCGAGGGACCCGTCGAAGTACATCGCCCAAACATTCCGCTTCAAGTGGGGGCGGCGGTGGGTGTCTACATCCCACTCCGCGAGGAAGTCGGCCAGGACTTGGGATTTGATGGCCTTCCTTGGCGCATAGGAGAGGGTATCTCCCATGAGCTCGACGGACCACTTGGCGACCCGCCCCGAGACCTCCCGGTTCTGGAGGATTTCTCCCAATGGGAAGGAAGAAACCACCGTCACGGGGTGAGCGTCGAAGTAGTGTCGGAGCTTTGCGCGTCGGGACCACCGCGTAGAGCGGCTTACGGATCTGCTTGGGTAGCGGATTTTGGTTTCGGACAACACCTCGCCGATGAAGTAGACCGGCCTGCGGACCGGCGGTGTGTGGCCCTCTTCCTGTCTCTCGACGACGATGGCCACGCTGACCACCTGAGTGGTTGCAGCGACATACAAGAGGAGAGGTTCTCCCTCGGCAGGCGGGGACGAGGATCGGGGTGTTGGTGAGGGCTGCTCGAAGCTTGTCGAGGGCCTCCCGGGCCTCGAGAGGTCCGGGAGAAGCGCTCGGTTTTCCTCGAAAGGCGGTGCAGGGGCAAGCCCTTCTCGGCCGAGCCGCGAGATGAAGCGGTGAGGGCCGCAAGGCAGCCCATGACCCGGCCTGACGCCCTTGAGGCCTCGATCGGCCCCATGCTCGTCACCGCGTTCACCTTCTCCGGGTTGGGCTCGATGCCGCTTGGAGACGATGAACCCGAGGAGCATGCCTCGGGGGACCCAAGACGCACTTTCGGGGTTGAGCTTGGCGCTTTTGGCCGTAAGACACTCAAAAGCAACCTTCGGGTCGGAGATGAGGTCATCGGCCTTTTTCGTCTTGACCACGATGTCGTCGACATAGGCCTCTACGGTCTCCCCGATGTGGTCGCCGAAGACGCCCTGCATGCACCGCCGATACGTGGCACCTGCGTTCTCGAAGTCCGAAAGGCATCGTCACGTAGCGGTACATGCCGAAGGGGGTGATGAAGGGCGTTGCGAGCTGGTCGGACTCCTTCATCTTTATTTGATGGTAGCCGAGTAAGCATCAAGGAAGGATAAAAGCTCACACCCCGAGGTGGAGTCGACTATCGATCGATGCGAGGTAAAGGAAAGGGAACTTTTGGACATGCTTTATTCAAACCGGGTGTAGTCTACACACATCCTCCATTTCCCACTCTTTTTACTAACCATTACAGGATTAGATAACCACTCGGGGTGGAACACCTCCTTGATGAACCCGGCCGCCAAAAAGCTTGTTCACCTCCTCACCGATGACCCTGCGCTTCTCCTCGTCGAATCGGGCGGGCGCCGCTTCACCGGTGCGGATCGGCCCGGATATCAAGGGAGTGCTCGGCGACATCCCTCGGAATGCCTGGCATATCCGAGGGACTCCACGCGAAGATGTCGATGTTCGCGCGGAGAAAGTCGACAAGCACGGTTTCCTATTTGGGGTCGAGGGAGTCGCAGATTTTCACCGTCTTGCCGGACGAGGTGGAGGGATCCAGCGGGACCTCTCTCACCCCATCGGACGGCTCGAAGGTGCCGGCGTGACGCTTGGAGTCGAGAGCCTCGGAGACGGCCATGGCCTCGGCGTGCTCGATCGCCTCTACGTCACAGTTGAACGCGTGCTCGTAGGAGGATCCGACGGTGATGACGCCGCTGGGGCCCGGCATCTTGAGGAGGAGGTACGTGTAGTTCGGGACCACCATGAACTTTGCGTACGCAGGGCGTCCGAGGATGCCGTGATAGGTTCCCCGGAAATCAACTACGTCGAAGGTGATGACCTCCTTGCGGTAGTTTGACGGAGTTCCGAAGACGACCGGGAGGTCGATTTGCCCAAGGGGCCAGGCTCGCTTGCCCGGCACGATGCCCTGAAAGGGGGAGTTAGAGGGTCGGAGGTGCGGGCGCTCCATCCCTAACGAGGTTGAGGGTGTCGGAGTAAAGGATGTTGAGGGCCGCCGCCATCCATCAACACCTTGGTGAGCCGAGCGTTGCCGACAACGGGGTCTACCACGGCGGGTATCTTCCGGGGTTCGGCACGTAGGCTGGATGGTCATCGATGCCGTAGGTGATGGCGTCGGCCGACCACGCCAGTGCTAGCGTGGTGGCGGGTCACACCGAGAACACTTCTCGGCCTTCGCTTTGATCGGGCGAGGGAGAGTTTCAAGGGAGTCCCCGATGACGATGAATACATCGTGGACCTCAGGGAACCCGTCACCCTTGCCTTGGTCCTCCTTCTCCTTCTTCCTCTTATCCTCGGGCGGGGGGAGCTTTTGGTAGAAGCGGCAGGCCAAGTCACACTCCCCCATGGTGTGCTTGACTGGGAACTTGTGGAAGGGACATGGTTTCTTGAGCATATCGTCGAACGCCCCGGGCCCTGGGGGGCCCCGGGGTGCCTTGCGGTCGGCCGCGGCGACGAGCTCGTCCTTGGAGTCTTCCTCCTTCTTGCCGTGCTTGCCCTTCCGCTTGCCCCTCTTGCTCTTCTTCAGGCTGCGGGTTGCAACGGCGTACGCTCCTTCATCATACGCTTCCCCTTGTTGCCGGCGCCATGAAGATGGCCCCAACGCTTCCTCACGGAGGCGAAGTTTGTAGCCACCTCAAACAGCTCGTTGGCTGTGGTGGGCATTTTCGGCCAGCTCGTGGACCAACTCCTTGCAGGTCGTTCCGTCTAGGAATGCCCGATGATGGCGGGCGGCCACGTTGGGCAGCTCGGTGCACTTCTTGGAGAAGTGGCGGATGAAGTCACGGAGGCGACTCGTCGGGCTTCCGGGCGGCAGCTACGGAGGTCCAGGGAGTTCCAGGCGCACGTAAGTGCCCGGAAATTTCCCACAAAAACCTTGACTAGTTCGGGACGATCGCGGATCGTGCGGGCGGGAAGATGCTCCGACCAAGCGCGCGTGCGAATCGCCCAAGTGAAGCGGAAGGTTACGGATGATGAGCCGGTCATCGTCCGCGCGCCAAGCTGGCATGCCAGGCGGTAGTCGTTGAGCCAAACCTCGGGGTTTGTTTCTCCCGAGTATTTGGCTAGGTTGGCCTACCGTCGAAACCGGAAAGGGAACCGTGCGTTGCGGATCTCCCCTGAAGGCGCGTGGCCGGGGGGATCGGCATCGTCACGGTCCTCGTCGCTATCGCGCCTACCGCCTCTGCGCGGCTGGCGGTCGCGTCCGGCCCGTGCTCCGACCTCTTTCGCGGCGTTGTTGATGACGTTGCGTGCGTCGCCATCATCGATGCTGCCGCGTTCGTCTCGAAGACGCTCGTGGATCGGCCTCCGTGATGGGTCCTGATGGACCGAGGCTTCTCGTTCGCGGCGTGGGCGCTCCTCGTCCTCCTGATCCCTCGATGTCCGATGCCGGGAGGCCGAAGCTTTCAGCTTCTTTGGGCGGCCAGCCTATCTCGAGATAGTCTCGTAGATCATCTCGAATCCGTCGCCCCTCCCGGTCGATGGTTCCCGCATTGCCCGGACCAGGAGGGCCGCCGCGGCAACGTTGTGACTCGCCCGTGGAAAGATGGGAGGACGCTCTCCTCCTTCGTCGTTGACGATCCTTCTGTTGACTTCACGCGCGCGTTGGCGAGCAGCAGGGCTAGGATTGTGGGTCGCATGGTGGGCACGCTCGAGTGCTTCTATCTCCTGTCATAACAGGCGACGATCGCGCTCGAGCCTGTCCCCAAGCTCACGAATCCGCTCCATAGCCGGTCGCCGTGGCACTTGAGGAGTTGCCGGCGGTTCGCCGGTCCCCGGAGGGCCCGTACGAGATGGAGTCTGCGGCCTCTGGCCCGTGGGGCCGAGACATGTTAGGGTCTACAGGCCTTGCGCCCACCGGTGTTGCTCCTGCGGCGGGCGTGGAGTCACGCCCCTGGTTGCCGTCGTCGTTGCCGTTGACGTTGGCGCCGAGTTCGCCGATCTCCACGTGGAAGCACTCACGCGTCGGGTCATACACGTCGTCCGGGGAGTCGGAGTCGGGGTAGTCAAAGGCAAAAGCGTGCTCCGGGATGAACCCCCTGGGTTCCGTATCCTCGAGGTAGCGCCGGATGGGATGGGCGTAGCGCTCCGGAGTGGCGCCGCATTTCTCGGCCGATCGAGGTGCTCCTCGGCGTGGACGGATCCGTCGGGGATGTCCGCGCTGGATGCTCCGCGGAGCGCCCGGCGGCGGCAGGCGCCTTCTTCGAGCTCCCATGATGGTGGAGACCAACGCCGTGCTCGCCGGCGGCATTGACCGAGGCCAAACGGCTGGTGTGGTGGTGACGGCAAAACAGCGTCCTCACGAGGCGTCGCCCCGGTTGTAGCACCGCGAGGTGCTCCCTCGGTCGCCCGGCATCGCCAGGAGTCCGCCATGCTCGACGAGAACGTGCGCCCCTTGGCTCCTCCTTCGCCCGGCCTGGTGATGGATCCGCCCTGGGGGGCAGCGTCGGGGAGGTCCCCGAAGTCTCGGTCGGGAGGAGCTCCACGTCGGCCCCGGACCCGAGTTGACACGAACTCGAGCTCACCAAAACGGATCAGGGTCCCCGCCTCCAGCGGCTGGTGGGAAGGAGAGTCGGGGTTGAGGCGCCCCTGAGAGGCGTCGTCGCGTCCGCTGGCCATCCGGAAGTCTGGCGGGAAAAGGGATGAAACACGCATAGGCCCCTACGGCGCGCCAACCAACCGGTGTGCGAACCGGTGGCCCTAGCCCCGACGAGTGAATTTGTGGTGCGTGCTCCCAAACCGGATGGTGTGCGAGATGAACACAAGGGTTTAGACTGGTTCAGGCAATAGAAGGCCCTACGTCCAGCGGGGGAGAATGCCTTGTATTATCTTGCACCGAAGTGCTTGTAGGTAGGGGTGTACAGGCAGGTGGAGAGAGGGAGCTGGTCCCAAGTCTCGTGAAGGTTGAGTGGCTTGAGTGTGCCTATGTCGACTGGTGTCTCTCTCGTCTACGGGCCCCCTGCCTCCTCCTTTTATAGCCGTAAGGAGGTGGCCGAGGCTTACAAAGAGTTGGCGTGCATGGGAAGCCGTCTCCCCTTCCTCTCCGGGGCCTCAGAGTCCGCCGTCATCCCTATGCCGAGGCCATGGTGTGGGGCCGGGCACTGTTACGCTGGCGCCGCATGGCATGGGCGCGGCTGCGTGGAGTCGCGTCCTCTGTCCTGTCAATGGACGAAGCGGATGTCCTTGTAGAAGTCGGTGGAGAGGCCGGGGGAGATGTATCTGTCCTGGTAGTATCTTTGTAGCTTTGACTTCCCGGTTCCGAGGCTCGGAGGGCCTCAGCGCCCGTTGTCACACATGGCGCGATTGACAGGGGAGCGCCGTCATCGGGCGTCGCCGCCCATCCGGGCTCGAAAACCCGGTGGGACTGTTGCTTTTGATGGCGTCCCGCCCGGCTTGAATCCCGCACGGAGGATGACGCTAGGTGGCCGCGCTTGGCGTGGCGGCCGCCGACTTCGAGGAGCCTTGGTGACCTGACCTGTCAGGGAGATTAGACAACACACTCCCCCATAGTGCGAGGCATGGCCTCCTCGTGGAGGATAACGTAACCTCGAAGCGTGGATGAGAGCCGTGGCGGGACGGCCCCATGCTCGCCATCCGACATGTCTTGTGGGAAGGCGGGCGGTGGTTAAACGTCAAGTCGTGGCCCTGGTTTGACCAGAAGTGCGGCGTGTCCCGCCCCGAGGCCTGTCTGTCGGGGGGGCTCGGGCGGGACGGAGAATCGGGTTCCCGCCCGAGGCCCCACGGTGGGGGGCTCGGGCGGGACGGGAGAGTCGATTCCCCGGTCCGAGGCCTGTCCGCCGGGGGGCTCGGGGCGGGGCGAAGAGCTGCTCGGTCCGAGGCCCGGCCGTGGGGGCTCGGGCGGGACGGTTTCGAGTCCCCCGTCCCGAGGCCTGTCCGCCGGGGGCTCGGGCGGGGCGAAGAGCTGGCTCTGTCCGAGGCCCCGGCCGTGGGGGGGGGGCGGGGACGGAGAGTTGGCCTCATCCGAGCCCTCGGCCGAGTGGGCTCGGACGGGCCGGAGGCAAGACGCTGGTCCTGGTGCGCCAGCGCCGTAGCCCAGATTCGATCAGTGGGAGGCCTGTTGGGCCAAGATTTGCGTTTGTTGGGCCTTCTTTAGGGGGCCCTTATTTTGGTCCCCGACAATAACCTAATACACCAATGCCTTAGCAATAACTAGTCAAAAGTAACGATAAATGATAAATGAGTAATTAAGGTAAATGGTATTCTAGAGCTAGAAAATAGACTCCCTAATGTAGTAAAGCAATCTAGAGGTTCAATTAGAAATAAGGAAACCTATGTAATTACTAATATAAAGTCTACAGCCTACGCCATGCTACACATTTTTATCTATAGTGCAATAAACTCAGAAGACATCATAAGTAGCATCAACTAAAGGGGATATTAAGACACAAAGGTCACCTCCTTCGCGACCGTGCTCGGCTAGTCCTATGTACGGGGGATGGACTTTAGAGGAACCAATGCAGCTGTCACCTGCGTGGACTACCACACGACCCGGCACATCAGGGTGCCTCCGTAGGTACACAATATATCTAGACACCACGTCTACATAATGTGCACCACCTGACCCACTCGAGTATTGAATCAGGCGCTTTACGATCATATAACAATAATCATCATAAACTACAACTATATCGAATGTGTAATTAGAATAAACTAAGAACTGAATAAGTAGCAATATATTAAAGTAGAGCAAAGTTATAATGAAATACAAGATAAAATTACCAAATTCTAGAAGACAGATCACGGAATCCCGGCGGAGCGCCCGATCTCTACTTGAATCTTGCTAGACGACTAAACTAAGAACTTGAAGAACTAGAGCTCTACTTCTAATCTCTGGAAACCCTAACTTCTGACTACTCTTGATGAATGAAGCAGAAGGAATGAATTGGTGTGTTGAGGGGAGTCTACCCCTCCTTTTATAGCCAGGTGGAGTGCACGCGCGCCGTAGGATCAAAGCAACGTAGCTAACGGTGGAGATGAAAACCCTAGGCGGCAGGAGAAGCTTCCAGAAGCGGGGGGCCAAACCCTAGCCCCTTGGGGCGGGCGGCGCCGGGGGGGGGGGCCGGCCCCCCACTGTGGCGGCCGCAGCCCCCCGCCGCCGGGTGTCTTCTAGATCCTTCCCGAACCCTCGCGGCGATGTAGTTGCGTCATGTTAAGTTTCGTGGTAAAATTGCATTAAAATCCTTCTTTTAGCCTTTTTCGGAAAATCACTTGGAAATTTCACAAATCACCAAAACTCGTGGAATTTGTCGATATAACCCCTATCACCGCTATTGCTTCTCCAAGAGCGATTGTTGACGGTATAAAATTTGCACTTAGTGGCCATCAACAGAGATGAAGCAAGACACATGGTGAACTCCAAAGATCGAGATAGAAATCAAAAATGGCAAGGAGCAAAAAAGATGGCACGACAAAAGGAGCACCATCTAGGAATAAGAGGAACTATGACCAAGATGTGAGGTTGACCAAATAAGAAAAGCATCGAGCAAAACAAAAGGACCATCAAGAGTCATCTACTCTTTATCACATGGTGTCATCGTGCTCTAATGATGAAGGTAACATCCAAAGGTAAATGGTCACTACTTAAAATATTTTTCCTTGATTTTAGTATGAACATGAATAAAGAACTTAATATGTTTGAGTATTAATTATCCATGATCAATCCTGATTAACTCAACATGTCTAGTTCTTTAAACTTGTTCATAGCACCACTACCTTGATCTATAGTCTTAATCAAATGAACTAAAAAGTTGCACATCATATGCTTGGAAGATGATAATCATGATCATGTAAAGACCAACACATCATGTACAGATAGATAATCTTTCCTTGGTTAAGCATTTTAACTCTTGTGGCCTAATGAACTTAAAGGTTACATCCTTGCTCAACCTTTTGATCTTACCTCTTATGATGATATTGAACAAAGCACATAACATCAACTCCATGTTGTTCAAAGTGACTAAGGACAAGAGATGTGGAATGGAAGTTTTGGTTCTGCTGGTGTTTTTCCACCAGTAGAGTCTATGCACTTGATCTCTGCCTTGTCTTCATGAGTAGGACACACTTTAAGCAAAGTGTGGGGGAGTCAGTTCCCTACTTTGTACAAGTGGAGGTCCTGAACCTGTCAAAGCAAAATCAAATCTCAAAATCAAGACGAGTTAGGTAGAAGAAGGTGACACATCATAAAGGGCGTTAGCATAGAATCTTAATCTTCACCGAAAGAGCTAGCTTGGAGAAGAAGCACTCCTATACACGCAACCAAAAAAACTCCAATTTTGTCAACACTGGAGGAATTAACAAGAAGGGAGAAGTCCTGTCCGGAGGACTTTAAAATCTAAACCCCTTGTAGGAGGTAACATCGGTAGTTATCCATATTTACATTTTTGCATTACATGGATTATTTTCCCTTTAGCATGTTTACTTTTCCGCATTAGCATTGCATAAAAAAAAATAATAATACTAAAAAATAGGTATTCATCTTATTAGATAATTCATGCATTATAAAACTTGAAGCCCCATGTGAATAGTTCTATGGTGTGTAAAAGCCCGTAGGAGTATTCACCGTGGTGGTATAAAAATAACAAAAATAATCATACATACATGTCTTCTTTCCTACATAATAAAAATAGAAAAATCAAAAAATAATAATTAAGCATCCTCTTTGCCTTTGTAACAACCTTTGAAAACCTCTCACAATAACTAGTCCGTGAAAGCGGCTAACCACTAACTACTTACCCTAACATTCCACAAGTTTTGGTGTTTTGTGAGATGTTTCTTTGTAGATGACTCTAAGAGCTAGTCCACCTAGGAATCTTCATTGACATCACTCAAAGTACACCTTCCCAACACACGGCTAATCAGCGTGTGTGGAGGAAGCAACTTCTTGTTGGATGAGATCGAGATTCACGGCTACACTTGCTCTTGTAAGCATGAGCTCCACTTTGTGAGGACTGCTCGGCTTCAATGCTCAACCACGACAACAACCGGCTTGGGGAAGACATCCTCTAGGTACCCAGGTAAGTATACCTACATGATTATCGAGTCAGTCATAAAAATGAAAATACCAAAAATATGTGAGCACATGAAGATTCACTATAGTATCATAAGAAAACTTAAAAATACCAAAAATATGTAGACACATGAAGTCCATGCTTGTTAGAGTCTTTAGAGTCTTTTATAGTATGAGTCTTTAAAAATTGAAAAACCAATAAAAATATTTGTCTAGATAGAGTCAATAAATAAGCAAGCCCTTGAGATAATCCCTAAAGATGAAAATGATGAAATGCTGCTCTGTCATAACACCTTTGAAGTACCTAGTTTTTAGACATAAGTTTTCTCGAGTTTTGGCTTGAACTGTTTTGACATGAAGATTTGCTCTGAGCCTGAAACTTGTGGGTTGCATGTGCTTGAACTAAGTCTAGGTAATTAATTGGTCTGATTGAGAAAGTTTGAGCTACTATTTATTTTATTTCGAGTGACACTAGAGTTCTGGAGATTTATCTTTTAAAAAAAATATAAAACCTTACATGATGAGTTCCTGTATGACAAAGCTTACATTCCCACCAGAGCCAGAAATGATGAGATAGGCTAGATATACATCCATATATATGTTTCTTGTCTTGCATTGAGTTTTGTCAACCTTTATGACCTTTGTGAGAGATTTGTCATGCTCTTGAATCAAGATCCACTTACACTCCACCTTCATATGCACTACCCTATACTAGAGTAGGCACAAAAACATACCATTCCATCTACACCCATCCAAAAATATTTTACTCCTACACTAGAAGAGAACACCAAGAACATTTCCATTAGATAGCCACACAATAAATGCTCTATGTTCTCATTGCTATCTCTCAAAAATCTTGTGTGCCAAAAGGAGTGTTATGAGCTATGCAAAAGTTATCAAAAAAGAGATAAACTAAGGGAGTTGAAAAAATGGACAAGTGTCCGAGCAATGATACTTAGATGCTTTCCTCCCTGAAAAAAAGAAAGATAAAAAAGATAGCTCATACTCCCTAGACAAGTTCTAAATTCCAAAAGAGAGATATATTTTCAAGGAGCATAGTAGAATTAGGTTCCACCAAATATCCATCATATCCATACACTTGCACATCTTGATTCGATTGTATGACTTGTTTCTCCGTGGATCCATTGTTTGACTTGATAACTTATGCATTGCAAGTTTATTCTTTCAAGTTTTCTCCTTACCTATGAGTTCCACATAAGCCTTAGTTATAGGATGAAAAGAAAGGTAACCATCACTACTACCTTGGTGAGAATCCACAAATACCACATATACTGAGAGATTTGAGAGTGTCATACATGAGAAACTCTGAGTTTTGTTTATAACCCTCTAAACCCTCTAGAATGATAGTTGAATGAAGAGCTTGATACATAGTGCTTGGCTGGATCTTTCTGTCTTTCGATTGTATGGTCAAAGGTAACATGAGTAAGTTTGAAGGTCAGCTCAGTTATTGTTTAAGCTTGGAGGAGAATTTTGTCTGAATACAGACATACTTCTAAGGAGTTACATCGAGATGGTTACAATGCTTAAACTTATACATATCTTTTGATAAGCTTTCTGAGCTTAGCTTTGCTATGGGATTAGCAAAAGTTAAGTGTGGGGGTGTTGTTGATTGCTATTAATGACCAAATTTACCCGTCAACTAACTCCTAAAAGAGGCACATTGGTGATCACCAACATAGACTTAGGGTTTACACTAACGGAATTCCACGAGTTTGGTGAATCTTTGTTTCTACAGGTACACATCGGAAAAGCTATAAAAAAGGACCAATGTGACAAATTGCAAGCACATTAAATGATGAATTGGAATACACCATTGTGAAGAGCTCGTCGAGATGATCGAAATGGACATATCATTTGCCTTTTTTGGAGTTCCGGATGATCAGATATCAATTCCACAGGGGGGCTACACTAGAAGACTCCAGAAGGCGCGAGAAGACACCACGGCGAAGCGGCACCGCGGCGGCCCCGAGCGGCCGGCCCGTCGGCCCCCCCTTTCGTCGATCCTACTGAGGGGGCCAATCGGGCCTAGCCTCGGCCCACATGCTCCACCGCCTTAGGGTTTCAATCTCAGCCGTCCGGCAAAGTCGTTTTGATCCAAGGGCTCACGTTCATCCCACCGGGTTATAAAAGGAGGGCAGGACCCCCCCAGGGAATCACACATTTATTTGCAATTCTCTTAAACCCTAATTGAGAGGTGTCCCTCAAATGGATAACCTCTCTGGGGCCAGAGATCAAGAGAAGATTAGTCCTCTCTAGGATCTAGTCTTAGATAATAGTGAGATGGAGAGTGAGGGAAGAGTTAGGAGGAGTTGCCGGCCTGTCGGTGCCCTCTCTACGGCTTGTACCTTGGTGGGATCAAGCTCTACTTGAGCTTTCTCCTGGGATGTCTCTGGTGATCAACTTCTAATGCGAGTAAGTTCTATACCTTTATTGTTTATCTAGATCACGACTCTCTTTGAGTGCTTTATTCTCTTCTTAGGGGGAGTAGAGTATTATCATAGGTGTAAGCATGGTGCTTAGGCTTAGGATAATCATGGATGCACCCTATATTTTGGATTTGGTGGTAGCTCGCGGAGGTAAATTATAACTCTGTTGAATCTTATTTATCCCACTATCCCGTTTGTAGGCCAAGTAGGACACGGTTGCTAAGGTGATAACATCCTATGTCGTTGTCTCTCCTTATGTAATGTCCCCAGTTAGCAATATAAGACGTAGGATTGCCCAAGTTAGAAGGAGAAAACCATAGTTATCCTCTCTACTCTCCTATTATCATCAACCTTGATTGCTACGTGTTGATATTTCTTAGCGTCAACTTTTACTAGGGCTTTTTACCTGAAGGAAAACAAGAAAACACACTAGTCTAGGGCTTTAACTGATAATTTCTATGAGTTTTGGTGATTTGTGAAATTTTCAGGGAATTTTCTAGAAAAGACAAAAAGAGGGATTTAAGTGCAAATTTACCATGAAACTTAACCGCGAAGCAACTACATCGCCAACAGGTTTAGGAAGGGTCTAGAAGACACCCAATGCGGCGAGGCCCGCGGCCGGAGCCAGGTGGGGCGGCCGGCCCCACCACAGGGCGGTCGGCGCCCTAGGTCAACGTCTCGCCGCCGCCTTCTAGAGTCTTCCTCCCACGGTTCCTTGGAAGCCAATCAAAGCATCCCTACATCGATTTTAGGTCGGTTTGATCCGACGGTGCACACAAGATGGAGATGCGGATCGCGGACGTGGCGGTTCCTTGCCCCCTACTCCACCTCGGCCTATATAATGACGCCCCAAGACCCCTCCAAGAGGCATTCTACACTCCGGTGCTTCATATTCTCTACAAAATCAGGGTTAGGGTCCCTCTAGTTGATCTAGTTCTAGTTCATCTAGATTTAGTTCATCTACATGTAGCAATTAGGAGAGACTAGTTCTTCTAGATCTAGTCTTGTTTAGAGATTAGAGAGATTGAGTAGAGGAGTAGAGATTGCGGAGGAGCTCCGGCATGTCGGCGCTTCTTTATGGCTGTATTCTTACGGATTCGACTTTCGCCGGGCTGCGTTCCGAGGTACTTTTGTATTTACCATTCTGATTCAAGTAAGCAACTTGTTCTTATTGTTCTTTGGTTCACATCTCATATTGAGGGCTTTGATCTTGGTCATTACTTGATTGAAGTAGTATTACGTAGTGTAGGCGTGGTGCCTAGGCTAGGTTTACTTGTGGATGTCCCCACGATCGGTAGGATAGTGGTAGCTCGCGCTTGGTGACTTTATAGCTGCGTTGAATCCTCTCGTGGTCCACTTCCGTTGATAGGATTGATAGGCTTATAGGTGTGCGGTAGGAAGATTACTCTGTTTCTTCTCCTATTTAGGTCACTTGTCCGATAAGACGATATAATACAAAGTTTACTGGTTATTGGAACTAGAGTGCAATATTTGTTTCCTTTTTTCTTAATATGATCTAGCCTAATTGTAGGGTTAAGTCTATATACTTTATCATTATCACAACTGTTCCCTGTGGATACGATATTTAAAACCTCCGGGTAAAATGTGACACTGGTATGATATCTGTGCGCTTGCGGATAATCCTACTTAAATCTATTTAATAGAGTGCAGTTAAAAATACCAACACTACGCTCAACCCCATTAATTGTCGCCCTAGTTCTATCTTAGTTCTATCTTAATCTAGTCTCTACCTTCACATTACTGCTACCCCTAGTTAAGTTAGACCGTAATTGATCTCACACCTTTCTCAGTGGAACAAAACCTAGAATACTTCTGGGATAAAGCTATAACGGTATCCGTGCGCTTGTGGATCATTCAGTGGGCGTTAATAGATATCAACACGCTTTTTGGCGTCGTTGCCGAGGATAGGGATTTATCTCTATTTTTGGTAGCAACGTTAAGAAGTGTCAACAGTGAACAAGCTTTTGGCGGCCAGATTCATCAAGGAAGTATTCTATCCTGAGTGGTTGTCTAATCCTGTACTGGTTAGGAAAAAGAGTGGGAAGTGGAGGATGTGTGTAGACTATACTAGTTTAAATAAAGCATGTCCAAAAGTCCCTTTTCCTTTACCACGTATCGATTAGATAGTTGACTCCACCTCAGGATGCGAACTCTTATCCTTTCTCCATGCGTACTCCGGCTACCACCAAATCAAGATGAAGGAGTCCGACTAGCTCGCGACATCCTTCATCACCTTCTTCGGCATGTTCTGCTACGTAACGATTCCCTTCGGGCTTAGGAACGCAGGGGCCACGTACCAGCGGTGCATGCAGAGCGTCTTCGGCGACCACATTGGAGGAACCGTAGAGGCCTACATCGACGACATAGTGGTCAAGACCAAAAGAGCTGACGACCTCATCTCTGACCTCGAGATAGCTTTTCAGTGTCTTAAGGCCAAGAGCGTCAAGCTCAACCCCGAGAAGTGCATCTTCGGAGTCCCCTAAGGGATGCTCTTGGGGTTCATCGTCTCCAAACGCGGCATAGAGCCCAACCCAGAGAAGGTGACAGCGGTGACAAATATGGGGCCGATCAAGGATCTGAAGGGCGTGCAGCGAGTCATGGGCTGTCTTACGGCCCTCAGTCGCTTCATCTCATGGCTCGGTGAGAAGGGCCTACCCTTATACCGCCTCCTGAGAAAGTCAGAGCGCTTCTCCTAGATCTTCAAGGCCCAGGAGGCCTTCGACAAGCTCAAAGCCACCCTCACCAGCGCCCCAATACTTGTCCCGCCAGTCGAAGGCAAACCTCTCCTCCTGTACATCACCGCAACGACCCAGGTGGTCAGCGCTGCCATCGTCGTCGAGAAGCAGGAGGAGGGCCAAGCTCAGCCAGTTCAGAGGTCGGTCTACTTCATCAGCGAGGTGCTATCCGAAACCAAGATCCGCTACCCACAGATCTAGAAGCTGCTCTACGCTGTGGTTCTAACTCGGCGCAAGCTCTGGCACTACTTCGACACCCACCCGGTGACGATGATCTCCTCCTTCCCGTTAGGGGAGATTCTCTAGAACCGGGAAGTCTCGGGACGGGTCGCCAAGTGATCCGTCGAGCTCATAGGAGAGACCCTCTCCTACGCGCCGAGGAAGGCCATCAAGTCTCAGGTCTTGGTGGATTTCCTTGCGGAATGGACTGACACTCAACTGCCGCCACCGCAGCTCCAGGCAGAGTGCTGGACCATGTACTTCGGTGGATCCCTGATGAAGACTGGTGCAGGCGCTGGCCTCCTCTTTGTCTCTCCCCTTGGAGTGCACATGCGGTACGTAATCCGTCTCTATTTCCCGGCGTCAAACAACATGGCAGAGTATGAGGGTCTGCTCAACGGCCTGAAGATCGCTATCGAGCTTGGCGTCAAACACCTCGACGTCCAAGGGGACTTGCAACTCATCATCGATCAGGTCATGAAGGATTCGAGCTGCCATGACCCCAAGATGGACGCGTACTGCAAGGCACTGCGGGCCTTGGAGAACAAGTTCTACGGTCTCGAACTCAACCACGTCGTCCAAAGGCACAATGAGGCCATCGACAAACTCGCCAAGATCACAGCTGGGAGAGCTCTGGTCCCCCCCGACGTCTTCACCAAGGACCTCGCTACCCCCTCAATCAACCTTGAAGGGCAAGAGGCGGCTTCAGAAAATCGGTTCGACCCCCCGGGGGCTGGAGGAACATTCGAGGCCCCCTCTGCATCCGAGGCCCCCTCGGCGTCGAGCGCCGAGGTTATGGAGATCGATGAAGGGGATCCAGAAGCTGAGCCCAACCCAGACTGGAGGAAGCCGTATCTCGACTGGATCATCCGAGGGGTGCTCCCCGAGGATTTCAACCAAGGCCGGTGCATCACGAGAAGAGCGAAGTCCTTTGTCGTGATAGAGGATGAGCTCTACAAGCGAAGCCCCTCGGGGGTCCTACAGCGATGCATCTCGTTCGAAGAGGGCCTGGCGCTAGTCCGCAAGATCCACGCCGGCGTGTGCGGCCATCATGCCGCTCCCCGCTCCCTCGTCGGCAGCGCTTTCCGACAAGGGTTCTACTAGCCGACCGCGGTTGCCGACACCACCGAGGTGGTACGCACCTGCGAAGGCTGCCAGTACTATGCCCGTCAGATGCACCTACCAGCTCAGGCACTTCAGACCATCCCCCGTAACCAACATTCGGTCCGAGCAGGCGGTGCTCTTCTTCATCGGCATCATCCACCGCTTCGGAGTCCCAAACTCCATCATCACCGACCATGGCACCTAGTTCATGGGGATGAAGTTTCAAGACTTCTGCGACAGGCACGAGATACGTATCTGTTGACACAAAACATGACTCTGCGCCTAACACACAAAGCAAGCCAAAAAGCATGGCTTCAATCGGACAGCCGCACGGTTTGGAGATCTAGAAGCGTGCCAGTCAGTTTGACCTAAAAACTGACAAGGGACAAAGAAACTGTTAAATACAAAATCGGAACGTACCGGATGAGACCAGACAGTTCCGTATATACGGCCCTGAAGCCACTTACGACGACATACAGCTATAGAAGCTATCTGCCAATCATGCATATGATTCATTCGGTTAACGCAAAGACAAGGCACGTAAAAGCATGGATTACCGAACATGCTTTGCACGAGAAGACATATTTGAACAAGTGAAAGTTGACAACGAGTTAAAGCATAACCAAGCTCAGCAAACTAGCCGACTCGATGTCCATGAAGAAGGAACATACAAGCTAGCATGATCAAACCTAATAAAAACCTGTATCCGCCGCACGACACCTAGCTTTATTGAGATCCAAACGTGCTCGACGTGTAAGAACCCGCAACATGTAACAATCTAGATCGATCTACTTTCGGCTATATGAACATATGATCTATTTACCATGACAGTAACAAGAACATTAAAGAAAAGATAGACTATAAAATAAGAAGCCAAAACCAACTAATCTAGATTGGACAAAAGAGTGTTACAAATATATAAAACATTAAAAACATGCAACACGTGATAACTTAATGAATCTACTAGATCTTGCCAAATCTAATAGAGCCAATAACTATCTTGCTTCGCTAAGCTATCAAGCGGACGCCTGCCGCACGGCCATCTAGTCGAGATAAACAAAGCATAAGCAAGGACTTCTTGATCATCAAGCAGACGCCTGCCGCACGGCCATCCAGTCGAGATGAACAAGACTACTTGCATCGATATCTAAATCCACCGCATGATACTAGACATGATAGCAAGGTTGCCAGTACTTACGGAGGTCGACGAATCGATGGCTCCTATCGAAGAATTCGACGACACGACAAAGGACTCAAAAACGTGGCACGGGGCTGGTTGTGTTGATTTGATTGTGAATATCCTTTACAATGGTTGAGGGTCTATATTTATACCCTGGACACAACATGAATCCTAAGAGATTACGATTACACAATATATTAAAGGTAACTCAAAAGTATGGCGATCCTCCTGCTATAGTCTTTCTTGGAGTCCTTGATCATCACGCTCCTCTCCTTCTTTTCGGCTTCCTGCTTGCCACCTTTTGCTTTCTGAATGGAGCCACCACCTTCAAAGATAGCCGACCGCACGAATGCTTACCGAATCGCCTAGAGTTAGCCGTACGAACACTTCCCGAATAGTTCAAGGTTAACCGACCGCACGAGCGTTTGCCGAATGCGCTGATCTCTTGCCTTCTCGCGAGTTTTGCGGCCCCCTGTCATCTTTTCGGCCTTTACCAAAATCCAGTGTTAACACATGCCCCCTCAATTTTGGGATAAAAGTGATTTTATTCCAAAATTGACCACAAACTCTTTTCTCATTTAGGTCAACACTGTTCAAATCTGTAGCCGCCGCCCGAAATCTGAATTTTCTGTTCTAGATTCAAACCCACTTTTAGTCTTCAATGGCGACCCAGGATGGAGTTCCAGAGGTAATTTCTCATTTCCTTCATGTATTCGGCAATTTCTTCATTGATCCTTCACTTTCCCTGATTCACTTCCCCAGGTTGCATCACTCTGTTGAAGGAATACAAGGATGAGACTTTGATTCCCTACGCCGCGAACCCTGATTCATATTTTTTGGGGCCGATGGGAGATCCCAACCTGATTGAGTTCATTGAGAAGGAAACTCTGAGGATCCCTTTCAAATCTGGAATCACTCCACCGAATCAGTGGCCAAACACTTTCAAGACTTGGCCATTTCCCCCAATTGCCAGATGGTGAAATTGGTACCGGAGGATGCTAGAGAAAAGCAGCAGCCACTGGGAGTCCCTAGACATTCAGCATTGCCTGGAGTTATCCTTGTCAGAGACACCCCGAAACGACTCCCTTCTGATAGCAGCCACCCACTTCTGATCTGATGCTGCTAATGCCTTCATCTTCGGTCATGGCCCAATGTCCTTTACTTTGGCCGACATCTTCATGATGACTGGTCTAAATGTGACAGCACTAGTATACCCCTCCAAGTACAAGAATAGCAGCAGCCAAAAGGCAGTTAAGTCAGGAGGTGGATGGATGAAGTACATCAATACTTACAAATCATCTGGTGCTGTGCATGACAAAGAATACAAGGCTTTTCTGAACGTGTGGCTGTGCAGATTCATCTTATGTGGAAAATCAAATGAGCCAACTCTGAATCACATGGTAATGGCTGAAGAGTTGGCTGTAGGCATCCTGATCCCCTTGGATAAGTATCTCTTAGGGGCTGTCTATCACATGATGCACAAGACCACTATCCAAATACGTCAACATAGGGAAATACACTGTGTGAATGGCCCTTGGTGGTTTGTCCAGATGTGGCTGCAGTTGTACATGCATCAAATAGTGTCTGTAGATCTTCATGACTTGGGCTTCCCTTCAGTCAATCATGCTGAAGATGACACAGTAAAAGAAAAGGCCTGCCAAACATATGGAGAAGCAGCATCCTCTGTCAGCATTGACATAGACATTGGTCACCTCTTCAATCTATTCTTCAGAGGTTTTGAGAATGTACTCTGGCTCCCTTATAGGGAAAATGAGAATTTGACTCTTCCCTGCAAGTTTAGTTATGAGTCTGGGTGCTCAGACCAAGTGTCTATAGAGGTTTTCAATTCCTTCATTAAACCTTGCACTTTACCAGCAGAGTTCCACCATGGAAGGTTACTGCGCCCCACTTATGAATTTTATAACCCAAACATGGTGGTCAGACAGCTAGGATGTGGACAGCTGCCCCCAAGGCTGTTCTTCACTAGGATTATAAAGCCCAGGGAAGAGATAAAAGATGATATGGAGGCCAAAAAAGTTTTTGAACTTAGATGGGACTTGCCAACATATGCACCTTCCCCACTTGGATTAATACATGCTGCCCATCCTTTGTTTGCTTCCTGGTGGCAAGAATGGCATGCCCTTAATATACCAGTGCACCCTTTATGCCAAGATTTGTAGGCTCAATATGCCTCTGACAGTGAGGTAATTTTCTTATACCCATATTTTCTCACCATTGGATTCATTCCTAATTTTAACACTTTGTCATTCACAGGATATTGAGCCTACTCCTAATTCTCGAGCAGCTCAGTACTACCAGGCTGGGCCTATTCCTGCTTTGGGGTTTAATGCCCCTACTTTGGCAGTTTTCATGAAAACCCCAGCAGCCTTGGGTTCAGCACCTCCAAGAGGAGAGAGCAAGAGGAAAGCCACTGCTGAATCAAGCAAGGATGTCACTGTGCCTAGGAGAACAAGATCCAAGAAAGCCAAACTGTCTCCTAAGGTATATCTTTGCTAGTCTCATTTAGGCAGCAACTTAGTACTCACTTCCTCTGTTTGCAGCCTCAGGTCAAACTTTCAAGGTTGGCCAATGCTTCAACTACCATTGAAATTTTTCCTCAGGCCTCTGCTGGAGAAGCAGAAATCCAGGAAACCACTGGCCATATTGGTATTAGTATCTCAGCTAATCGTTTCCTTTCTTTGTACTATGCACTGAATAGTTCTCACATTCTGCTACTTTGTATTTTATTTTTTTTAGAAACAGATCAAACCTTGGACAGGATGGCAGAAGAATCCTCCCCTCATGCCTCTGTTGACAGTGCGGAAATTCACGGAGCTATTGGCCATATTGGTAATAATGTCCTCTGCACATTTTTTTTCTTTCTTCTGCCAAGATTTATCCGCTGCACTTTGCATCTCATCACTTACTTTCAGATGATATTTTGGATGAGATAGTAGAAGGATCTTCCCCTTACCAGGCTTCAAGCTCACCTTCTCTGGGCATCCAGCTAAGCCCTCAAACAAGCCAAGGTAAGATCCAAGCTGAAGAAGACCCTATTCGGAAGGTAATATTTCAACTTAATGGCTTCTTTAGCAACTTTGACCAATCAGCTAATAACTTCCTCTCCTTTAAGGATGATGTTAAGCCGACTGTAAGCTACTCCTTCATAGTTGAAGAGTACATCAATGAGGGAGGTAAAGAGGCTACATCTCAGCAGAGGCCGTCAGCAGAGAATCAAGCTCAGTTAAAGAAAATAGCTCTCTTGCTAGCCAAGGATATAAACACCTTGGTCCAAGATGCAGATCAGATAAGGGACCTTGTTGAACTTATTGACCAAGAAATCCCTCCAACTCTCAGGGTTTCTTTAGAGTCCACAGCTCATCTTGATGACCATCTTGGTAAGGTTAGAAGAGCAAACAAGAACATGGCTTCCAGAGCTGCTCTGCAGAGTGATATCCTGATGAAGAAACAACAAGCCAAAGAGCTGCATTCTCAGATCCAGGCTGCTAAACAATCCTTGGCAACCTTGGAGCCTGAACTAGAATCTATGGAGGAGGAGAAGGCTAGACTGGAAGCTCAATTAGCCCAATTGAATGTAAAAATCCAGTCTCATAAAGATAAAATTGCCAACTTGCTGAACTCCATAGATGCAGCCAAAACAAAGATAGCATCTGTCATCAAAGAGAATCAGTAGATCAAAACCAGGCTTACCAGAATCCAAAGCTCTAAGGATGATGACAAAAAGGTGCTAGATGAAGTTAGCCGAATTAGGAATGATGCCATAGATGCAATCAAACTGTTCTTAGGCGAGTGAAGCACTGGCTTGTAATATACTCTCATGTATCATACTGTATTACTGAGCAATTGCATTCCTTGTTATGTTTCGGTCTTTTCATCTCTGTCTGATGGATGGCATAGCCGAATGCTTTAAGTTTCTCGATTAGAAGAATAGCCGACCGCCTCAGGGTTCCCGATTAGGAGAATAGCCGACC
Source organism: Chrysopogon serrulatus (assembly GCA_015844335.1). Classification (NCBI taxonomy): domain Eukaryota; kingdom Viridiplantae; phylum Streptophyta; class Magnoliopsida; order Poales; family Poaceae; genus Chrysopogon; species Chrysopogon serrulatus. The sequence goes on from JADLZL010002184.1 coordinate 250,774, forward strand.
GTCTCAGGCTTCCCGATTAGGAGAATAGCCGAATCCTTTGAAACATCGGTTTTTGATTTAACCGAGCCTGGCCCAGTCCGGTAACGGCCCAAAAAGGAGTAAACCCTACTTCGTCGCTTGGGATACTCTAAGGCATACGCCACGATCTCCACTTTGGCTTATAAATAAACCCCTTCTTCAGTCTTCATCGTCATCCTCAAGCATACATCTCCATCGTCGTCTCTTCACTTCTCTACTCGAATCAACCCAGAGAGCAATCCAATTTCTAGGGCACCAATGGCGAGTGGCGACGACCATGGCAAGCGTCCTGCTGAGGGAGAAGCAGAAGGTAGCCGAGCACCGCGCCGCCAACGTCATGGGTGAGATTCGATCGGTTGCCCCCTTGCGGCCTATTTTTCCTGTTCATCTCCCTGGATTCTGATCTTCTTTATCTTCTTAGGGCGAGGGTCATCACTGGTCAGTACCACCTTCTTTCTCCAATGATGGTGACTCAACCAGGCACCTCGGATCAGCCGGTCCCTGTCTCCGGTTCCTCCAGCTCCTCCGAGTCTGACAACTCGTACAACCCCAATCCTTGGGGTCCTACGGAGTCGAAGGGAGACGACCCTCTGTATGTTCATGAGGAGGCGCTCCGGTTCCGTAAGGAGAGGGATGAAGCCCAGAACGAGCTGGGCGATGTCTCCAAGCAGTTCGGCATTGCACAAGCCGAATGGGAGGATCAGCGCAAGCAGCTTTGCGACGCCATCACTGGTTTGGCATTCCTGCACAGATTTCCTCTTTTTTCAATCTTCTTGTGCTGACTGTGTCTTTTTCAGCATTCTTCGTGGAGAATAAGCGTCTGAAGCGGCGACGAACAGGGTGGCCGACAAGGTGAATGCCCATGGGGGAGACTGCCGAGGCGCGCCTGGACGCTGTGGACGGCCGTGTTGATCAGGCCGTCATCCAAGGTGTGCACCTTGGTGCGTCTCTCGGCCTGGCGGCGATGACCTCCCAGACTGGCGAGGATTACTCCTTCCAAGCCGTCGGCTTTGCTGGCGGCCCTCCTCATGAGATTGAGGATATCAATGAGCGTCTGGAGCACTATGAAGATCATGCTGCTGCTCTCCCTAAATCTACCAATCCCCAGTCTGTTCTCAATAAGTTATTCCAAGAGTAGTTTGTAATTAGGGATTGGATGTAAATAATGAAAATCATCTTCTGGAGATATGTTTGTCTATGACTCTTGTGTTGAATACCGAATGGATGTCTTCAGCATTTTTCTGAATCAAAGCATTAACGAACGATGTTTCCCAGATACAGTGACGTCACTTTAGTCAATTAGATCTTAGTCTTGCGTTGCAAACGATTTGACGAATCGCTGGGTATTGTCATTCAAGGCTTCACCTTTCTCTTTTCCCGATAAACCAACCAGTCAGAATGCCAAAGTTAATTCCAAACCATTCGGCTAAACACAGATATTTTCAGACTAAAGGCGACATAAACTATATCGGCTATTTTAAATTTCATGGGATTTTTTAAGCTAAAGGCGATGTTCCTTCATCGGCTGTTTGATTTCGAATTCCTTTTATGAACCAACTTCAACACTGGGGTAGTATTTTTTAAGGTATCGTCCATTGATAGCTCTGGCAAATTCTTCTCCAAACAAAGTCTTCAAAATATATGTATTGCCAGGCACACATCTTTCTACCCGAAAGGGTCCTTCCCAATTCGGAGACCATTTGCCGAATGCTCTATCTTTTGATCCATTCGGCAGTATTGTCTTCCAAACCAGATCACCTTCTGCGAATTGTTCACTCTAACCTTCCTGTTATAATATTTGGCAACACGTATCTTATTCTTCTCAATATTTTCCAGTGCCTTGAGACGAATCAGATGCAAATCTTCTAACTCATCTATCATCAAATTTGTATAATCTTCCTTTCCTAAATCCTTTTGCAACATAACTCGTCTTGATCCCAACTGCAATTTCTATGGTAAAACAAGCATGATGCCCATAAACTAACTCATAGGGAGATGTTTGAGTCGACCCATGACAAGCCATTCAGTAAGCCATAATGCTTCATTAAGAACCAAATGTCATCTTTTTGGTTTCTCATCAATCTTCTTTTGAATGATCTTGATCATGATCTTATTTGATGCTTCTGCTTGACCATTGGCTTGTGCAAAATAAGGGGAAGAATTATACAACTTAATCCCCATGTCTTTGGCAAAGTCATAAAACTCCAAAGAAGTAAACTGAGTCCCTTGATCAGTCGTTATGGTTTGAGGGATTCCAAACCTATAAATTATATACTCTTTAACAAAACTGATCATATTTTCTGATGTAACTTTCTTCAAAGAAATAGCTTCAACCCACTTGGTAAAATAATCTATAGCCAAGAGCACAAACTTATGTCCTTTACTCGATGGAGGATGAATTTGACCAATCAAATCTATACCCCATCCTTTAAATGGCCAAGGCTTGACTATCGGGTTCATAACAGATGCTGGAGCTTTTTAAATGTTGCCGAATTTTTGACAATCATGACACCCCTTATAATGTTCAAAACAATCTTCCAGCATAGTTGGCCAAAAATAACCAGTTCTTCTAATTATCCATTTCATTCGGTAAGCTGATTGATGTGCACCACACAGTCCTTCGTGCGCCTCATACATCACCTTTTTGGCTTCTTCTTGACTCAAGCATTTAAGCAATACTCTATCTATAGATTTGTAATATAGGTGATCATCAAGAAGTACGAACTTGAGGGCTTTATACCTGAGCTTTTGGGAAACTCACTGTGATGGATCCTTTAGAGACTCGATGATTTCGCACCTCCAATCAGCCACTTGCTCAGCACCGGAACATCTTCATCTATAGTGAGGACCTCTCGATTTTCACGATATCCGTAAGCAGCTTGGGCTAACCTATTTGCCTCTTCATTGTGCCCCCTAGGGATATGACGCAAGGTTGCTACCCGAAAGCTTTTCAAAAGTTCCCGGCACTCTTCATAATATTATCTTAACACATCATTCTTGCACTCATATTGGCCAGTCAATTGATTAATTACCAGCTCGAGAATCCCCAAAGATCTCGACGAAAGAATGGCTTTTATCTCTATAAGAATCAAGCCCTCTAAGCAATGCTTCATACTCCGCTTGATTATTAGTAACATAGAATTCAATGGGAATAGCATACTCAAAAGTTATTCCATGTGGAGAAATTAGGAGAATACCAGCACCACCACCTTTGCTACAAGATGAACCATCGAAGAATAAAGCCCAGGGCACAATGCTTATCATCTCAATAGAAGGGACACGATGTTGCATAACAAAATCAGCAATAATTTGACCTATTACCGCTTTTGCTGATTCATACTTTAAATCAAACTCCGATAAAGCAAAAATTCACTTGCCAATCCTTCCGTTCAAAATTGGCATTGATAGCATATGCTTTATTACATCAAAACTAGAAACTACCATGCATTCGGCATTTAGTAAGTAGTGCTGAAATTTGGTACATGAGTAATACACACACAAGCAAAGTTTCTCCGTAGCCGAATATCTTGTTTCTGGATCCAAGAGTTTTTGGCTAAGATAAGCTATTACTCTCTCCTTTCCTTCAAACTCTTGCATGAGGGCCGATCCTATTATTAGACCATCGGCCGCCACATACAACTTGAAAGGCTTATCGAGTTGTAGAGGTACCAACACTGGTGGCGCCTTCATGTACTCTTTGATCTCATCGAAAGCCTTTTGTTGTACGTCACCCCACACAAATTCTTGATCTTTCTTGAGCTTCAAAAGTAGAGAAAAACGTAAGACTCTTTCTGATAGATTGGATATAAATCTTCTTACAAAATTAATTTTGCCAAGCAAAGTTGATTGCAATTCGGTGAGATTAGTTGGAGGAACAACCCTATCTATCGCTTCCATACTCTTTTTTCTGACTTCAATCCCTCCTTTATGAACAAGAAATCCCAAAAACTCACCAGCCAAGACTCCGAAAGCACACTTATTTGGATTTATTTTCAAACCATGTCTTCTAGTGCACTCTAGAGTCTTCCTCAAATCGGCTAAATGCCCTTCATGGTTTTTAGACTTGACCACCACCTCATCAATATAAATTTCCATGACCTTACCAATCAATTCATGAAAGATGTAATTCATAGCTCGTTGATAAGTTACTCCCGGCATTCTTTAACCCGAATGTCATGACAATCGATTCAAATAAACCAATATGACGGGGGGCATCTGAAAGCTGTCTTTGAGATGTCTTCTATTGCCATGAAGATCTGATTATAACCAGCATTTCCATCCATAAAGCTAATGACTTTATATCCATTTGCTTTGCATCTACCAAAGCAAATCAGCAACTGGCATCAGGTATCCATCCATCGGGGTAGCCTTATTAAGGTTTCTGAAATCTATGCATACCCTCATCTTCCCATTCTTCTTGTATACGGGAACTATATTTGAAATCCACTCCGCATACCTACATGGCCGAATGAAGTTTGCTTCCAACAATCTTTCGATCTCTTTCTTCACATCGGCCAATACCTCCTCTTTATAAATTTTCCGTGGAGGTTGTTTGTAAGGACGATATCCGGACTTAATAGGTAATCGATGTTCAATAATAGAGCGATCCAATCTGGGCATCTCTGTATAATCCCAAGCGAAACAATCTTTAAATTCTTTCAAAAGGTCTATCAACTGTGATCTATATTCTAGATTCAAACTTGCACTAATATACATTGGCCTTGGCTTAGTATCATCACCAACATTTATTTCTTCTAATTTGTCGGCCGACATAAAACCTTGCCCCAGCTTTCCTTTGTTGCCATCGATTGGATTACCCATTAAAAATTACTATAAGAGCCGACTGCTTGGATCGGCTGTTGATCTCTGTTGAAGACATTCATAGGACCTTCTCCCCATACTTTGCCGGAGAAACAATCAATGCCATCATATTCCCAGTAAGCAGGCTCCGAAGCAGCAACACTTACGGAATTATCAGCGTGCACAACTTCAATGTCATCTCCAACCCATTGAATAAGAATCTAGTGCATGGTTAAAGGAATGCAACAATTGGCATGAATCCAGTCCCTTCCCAGAAGCAGACTGTATGCTCCCTTGCCATCAATGACAAAGAAGGTAGTGATCAAAGTCTTTGACCCGATCATTAACTCAACATGTACAGCTCCTCGGGTGTCAGAAGGATTGCTAGCAAAGTCTTTGAGGATCATGTTGGTTTTTAACAAGTCTTCACTTGTCATCCCAAGTTTCCTGAAGGTTGTATATGGCATGATGTTGATAGCAGCGCCTCCATCAATGAACATTTTAGTTAGAGGCTTGCTGTTGATGTATCCTTTCAGATAAAGTGGCTTCAAATGGCGATACTTGGCTGGCTTGTCGAAAGTTGCCTGTTGTGTCAATACAAGCTGGGCCATCAAATCTTAAAACTTACTCTCATCAAAATCAGAGTATACTTCTTGGACTTCTTGATTCTTAGGAGCTATGAACTCTGATGGGAGAAAGAAAGCCATACATGCATCACCTGAAGGCCCATGCTCATCAGGCTTCTTTTTAGGGCGCCATGTCGGCTTCTCATTGGCATCTGCGTGTTTTAGTTCTTTGTTTCTCAAACCCTGGACTCTCCTTTTTTGACTCTTCCTCAATCCTGGAGGACACCATTGTCCTTTCTGCCATACGTACTCATGTGGACTTTCTCCATTGTATCCCCTATGATGAATCTATCGTTGATCCGTGAACCTCTTTCTTGGCTGATTTTCAAAACTGTCTATTTTTAAGCGCCGATCGTCCTTAGGGAACTGCATTCCAAGTCTCTCATAGACCGGATAGTGGCTGACTCGAGACTGCCTGTACCTAAAGTACTGATCACTGCATTCAGGGCAATTGTTTCTAGCAGGCAACTTCAAGCCTTCATTCCAGTAATGTTTAAAGAATGAACACCCCCAATGAGACTACTCAATTTCTCTCACGTGCTCTTCTTGCTCTCTACGATACACCTTTTCTTCATATCTCCGTCGTTCTTCTATAAACCTTTGCTCTTCATAGTACTCCCTTTCTTGCTGTCTTTGCCATTTGTTCAGCAGAATACGTGATGTAACCCTAGGCTTAGAAGTTTCACCTTTTTTGGTTCGGCTATTCTTGAACCGAACTGTAACACCCCGGGTGTTAGTCACTAGTTTAGCAGCGAGATTGGACTTAACCTATATATGTGAGTAGTGATAATGAACCTTCTTTCATGTGCCTCACATCACTATCCATCTATAGTGACCTCTGGAAAAGTTTTGTGAAGTTTGGAATCAAAGAGCCACATGAAATGATAAACTTTATCTTTGCTTGAAAGGTCCTATCAAGTGTATGAGTATATGGAGATTCAACCAAATCATGCAACCTTGATCAAATAACTCTACATTAACTCTACAACAAAAGTTATGAAGGGTTCATATTGAGCAAGTGCCCTGAAAATGCCCTTAAGTGATGGTTTGACCTAGGTTGACCTCTAGCGCACTTTTGTTTAACCATTTATAAAGTGCCGCTTAGAGAGTTTACGTGGCTGCGCATCCTTAATCAAAGTTGTAGAGAATTTTATAAGGAACAAATTTTGTTTAAGGGCCAAGTCATGAAAATGTGCATAACATGCTCAAAAGGTGCTCAACAGGCAGAGTTGAGGGCTGAATTGGAGTTTTAAAATAATTCTAAAGCCTGAAATTGAGTTCTCAACGTCGACGTCTCGCGTTCTCCGAATTTTACTAAATAACTTGAGTTGGACCAAAAAGGGAAGTTGAAGTTAATTAGTTGAGGAGCAGCATGTCAAAAGATGGGATCTTTTCGGACCAGTTTGACAATGTTTGATATCCATTCTCGACGGTAGTAATCTAATTGACAGCGTCAATTTCGAGCATTGTTATCTCCTAATCTATCCAGCTTATGGCTGAGCGCCCTTAATTAAATATGTAGACCAAGCTGAGGTGACCAAACTTCATTTTAGGTGCCAAGTCCAATTCGGCCCACAACTGGCCCAAAATCGCGCTGGAAACGGTGCCCGCCACGTGCTCGGGGAAATGCTCCAAGGGCGACGTGCGTGCCCTGTGCGTGGCAGCCATGCACAGCACCCCCACCTCCATTGCTGCCACCTCGCCTCACCTCCTCTGTCCTCTCGCCACCCGATGTGGAGGGCCAGAACGCTCCTCACTCTCGCCCCCTTACTCGCCCAGCTCCCTGCCCCTTGTCCCTCCTTGCTCCTCCCGCCGAGAACGCGCAGGGCTGCAGCGTCGAGCCGCCATGGGCGGCCGGGGCAGAGCTCCACCGCCACCTTTGTCCTCCTTCTCCGCGCCTCCTTTCTTCCCACCCAGCACTGCCACCAGCTTCGCCTCTTTCTCCTCCACCCACTGCGCCCCTTCGCTGACCACCGTGGCCACCGGAACTTCATCGCCGGCGTGCAGCCATGGCGGACCTCGTGTGCTCGCGCGGCCAGGCCGCGTCGGGCCACCGCGGAGCGGGCTGCGAGCACCCTCGGGTGCGCACCAGCCCGTGGGTGCTGCTCCGCCTCTCCCATGGCGCCGGTGAGCCGCCCCACCGCCGGAATCGGCAAGCTCCATGGCCTCCCGTGCTCCCTGTACGTGAAGAAAGGTGAGGGGGACCTCGGGTTCAAATTCAGGGAAGTTCAGGGGGTTATGTGCGAAGTCGATGACTCATTTGAATAGTGCTAAACAGTGACCGAAAGCTGCAGGGGTCTCAGTGCAAAACTGTTTTTCCTTTTCTTTTTCAGTTTGCATTAAATCGGCTGAAACTTTGATAATTCATAGAAATTCGTAGCAAAATGGTAAAATAGCAAATGAGGACTTTTTGGAATCTTTGTGAGTAGATCTATCCAGTGGTATAATAATATTGCATGTTTTAGTATAAAGTTTGTGCGGTAAAAATAGATCTTTGCTACCTAGGGTTTGCTCTTGATAATTTCATATCTGATGACGTGGTGCTCCAAATGGTGTGAAATTTGAATGGTAGGCTATTTATGCTATGTGTGTACTGTGATAAAAATTTGAGGTTCATTGGATTCAGTTTGATTGAGTTATTGATTTATCTTTCTTGATGCCTAGGAATCGGATTTAATTGATTAATAATTCAAATAAAAATGTAAAAATGAAAAATGTGGTTCCACTGCCTTTTCATAATATTGTAGTGGCCTGAGAAACTCTAACATGGCCATGTACTTATAGAAAAGGTTGAGTTTTAGACTTGTCTTGCTCTCACATGATTTATTGCTGTAGCAATTTGTCTTTTTCATAGAGATTGCTATTCTTATCCAAATGCTATGAAATTTGAGCAGTAGTCTATTAGGAGTGTATGTGAGCTACTGTAATTTTCTTAGAATTTACTATGCACTTTTGATGTGTGTTCCATATATGCTTCTTATTCCACCTAGTTATATAAATAAATGGAAAAGGGTATGAAAATAATTTATTTAGGAGTGGTCATCATATTTTCTGGTGTTTACTCAATATATGTCAACTGTTGGTAACATTGCTTGTGCCCAATTTGATGTTTGATACATGAGTGAAATATTATTTGCTCTATTTATTCAATTTAGAGGTTTTCTGGACAGTTTGTAAGACTTTAAGTTTTGCATGATCCAAATAATATTTTATGGAGAACTTATGAATACCAAAGTTGTAGATAATTCATGTATCTAGCTGCTGTTAAAATTTGGTGGCATTTGGCCTTGTGGTTTGGAAACTACAACTATGTAAGTTTGGATAACAGTTTTAGTTGCTCTCTGTCTTGTCAGGACCTGATCCTGTACATATATGATTTTGACCTGTTAAACTTAGGAATCATTCTTTGATAATCAAATATGATTTGTAGGAAATTTAGTAAGCTTTTCAGATTATCTTGTTGCATGTCATTTGGATATGTATAACTCTAGTTATGATCAAAACATGCAGCTACTATTTGCAGTCCAGAAATTGATAGATTCTTGCATGTTGCCAAGTGTAACCATGTCTTTGATGATAGATGAGATACTACATCTGAGATCTTGTGATATGTGTTCCATGATTGATATGCTTGTTATCTTATGTTTGGCATGATTGTGAATAGCTTGCTCTCTAATGTGCGTATGTCATCTAGTATAACTTGCACTTGTATTGCTTAGTGTTTTTGATGCATTGTCTATTGCACTTCCATATATTCATACATATGCATCATTGCATGGCATTTAGGTACGCTAAATGATGAGGACATGGTGTGGAGGGCCAACCTAAAGACGGTGTTTTGTGGACTCATCCTGAAGATGGAAGGACTAAACAAGCACTGGGAAGAGAGATGTTTGCCAAGCAAGCATCATCTAACTAGCACTGACTTGTGTTGGATTCCAGGCAAGCACCGGAGCATTCACTTACCTATGCTTTCTAACAGTCTAATTATGCTTTATGATTGTTGCATTAAGTATAGGAGTTGTGTGACACCATTGATGCACTATATCCTTGCTTTACCATTGATTATCCCGCCTTGATACACCCTGCTAGTCTAGGGCGAGTATATTGCTTAGCTTGCTTAGGCGGTAGAAGTCGGGTGATTTCACGTCACCGCGAGATAGGTGGTTACCTATGACTGATGGAAAAGCTTTTGTTGATATCATCTGGTTGATGGTTATGGTCATGATAAATGGAGACCGGACGGAGTCTTGTGGGGTTGTTGGACCATAGTGATTCCGTCTGTGTCGATTAAGGACCGTACCGTTGTTGTACCCCAAGTCATGTTGAACGCATGCCTCATGTTTAGCTGGCCGGATAAGTCGTTCCGACCGTGAAGCCCAACACTATCCGGGCCGGTTCTCGATCCGTTCGCACCGTATTGGAGATGGATGGGGGACCACGGGGGGCGCGAAGAGTAAGTCCGAGGTCCATGCATGGCTAAGGCGATCGGGGCGGTCCCCGGTACGGTGGTTCTATCGCGAGTCCGCGTGCTTGTCTTCTGGATACGTGCCATGGTGATCTGTAGCTCACTTTAGCGGGTGAGTGTGGTTTGCATGAGGAATACCCCCTGAGCTCAGTAGTAATCGATTCGAATCGCCATCGTTCCTGGACAGTGAACACTTGACTTGAGCTGCACCATCGTAGTAATGATTATGGAATGTGGTTAATGATGATGATGGGTTAAGCTGATGAATATGATTATGGATACTACTTGCTTGCTTAATCATCATTAATATACTATAATGATGCATAGTACAGTGCTCACTTAGCATAAATAGGAATGATTAAGCTGAGCTATTAATTAAAAGGTTACTACCGCTTTTCCATAAAAAGAGTCAAGCTATCCCCGATAAAGCCCTGTCATACTCCTTGGAGTCTTTTCTTTTTGAGTAAGTCGGGTAAGTCTAGCCGAGTACCTTCTCGTACTCGGGGTTTTTCCCGCTTGTTGTTTGTGCAGATGGCCATACCTACCACGGGTATTGCGAGACTGCTTATATCAAGTGGATTAAGCACCAAAGGGCATTGGTCGTTCTTACTACTCTTCCCACTTGCTTTTTGTGGATTGGCTATCGAGGCGGCAATCGTATCAAACTTAAGTTGTATGTGTGGGTTGAGCTTTAAAACTATCTTGTTTCCGCTTCTTGGATTTGAAGAACTTGGTTTGTAATAACTTTATTTCCGCACTCTGATGTTGTTGAACTATTTGCGAAATGTTGTAACATGCGAATGGTGACGCTAAACTTATGCGATCTTGGTTGATGATGTTTGGTTTGAAATCCGCCGAGATTTACGGACTACCGGGTTTATAACGGCTTAAGTGTGACAATTGCTTGCTTAGCGGCGATTTTTCACTTATGCTTTTTATAAATTGGTCGGTTACGTGACACGAACTTTCGCTTGACTCTTCACTTGAGATTTCTTCGATCGGGATCGGCGGCACCATTCTTCTTAGCTCTGTCGGAGGTTAACACCTTCAACTTACCTTTACCTTTAGGATCATCTGCAGAAACCATATTCACAGAGAAAAAAATCATATTCTGGGGAAACGGCTGACCATCAATCTTCATTTTGCCATCGAACTTCAGGTGACCCTCTTGGATAGCTTTCTGAATCTGAACCCTGAATACTCGGTAGTCATTGATGGAATGAGAATTAGTATTATGATAGCCATAATACTTCTTGTCTTTCACTCCTTCAGGGCGCAGCATAGGATGCCCGTCTGGCAGTTTGGTGCGTCCTTCCCTTACTAACAGATCGAAGAGCTTGTCTGACTTAGAGACATCAAAGTCATAAGTTCCTTTTTGTTGCCTCAACCATCGTTGGCTAACTTGAGTAGGCTCCTTTGCTCAAGTCAGTTCAGCTGCAGCTATCTCATCATTATCATCATACTCATCCGCTTCTTCTAGAAAACTTTGATACATTTCACTAGCAACATTCCACTTTTAGAAGCGGTTATCTCTCTTGAACCCCTGAGCTTGATTACTCATGGCAGCCAATCGTTGTGAAAGTTGACCCAGATCATCAAACTCCATGCCGAACAGCTTTTCTCTGACATTCGGCTGCATACCTACTATCGCCATCCCTGGCAACTGATCATCTGGTAAACTCAGAGAATAGCAAAGGTTCTTAGTTTCTCTAAACCTGCGAAGATACTCCTGTGGTGTTTCATTGGCTCTCTGTCTCAGACTCATGAGGTCAACCAGCTTCTTCTTATTAGTACCCGTGAAGAAATATACATGAAACTTCTGTTCTAGTTCTGCTCATGTACCAATAGAATGGACCGGCAGGGAGGTGAACCATGTGAAAGCTGGTCCTGTGAGAGACAAAGGGAAATACCGAATCCTCTAAGCTTCATCTGTTGAAGCTTCCCCAAGCTGCATCAAGTACCGACTGATGTGCTCTATGGTGCTAGTATCATCTTGGCCAGAAAATTTGGCCAAATCTGTTGGGGGCTTCACTCTTAGAGGAAGTGCCACCCTATTGTACCATTCTGGGTAAGGAGACTTATACGAATAGGATTGATTTTTTGGCTTTAGACCGAATTGATTCTGCATCATGTCAGCCATCCTATGCATAATGACATCAATATCTGTCTTTGGAGCTCCACGTGCTTGTCTCCCAGAAGGTATCCCTGATGCACTCATATATCCTGGATTCGGTAAAGCATCCAGAGCAGTATAATTAGTAAATTCCTGATATCCGTCTCCATACATGTTTCTTTGCAATCCATTTGATGCTGGGGACACTTTGAAGGCTGACTGCAGTACATCTTCTATCGTACCAAATGTTACCTGACCATAGGTAGGAAGTTGCTGTTTCTCATTAGGGACTGGTCCATCTTTGTTTGAACCAGATGCTCCCTCATCTCCAGCAGGCTTTTCTTGGTACTTTGGCGGATTGAAAAGCGTTGGTCCATGGATTGGGCCTGATTCTCCTTAAAATACTTATCAGCCGTTGGGCCAAAAGTACTAACCATGATTGCACGAAAGGTGTTCAAGAAGGTTGTGTTATGATTTGTAATAGTTTCTCCCAAAGCCTTATGAACCAACTCGATACCTTTTAAGCTTCTTCTTCTTCAGTGTAATCAGATTGATGTGGAAGAAGAACTCTTGGCAATGATTGCTTACGAAAAACCTTATTACATTTATTCTTGGAAAATGACATCAAGCACTTACTGTTGAAACCGATCGCATGCTTGTTGCACCAACTCCTTTAAATTCTCGGCAACTCATCCAAGGTCACGGCCCGAGAACATGATTGTTGCTGATTTCGGAATCTGAATGAAGTTGTCTCTTTGGGCGTGCCAAAAGTGTGTTGACACAAAATGTGACTCTGTGACTAACACACAGCAAGCCGAAAAGCATGGCTTCAATCGAACAGCCGCACGGTTTGGAGATCCGAAAGCGTGCCAGTCAGTTTGACCTAAAAACTGGCAAGGGACAAAGAAACTGTTAAATACAAAATCAGAATGTGCCGGATGAGACCAGACAGTTCCGTATATACGGCCCTGAAGCCACTTACGACGACATACGGCTATAGAAGGCATGCGCCAATCATACATATGATTCATTCGGTTAACGCAAAGACAAGGCACGTAAAAGCATTGATTACCAAACACGCTTTGCACGAGAAGACATATTTGAACAAGTGAAAGTTGACAACGAGTTAAAGCATAACCAATCTCACAAACTAGCGGGCTTCGGGGTCCATGAAGAAGGAACATACAAGCTACCATGATCAAACCTAATAAAAAACCTGTATCCGCCGCACGACATCTAGCTTTATTGAGATCCAAACGTGCTCAACGTGTAAGAACCCGTAACATGTAACAATCTAGATCGATCTACTTTTGGCTATATGAACATATGATCTATTTACCATGACAAGTAACAAGAACATTAAAGAAAAGATAGATCTATAAAATAAGAAGCCAAAACCAACCAATCTAGATTGGGCAAAAGAGTGTTACAAATATATAAAACATTAAAAATATGCAACATGTGATAACTTAATGAATCTACTAGATCTTACCAAATCTAATAGAGCCGATAACTATCTTGCTTCGCTAAGCTATCAAGCGGGACTTTGCCGCCACGGCCATCTAGTCGAGATAAACAAAGCATAAGCAAAGACTTCTTGATCATCAAGCGGGCGCTGCCGCACGGCCATCCAGTCGAGATGAACAAGACTACTTGCATCGATATCTAAATCCACCGCATGATACTAGACATGATAGCAAGGTTGCCGGTACTTTACGGAGGTCGACGGACCCGATGGCTCCTCTCGAAGAACTTCGGCGACACGACAAAGGACTCAGCGTGGCACGGGGCGGTTGTGTTGATTTGATTATGAATATCCTTTACAATGGTCGAGGGTCTATATTTATACCCTGGACACAACATGAATCCTAAGAGATTATGATTACACAATATATTAAAGGTAACTCAAAAGTATGGCGATCCTCCTGCTATAATCTTCCTCGGAGTCCTTGATCGTCATGCTCCTCTCCTTCTATTCAGCTTCCTGCTTGCCACCTTTTGCTTTCCGAATGGAGCCATCACCTTCAAAGATAGCCAACCGCACGAATGCTTACCGAATCGCCTAGAGTTAGCCGTGCGGACACTTGTCGAATAGTTCAAGGTTAGCCGACTGCACGAGCGTTTGCCGAATGCGCTGATCTCTTGCCTTCTCGTGAGTTTTGCCGAACTGGCCCACCTATCATCTTTTCGGCCTTTACCAAAATCTAGTGTTAACAGTATCGTCTGATCCTCGGTGGCGCACCCCTAAACGAATAGGCCGAATGGGCAAGTGGAGTGAGCCAACGAGATGATACTGCAAGGGCTCAAGCCTCGGATCTTCAACAAACTCGACAAGTTCGGCAAAAGGTGGCACGAGGAGCTCCCCTCGGTCCTTTGGAGCCTCAGAACGATGATGAATCGGGCCATAGGGTTCACGCCCTATTCTTGGTGTATGGCACCGAAGCTGTTCTGCCTACCGACTTGGAGTTCAGATCCCCGAGACTCAAAGCCTACAACGAGGCACGCAACCAAGCGGCTCGGGAGGATTCGCTGGACATGCTTAAGAAAGCCAGGGGCGCTGCCCTCTTACACTTGGCAAGATACCAACAATCTCTCCGACGCTACCACGACCAATGAGTTTGGACCCAAGACCTCCAGCAATCTCTCCGACGCTACCACGACCAACGAGTCTGGACCCGAGACCTCAACGAAGGCGACTTGGTGCTTCGTCTCCACCAAGACAATAGAGGCCGTCACAAGCTCACGCTGCCCTGGAAGGGACCCTTCATCGTCGCAGAGGTCCTCAAGCCAGGCACCTACAAGCTCGCCAACGAGGACAGCGAAGTCCTCAACAACGCTTGGAACATTCAACAGCTACGTCGCTTTTATCCTTAGAATTTTCAAGCATTGTACATACGCCTTGTACCGCACACCACTTCTTAAGGAAAATTAAGACCTTAAGCGTTTGCCCAAGTCATAGAACTTTGTCTCCGAATGGGCTCAGTGAGGCTTGGTTTTGGCACACCCAAACCAAGTCTCCCTTGGAGGCTAAAAAGGGGGAACCCCCTCCTAGAAAGCACCCCTCGAATTACTTTTCATTTTTCAGTTATTTATCGTAAACTCTCCGCACCCAAAGACCCCGCGTACTTAGGAAAGGGCATGATGGAGTGTCACCTAGAGGCCAGGGTCGGCTGAGCCACGAGACCACCAACGCCCATGTGCTATGGAACCTCTACTCGATACCCTCGGCCAAGAGGGGACTCCGACCGTCGCGAGAGGGCAACGACGCCGCGAAAGCTAGTCATGCAGTCCCCTCAAACAATGAACGACCCCTGAATTCAAAACATTCTCACAAGTCCCCAACCTAAGCAACGGGAACGATTGAAGGGAGGCATGAGAGATAACGAAAATACCATCATGAGAACATAAGGCCTCGACGGGCCACCAACATAAAGTATTTCGCAAAAGAAGCCAACACAAATTCTTTCCTTTACACAGGCACCCGGGCCCAAGTAGCAGGGTCTACTGAGGGGCGTCCAAACCACCAGCATCTTGGGCAGCAGTGTCCACGGCGTCGGCGTCACCAGCTTCATCCGGGAGAGTGGAGACGACGATGGGGGCGAAGATGTCCGCCAGCGCGGTTGGAGCTCCACTCGCCTCGGCCTCCTCGATGAGTTAGGCAAGCACCTCGCTCTTCTGGCCCATCTCCTCCTCAGCCACCATGAGCCCCTCGGTGATCCGAGGAAGGTCGAGCCGGTAATGGGATATGGTCAGCGCGAGCGTGTGCGATACGCCGACTCGGAGGGCCTCAAGATGCGTGCCTCCATCCGCCGGGGCAGCACGGCCAGCCACGCCACCAGGCTGCTCCCAGCGGCATCCTCGGCCTCCACCTCAGCACAGACGGCCAAGGCCTCCCGCGTCAGGATGTCGAGCTCGCCCTGCGCCGAGTTGTAGGCAGCCTGCGACACGGTGAGGCTCTCCTCCAGCTCCGACACCCTCTCCTTTAAGCCTGTGATGGCCTGAGTGTCATACTCCGAGGCAATACAGCACAGGCACGATGGACAACTATGATGCTCACCTTGTTGCTACTTGCGGAGGGACTCGGCTTTGAAGATCCCTTGCATGAGCTCGCCCTTCATTGTGGCGTACTCATCAGCAAGGACCTTGTTCTCACCCTCCGCGGTTTTTAGCTTCTCGGACAAGGCCTTGATGGAGTCCGCCGAGCGCGAAGCCTCGGCAAGCATCGCCTCCTTTTCGGCTGTGGAGCCGGTCAAGGCTCGTGGCATGACTTGCCGCGACCTCCTTGGAGAGGGCAGCATCCTCGCGCGCCGTCCACGCCTCGGTCCGCAGCTCCGAGACAAGAAGGCGAAGCTTTTCGAGCTCTTCATCTTCTCCGACAGGGTCATCCTTAGCTGGGCCACAAGATCCTTCTGCTGAAGGAACTGGTTGTTGACGTCGGCCGACGCTCGAAGGAATTCCGACTTCCTGCTCGACATCTTCACCAGCTCCTGCGACAAGCAAGCCCCAGCCATTCAGACATCGGAAAAAAGCCTCCGGGAGAAGAAGGCCATGAGGAGTCAATTGCAGGAGGGGGAGCTCCTTGCCCAACCCCGACACTATGGTCCAGGCGGCCCCCTCACACAGGTCAGCGCACTGCGTCACACGGGCCCACAGCTTCCCCTCCTGGATGTCGTCCAGCGCAAAGACCTCCCGCTGCTCCGGGGTCTAGCGCTCCTTCCAGACGAGCCGTCCCGCCATCTTGTACTTCATGGCGTCATTGGCCCAAGGGACCGCCGACCCTTCGGCCTTGGGAGGCCCTCGGCGGCGGCTCCTAGGCACTCCGCCAGAAGGCGCGGCATTCTCGGCGCGCCCCCTTCTCCCGTGCCTCCGTGGCCTCCTCCAAGGACGGGACGTCCACCACCTCGGTGGTCGTGGCCTGACGTGGGGATGGGGGTGGCGCCTGCTCGGCCGCGCTCGCGTCCACGGTAGCGACCGCCGTGGACTCTTACGCCATTCCCTCGGCCCGACATCGGGGGGTTCCCCGGTGACACAACCGGGGTCACCTCCTTAGCCTCCTCGGGCACCTCCCGCACCAGGTTGCCGCCGAGCGCGTCTCTCTTTGACCAACGGCGTAGCGGCGGTGCCCTCGGTCTCCGGTGGGCACCTGCGCCGCCTCTTCCTGCATGGCCAAGGGGTGCTCCCCGGCGGGGAGCACCTCGATGACCTCTCCCTTCTCCTCAGTCTCGGCCGCCGCTTCAAGGGCCGCACTGACACCCGTGCTCCTTGCTCCCCTCCTTAGCATCTTTCAGGGGGCGAGCGGTGCCATATCTCGCACGGCCTTCCGCTTTAGGCTACGGACGTAAAAGGGCAAGCGTCGGCGAAGGAAAGAGGTAAGCACCAAAGGTAACGACGAGGCTCGAATACCACTTACCGGGCACCACGATCTTGGCACCGGACCCTCCCGAGGGAAGGGGCCTTGGCGCCCGCTATCGGCGTGCCCTCCAAGGGCGGCCGACCGCGGCCCTCGACCCGCTCCTTACCGCCGTGGGCCGTTGCGGGGGCAGAACTCATCGAGGGGGAGGCCTCGGCTTCCCTTCCCCAGCGACACCGCCTCTCCCCGCGGAGACCGCTCCGACAGGGGGGCGTCACGCGGCCTTCAACTTCTTGGCGAGGCTAGGGACCAGCCTCTCACGGCGACACCCTCGCCGCCTGCGCCTCCAGCCGCCGCTCTCTCTCTGGCGCTCGGCGCCCCGGCGCGTCTAACCCCAGGAGCCGGCTCAGCTCATCATCCTGCCACCCCTCCTCGTCATCGTCATCATCGTCACCGTACTCAGTGGTGTCTGACGGTGTCTCCTCCGGCGAGAGGCCCTCCCGCTCTTGGCGGCGCCGCCACCGGCAGATCCTCTATCTCCTTCTGCTTGCGGACGTTGCGCTCCGCGATGCTCTCCTTCTTCTTCCTCCTCGCCTCCGCGCGGTCGCGGTTGGCCTTCTTCTCCGAGGTGATCGGGGGCTTCGACGCCTTCAGCTTCCCAGCGAGCCCCTGCTGAGACGGAGACGAGGATTAGGATCAAAAGGGGACGGGCGGACCACGCGCCAAGCAGAAAGGCGAGGCTTACCAAGCTGATGAACCCTTCCTCAGGCCGCATGACGACCTTGAACAGCTGCACAGGATCCACCGTCGCCGCCTGCTTCGTCCGATCGAGGATTTCTACGTGGCCCAGGTCCTTGGCCACCATCCAGGTGCCCTCCCAGGCGTTGCCGGCCTGCATGTCGTACAGTGCGTACTACCGCTGCATGAGCGGCAGCACTCGCCGCTTGTGGAAGCCGGCGATCACCGCCGAGGCATCCAACCCCGACTGGGTCAGGTGCGCCAAGGCGGAGAGCACATTCTTCAGCGGGGTCACCCTCTCGAGGATCAACTCCTTTCGCCACGATGACAGCTCAGAGTCAAACAGCTTCCCGGTGTAAGCTGGAAGGTGGTCGTCGTCGTTGCGGAGGTAGAACCACTTGCTGTGCCAGCTGCGGTTCGAGGAGGCGAGCTTCGAGGGGATGTAGGCCACGTGGTTCTTGGACCACAGCTGCAGCGTGCAGCTTCCGGCCCGGACGGCCAACCTCTTCCCCCACTCTTTCTCCTTCTCCTTCCCTCTTCTGCCTCTTCGTCCCCGGTGGGGACTTCAGGAACAGGACGGCCTCGAAGAAGTGCAGTCACAGGTCCCAGTAAGCGTCGATGCCAAGATACCCCTCGCACAACGCCACAAACACTGCCGCGTGCATGATGCAGTTGGGGGCAAGGTTGTGGAGCTCTAGGCCATAGTACTCTAGGAGCGCCCGCAGGAAACGCCCCACCGGCATCCCGAACCCGCGCTCATGGAACGCCGTGAAGCTCACGATGTACCCCCTCGGAGGACGCGGGAACTGGTGCTCCGGCGATGGCACGACCCACTCCGGCCTCTCGACCCTGGACCGAGCGCGCAGGAGTCCCTTCTCCATCAACGCCTCCAGCTCCGCCTCAGTCACCGAGCACGACTCCTAGTCCGCCGTGCCGATGATGTTGACCTTGGGTGCAATCGGGAAGGAGGGGCTGAACAGGGACACAGCGCGGGAAGTCTCTTCCTCTGTTCTCTCCGGCGAGCTCGAGCGTTCCTCTGGCGGCGAAGAAGGCAAGGGCAAAGAAACAGCAGTGGGAAAGGTAGGAGGAGGGCCAATGCAGCCGCCGCCCAGGTACTTATACCCGATGCGTTCCCCGTCCCTCCACCTTTACGCATTTAATGCGTATCGGCCTCAGATACGCCCACTTGATCGCACCCCGCACGTGGCCCTAGGCACCAGTGCGTGGGCAGCTGCAGCCACACGGGCTCGGAGCACCGCACGTTCTGCAGTGCGCCCCCGCAGGATCGGGTCACGGGCCGGGGGTTACGCCACATGGCGGCTGAAGCCGCAAAGCACCGCCGCGCACCTATCACGACCCCCGTGGGGCCCACGAGCACGCCAGCAAACCGCGGGGAAAGTGGGACCGCCACTTCCCTTGACGCTCCACGTCCCGTGAGGGCCGCCCTAAAAGACGCGCCCCACGCCTCACGGACGGGACAAAACGGGGGCTTCCTTCTCCTCGAAGGAGCCGGGCGACGCCCGCTTACGTCGAGAGGTTCGAGGCTAGCCCCCCCCCGGGTTCGGCCAGCCACCTCGGGACAACAGAGTCGGTGGTAGCTCGGACGATCTCATACACAGCCTAGCCCTGCGCAAGTAGGGACCGTCCTTGCCACATCTGAGGCCAGCATGGCAGCCTGAGTTAGGGGGGATCCCGCATGGGAGAGCATCGAGCCCACGGGACCCGGTGGACGGGACCCGAGCCCCGCCTCAGGCACACCGTGCAGGCTCCTATGAGACGCGCCTCCGGGCCCAGCCGACCCCCAACGAACGGGGCATGGGCGTTTCACTTGGATTCTCCTATTAATAGCTCACCGGATCTAGTCGTGTTCGACACTCGTCGACGGCAGCACGATAAAGTCCACCCTCCTCCCTGTGGAAGGGATGCTGAGGCACTCGTAGAACCAACGACTGAGTACCGATCGGATGCCCCTCGTCGCCACGAGGGCGTGGGGGCTTCCCCCCCGACGCACAGACCGACTCACGAAAATGTCACAAACCCCGGGGGCTCGGCAGCACAAGGCAACCCGTCCACTAGAACACGCACAAGCCCTCGGATGAGTGCTCACACTCCTTCGAGGCCTCGGGGGCTACACCCGGCGGGTGCGCTCGCGCACCCCCGTCGATGAATACGGCTCCTGAGACGGAAATGAAGTACACCGCATGAACCAAATACAAGCCCTCGAAGGGGTCTCAAAACTCCTCCGAGGCCTCGAAGGCTACACCCGCCGGTTGCGCTCGCGCGCACCCTGCAGAAAACGCCGAGGACGACCAAGGAGGCATGACCTTAACCTCTAAACGAGTGCACTCACTCCTTCAGAGGCTCGGGGGCTACTGTCGACGACCAAAATAAAGGCCCCTTCAGGAAAGCCCAACAAACGCAATATCAGGCCCAACAGGCCGTCCGTCACTCTATCTGGGCCGCGGCCCCTAGGGCACCAAACGAGCGCGTGGCCTCCACCTCATCCGAGCCCTCCCCGCAGGGGCCTCGGACGAGCGCCAATTCTCCGCCTCACCCGAGCCCTCAGCGCCGGAGCCTCGGATGAGCCTCTGCTCTCCGCCTCGTCCGAGCCCTCGGCACCGGAGCCTCGGACGAACTTCCATCTTCCGTCCCGACCGAGCCCGGGTGACCAGACCTCGGACGAGACACCTCGCTCTCTCCGAGTCAAAGCCGTACCGCTGATTTGATGTATATCTAACACCACTCATCCACAGCCCATGTCAGGGGTGCTCCACGCCCTGACAGAGGATGGACACCATCCCGTCATGATCCACGCCGGCGCTCATGCTTACGTGACCTCCACAGTGCAGGCCATGCCCATCACTGTGAGGCCCTGTGCTGCCTAACCCCTCTACCAAGTCATGTCACCAAAGTCCCAGGGCACTGTCCACCACGCCGAAGCGACGACAGCCGACATCACCCTCCGTACGGGAGCGGACTGGACGCCCCCTCCGGTCAACAACAGCCCCGCCCATGAGCTCTGAGCCCGGCATGGGTGGCCATTGCACCGACGACCACCCTCAACTGTTCCAACCACTCCTCGCACCGCACCAAGCTCCGAGGCCCCCCGAGCCTCGGATTCTAGGCGGGTCAAAGCTACAGTAGGCTACAGGGCACAGACACCCCCTCCATCACACTCCACCAACTCCAAGCAGGGACGGCCGTCATTCTGACCAACAGGGCCAAGGAGGCGATGTCACACTGCCCCATCATGTTCACGGACACCCTGCCCACTCCGAAGCCTCGAATGAGGGAAGAAAGAAGCCCACAACCCTACCGCCAGCACGACCACTGTTGACGGTCCTTAATGTCAATCATAACCCATCAACTGTTACATATAATAACATGAAACGAATCACAAACCATAGTTGTAGGGTTTGATTCTAACAAGTTCCATGAGTTTTGGTGAATCATTGTTTCTACAGGTACATACCGAAAGAGTTATCAAAGAGAGCCAATATTATAATATAAAAATATCTCAAATGATGGATTAGAATGCACCATTCTGACAGGCTCATCAAGATGATCAAAACGGACATATCATTTGCCTTTTTTGGAGTTTCGGATGAAAAGATATCAATTCCACCACGGGGGCTGCACTAGAAGACTCCAGAAGGTGCGAGAAGACACCACGATGAACCGAACCGCCAGCGGGCCTGGAGTGGGACCGGCCGGTCCCACCCCAGACCGGCCGATCTGGCTTAGCCGCCAAATGGGCCCAGCTTTGGCCCAGGTGCTCCACCGCCTTAGGGTTTCAATCTCAGCCGTCCGCCAATGTCGGTTTGATCCAAGGGCTCACGTTAATCGCTCGGGTCTATAAAAGGAGCCCTAGACCCCAAGGGGGAGACATCCCATAAAACCCTAATTCATATTCTCTGAGGGAGGCTCATTTGAGAGGGATCCCTTGAATAGATCAACCTCTCATGAGTCATTAGAAAATAGGGAGAGAGGAGAGGAGAGAGTAGAAGGTGGAGCCGGCCTGTCGGATCCCCTCAACTTTGTACCTCTATAGAGATGATTCATCATCGATTCATCTTTAGGTTCTTCTGTCGGTAACTCTAAGTCTTCTATTTAATTAAGTTTAGTTCTTACTTTACTTTGCTTGCAGGATCTCCGCACATATTGAGTGCTCTAGTTAACGTATGTGACTAGAGTAGTAATCGTTAGTGTAGACGTGGTGTCTAGACTAGTGTTTACCTGAATTTGTGTCCAATTCTTACGGTTAGTTGTGGTAGCCTTTAGAGGTGACAGCTCTATTGGTCTTCATATTCCACCACGTCAGAATTGGTGTTTCATAGAGCTTTTGGCAACCTTCCCCAACTACCTTCTTCCCAGTCTTATTCGAGAGTTGGAAAGGTACTGTTGCTCCGAAGTAAGTCAAGTATAGTAAGCCTAATCCTTAGTTATCTAGTTGATCTTAGACAACCCCTCTCTACCCACCAAAAACATATATCTTTTCTACCTTTGGATATTCTTGATTCGATACTAGTACACTTCGCGTTCCTCATGGAAAAATCGATATCTTGGAATACTCTTAGGTGAAAGCTACAGCGGTATCCGTGCGCTTGCGGATCTTTTCTGTTTGCGTTAAAATATACCAACAAGCTTTTTAGCGCCGTTGCCGGGGAACGGTAGCTGTTCTACAATCGAACCAAGTTCATCCGTGTATCTTTTATTTTCCTTTTTATCACTACCTTTACCCTAACAAATGGATTCTACGCTTATCTTTCAATTCTCGGCTCCAAAGGGTGAGTTGCTAGAGCCTCCACCATCATCACATCCTATACTTACAGATGGCTATGAGCTTTGCCCTGTTTTTATAGCCATGGTTTAGGAGCAACCCTTCTCTGGATTAGAAGACGAAAATCCCTACACCCACCTTAGAGAATTTGAGCAATTGTGTTCTTGCTTGACTATTGTTGGCATGACACAAGAGACCATTAAATGAAAATTGTTTCCATTCTCCCATTTGGAAAGAGCAAAACAGTGGTATGCTCATACTGTAGGAGGAGTAAATAAAAATTAGGATGAACTTTGAGACAAATTTTATCTTACTTTCTTCCCTCTTCCTAGGATTGCCACCCTTTGAATAGAAGTTCTCACCTTTCAACAAAAGGAGAAGGAGACACTAGGAGCAGCTTGGGCTAGGTTCTTAACTCTTATCAATACCGGTCCAACCCTTCACTTGTCTGACCACGTACTTCTTTACCACTTACATCTTGGTCTTAGCAACGAAGGCTGCTCTACACCTTGACTTATCTTCGGAAGTTCATTCTCACATAATACCATGAGCGAGGGGAAAGCCATTCTAGAGAAAATCCTTGAGAACACCCCTTACACTGATATTTTTTATGAGTTTCCTGAAGAAGAAGTTAAGCCAAGCCCCGACCAACAAGAGGAGGTAGACACAACCGAATCTGAAATCACTTCAAATCCTTCTAATAATTTGGTTGTTAAAGAACCTCCCATTGAGGAAACCCAAGACAATCTGGAAGATGATGAACCCCATCCTTCCATGTTTCCCTTTAAAATCAAGGATGGTCTTTTTGAAGATTTTAGAAATGCCATGAATTCACCGGTCCAAGTGAAATATCGAGCACATTCTATGTCATCTAAGCATGATGATGGTCCAAGTAATGATGCTTTCCTTATCGAACACATTAAAGGACTATCGGCCATCATGAATCATGAGTGGTTGGTAGAAATGGAGTTATCCACTGAGGTAGCCTGAATTATTGCCTCCTCAGATGTTATCACTTGCATCCTTAAGGGAACCACCATAGAGGCTCACTATAGTCCTACCATTGGGACGAATATAATTTCAAAGGCTTTGGCCGAATAACTTTTCCCCAACGAGTGCTTGATCCCATCTCATAAGCTTCTAAGAATTCCTTCGGGAATTACTCTTGAAAGTTATGGGGTCATAAGGTCTATCCAATTGAGAATACGATGTTCTGATTACTGCCTAGATTTTCATATCTTTGACATCTCAGATACATACATCTTGATTGGTGTATCTTTTGGGATACTCTTCCAAGAAAGAATAAAACAAGGTCTCCTAAATTTAAAGTTAGGAAGTTCTCCTATCACCATCTCACTTGCACGCTCAAATAATGCGATAGTAGAACCTAAGCCTGAGCAAGACCCTATTAAGGAGGTCTTAATAGCATCTCTAGAAGACATGGCCCAACCAACTCTCGATGATGAACAGTTCATTCAAGAAGAGGAAGAGTTGGTAGAGCCTATCGAGTTAGAGGAAACCGAGGTGCCATCATAACCTTTAGTTGAGCTGAAACCGCTTCCTTCTGGCCTAAAATATGTCTTTCTCAACAATAATCGAGAAACTCCAGTCATCATTAGTGACAAGCTTTCTAAAGAGGAAACCCATCAACTTGTCGCTGTTCTAGAAAGACATAAACCGGCCATAGGCTACTCACTCTAAGACCTCAAGGGAATTAGTCCCATTCTCTGCACTCACCGTATTCCTATTGATCCTAATGCTTCACCATCTAGGGAACCACAATGGAGACTTAACAATGCAATGCGAGAAGTTGTTAAAAAGAGGTCTTTAAGCTCTTACACACTGGGATTATTTATCCCGTGCCTCATAGTGAGTGGGTTAGCCCTGTCCAAGTTGTGCCAAAGAAAGGAGGAATGACGGTTGTGAGGAATGAGAAGAATGAACTCATCCCTCAATGTACTGTCACAGGATGGTGAATGTGCATTGACTACCAGAAACTTAACAAGGCTACAAAGAAAGATCACTTTCCGTTACCCTTCATTGATGAAATGTTGGAACGGCTTGCAAATCACTCTTTCTTTTGTTTCCTTGATGGGTATTCCGGGTATCATCAAATCCTAATCCACCGTGATGACCAAAGTAAGACCACTTTCATATGCTCGTACAGAACTTACGCATACATGTGTGATGCTAGCGACTTTGCGGTTGGCGCGGTTTTAGACCAAACCAAAGACAAGAAACATTATGCCATATCCTACGCTAGCAAAATCTTGTCTAGGCCACAACTCAATTATGCTACCACTGAAAAAGAGTTGTTGGCAGTTGTCTTTGCAATAGACAAGTTAGAAGGTAATCATTTACACAGACCATGCTGCTCTAAAATACCTCCTCACTAAGAAAGATGCTAAGCCTCGATTAATCCGATGGATTCTTCTGCTCCAAGAATTTGACATAGAAATAAGGGATAAGAAAAGAGTAGAAAATTTAGTAGCCGACAACTTGTCTAGGCTTCATCATAAAGACACACATGAGCTACCTATTAATGACTATCTAAGGGACAACACGCTCCTTGCGGTAATGGACCACGATCCTTGGTACGTGAATATTGTCAACTATATGGTTGCAGGTTATGTTCTACCAGGAGAAAATAAGAGAAAGCTTCAGTATGAGAGTCATACCCATTTATGGGACGATCCATATCTTTACAGGATCTATGCTGATGGGTTGCTACGGAGGTGTGTCCCGACAATTGAAGGCATAAAAATCATTAAAATATGTCATTCATCACCCTATGGAGGACATTATGGAGTATTTCGAACACATGCAAAGATTTGGCAATGTGGATTCTTCTGGCCAACAATGTATCAAGATACAAAAAATTTCATCAAAAGATGTGTCAGATGCCAGAAGCATGGAAACATCAACACTCGTGATGCTATGCCACTCATGAACAACCTCCAAGTGGAATTATTTGATGTCTAGGGAATTGACTTCATGGGCCTATTCCCAAAGTCGGGAGATCTTTGAATACATCTTGCTGGCAGTTGACTATGTGTCCAAATGGATAGAAGCATTACCATGTCGAGCCGCTGACTCCAAACACTCCAAGAAGATGTTCAATGAAGTGATATTTCCACGATTTGGAATGCCTAGATTGGTCATAAGTGATGGAGGCCCACATTTCATCAACAAGAGATTCCAACAGTTCTTGGCAGAAAATAGAGTCAAGCACAACATTGCAACTCCATACCATCCTCAAACAAGTGGTCAAGCTAAAACTTCAAATAAGCAAATCAAGAATATCCTGCAAAAGACCATGGATGAGATGGGCAAGAAATGGAAATACAAGCTTTTCGATGCACTATGGGCATATTGAACTGCATACAAGACACCCATAGGCATGACACCATATCAGCTTGTATATGGAAAGACTTGTCATTTACCGATTGAATTAGAATTCAGAGCTCACTGGGCAATCAAGAAATGGAACATGGATCTCCATCTAGCTGGCAAGAATCGTCAAATGTAAATATCTGAGCTTGAAGAATGGAGAGAGAAGGCATATCACAACTCTAAGATTTATAAAGAGAGAACAAAACAATGGCATGATAAGAGGATTAAGCACAAGGAGTTCAAGCCTGGGGATAAGGTCCTACTGTTCAACTCTAGATTAAAGCTCTTTGGTCATGAAAAACTTCAAAGCAAATGGGAAGGACCATTCAAGGTAGTTGAAACATCACCACATGGTGCCATCACAATTCAAGACGGCTCAGGTAACATCTTCAAGGTAAATGGCCAATGCTTGAAAGTATTCTTTGAAACTAAAAACTTAGAAGAAATAGACTTGATTGAATTTTTGCAATTTAATGATCCAATCTAAAAAAAATCAATCTTACTCTTATTTCCTTCTAGGTTAGGCCAATCGCTTAGTTCAATAGGTTTTGACTCTCTGGTGTTCCACACCAGAAGAGTCCCTGTTATTTTCACCTGTTCTTGTCTGTGAGTAAAAGCCAGGTGTAGTCTTAAAGAAGTGTGGGGGAAGGTGACACCTCCACCATGAATAGAAGCATTGAAGCACATCATAAACTGGTGAAGGAGTCTGCATACAACTACTAAAACTCGGTTTGATCTTTCTTGACTCATTCATATGCTTACTAGGTTTTACACTTGCATGCGCTTGCTTAACCCTGCAAATTAAAAAGAACCAAACCACACTTTAAATTAACTTTGAAAAGTGACATGTTGATAACATATTCGAGATAGAGGCTTGCATAGAGATTGTTCCAAATACATACACTTATGCTTGTGGAAAGATATCTTGATAGGACAATCATATTGACTAAGTTGTTGTGGAGTGTGACATAGTTCTGGTTTAGAAGTCTTACCAGTTCTAGTCAAGGTACTTGGAGATTTCATTTTGATAAATATCATAAAAACTATAGTACCACATACTCCTCAATGATCATAAATTCCTACCAGAGCCATATATAGGATAGAAGCCTTCTACATACACTGCTTGTTGTTGTGTTAAGTTTGGTTGAACTTTGTGATCCTTGTGAGAGATTTATCATGCTTCCAAGATCAAGATTCACTTGCACGCCACACAAATATGCACTACTCCTACACTGAGAGTAGGCACAAAACATGCCATTCCATTTAGATCCACCTAAAAATGTTTCTCTCCTACACTGGGAGTGAACAACAAAAACATCCTGATAGGTTTTCCATCCACTCAATAAATGCTCTAGTCCTTGTTGCGACCTCTCAAAAAGTTTTGCTACCAAGAGGAGAGCCATGAGCTATGCAAAAGTATTTTGAAAAAAGAGAGAAGAGAAAAAAAAAGAGGGAGAAAATAATGGGTACTTAGATGCTCACCTCCTTAGAAGAGAAAAGGAAAAAAATAAGATAGCTCATGTTCTCTGGCAAGGTTTTCAAGTGTCAAAAGACAGGTATGTTTTTAAGGAGAAGAGTAGAATTAGGTTTTGCTACTTCCACCATATATCCACACACATGCACATCTTGATCTAAGAGTATGACATTTTGATCCTAGGATCTGAGTTTTAACTTTACAATATATATGGCACAAGTATGCAATCAAGTTTATTCCTACCTAAGCTCCACATAAGCCTTAGAAGTAGGTTAAAAAAGAAAGGCAATTTCACACACTTGCCTTGGTAAGGAATCATACACCATTGAGCGAATCGAGAGTATCATTTGAGAAGTATAAGTGATCTATGCTTTTCCTTTATAAAAACATTAAAAACTCCAAGTTGCTAAGATGAGAATTTAGGAAGATAACTTTGCCTCGAGAGTTGTTCTACTTTTCAACCACCTAAGGATGTATGCTAGCCAACGCCACAAATCCCACCTGTATAAGGAATGCTTTGGAATAACCTTTTTGCTAGCGATATATCTTGAGATGGTATGATCATGTTTATTTTTATCATAAGACTTTACTCAAGGACGAGCAAAGAACAAGTGTGGGGGAACTTGTTGACGGTCCTTAATGTCAATCATAACCCATCAACTGTTGCATATAATAACATGAAATGAATCACAAACCATAGTTGTAGGGTTTGATTCTAACAAGTTCCACGAGTTTTAGTGAATCATTGTTTCTATAGGTACATGCCAAAAGAGTTATCAAAAAGAGCCAATATGACAGTATAAAAGTATCTCAAATAATGGATTAGAATGCACCATTGCGACGGGCTCGTCCAGACGATCGAAATGGACATATCATTTGCCTTTTTTGGAGTTTCAGATGAAAAGATATCAATTTCACCGCGGGGCCTGCACTAGAAGACTCTAGAAGGCGCGAGAAGACACCACGACGAACCGGACCGCCAGCGGGCCCGGAGTGGGACCGGCCGGTCCCACCCTAGATCGACCGATCTGGCTCAGCCACCAAATGGGCCCAGCTTTGGCCTAGGTGCTCCACTGCCTTAGGGTTTCAATCTCAACCGTCCGCCAATGTCGGTTTGATCCAAGGGCTCACGTTAATCGCTCGGGTCTATAAAAGGAGCCCTAGACCCCAGGAGGGAGACATCCTATGAAACCCTAATTCATATTCTCTGAGGGAGGTTCATTTGAGAGGGATCCCTTGAATGGATCAACCTCTCATGAGTCATTAGAAAATAGGGAGAGAGGAGAGGAGAGAGTAGAAGGTGGAGCTGGCCTGTCGGATCCCCTCAACTTTGTACCTCTACAGAGATGATTCATCATCGATTCATCTTCAGGTTCTTCTATCGGTAACTCTAAGTCTTCTATTTAATTAAGTTTAGTTCTTACTTTACTTTGCTTGCGGGATCTCCGCTCGTATTGAGTGCTCTAGTTAACGTACGTGACTAGAGTAGTAATCATTAGTGTAGACGTGGTGTCTAGACTAGTGTTTACCTGAGTTTGCGCCTCATTCTTACGGTTAGTTGTGGTAGCCTTTAGAGGTGACAGCTCTATTGGTCTTCATATTTCACCACGTCAGAATTGGTGTTTCGTAGAGCTTTTGGCAGCCTTCCCCAACTACCTTCTTCCCAGTCTTATTCGAGAGTTGGAAAGGTATTGTTGCTCTAAAGTAAGTCAAGTATAGTAAGCCTAATCCTTAGTTATCTAGTTGATCTTAGACAACCCCTCTCTACCCACCAAAAACATATATCTTTTCTACCTTTGGACATTCTTGATTCGATACTAGTACACTTCGCGTTCCTCATGGAAAAATTAATACCTTGGAATACTCTTAGGTGAAAGTTACAGTGGTATCCGTGCGCTTGCGGATCTTTTCTGTTTGCGTTAAAATATACCAATAACCACTCCCTGTAAAGCCCTGTCCTCCCCTTACGGCTATAAAAGGGGAAGGCGGGAGCCCGTAGACGATAGGCACACACGAGCCCGATATTGGCACTTCACTCAATCACCCACGAGACTTGGGACCAGATCCCTCTCTCACTGCTTGTACACCCTACCTACGAGCGTCTCGGTGCAAGATAATACAAGAACTCTCTCCCCCCCACTGGACGTAGGGCCTTCTCTTGCCCGAACCAGTATAAATCCTTATGTCTATCTTGCACACCATCCGGAGTAGGGAGCATGCACCATAGATTTACTCGTTGGTATTAGTACCACCGGTTCTAGCACCGACACAGTGGTACGTTTCCTTTGCTATTTTTTTCACAAAGCTGATATTAAACAGTAGTGTGTGCTTGCTTCGTTTTCCAACTCAAGTTTAGTGAATTATTATAGAGCTAGCAGTTTTTGCATTGTTTTTTTAGTACAACACTATTTTGCAACTCAAGTTAGGTTTGCTATTGTAGCATGCCTGTCTTCCCTGGATGCCGTGGTGAGTCCCTGGATGGATTCTTGCTTGCACTAACATGCTCAGGTTGGGCACCTTGGGCTTTGACAACTGGAGTTGGTTCATTCTTCAGGTCTCTTGAACTGAGGATTCAAAATTTCAGAGTGTATGTGCTTGTGTGCCTGTGTGAAAGCGATAGAGAGTTCACATAGAAGCAAAGCGACTGTTGGCAGTCCACAAACTTCCATCTTTTTAGGCAAATGTCTGAATGAACTTTTCTGTTGTGCCTTTTCAGATTTCAGATAAAAGCAAAGCCGCCACAGACTGCATATACTCTTTTCAGATAATTTCCAAGAGATAAAGAGCAAGCAATAAGAAGAAAGAGGTAAGAACCGATTTCTAATGTCATCATCTAATATTGAAATCTAGCATATCAAATATGTATGCAAATGTTAGCATATCAAATATATGCAAATCTAACTGAAACTTATGAAAGGATAAATGCATCTACTCCCTCCGTCCCTTTTTAAGTGTCGCCGTGGGATGCGTGCCATAAGTTTGACTTGATTTATAGAAAATACGTGCAATATTTATATCTTCAAATAATTTTGTTAAAAAACTAGATCCAAAGATCTTTCCAATGATACTAATTATGATACTAATCGATGATATTTATTATTTATTAAAATTACCGATATTTGCTTTCTTAAACGAAGCGACAATTATTTAGGGACGGAGGGAGTACCATTTATGCTGGCACAGGCAACAGAGATAGGATTGTGGTACCGGGTGGTCGCAGTATGCACAGTGAAGCTACTGCCAAGCAGGTGCACTGCCAGGTTAGCTTCTCTCTTTTCTTTTTTCCCATTCTCAATGTTTGGCTATAATAATCTTGTCAACAGTGTTGGCATATTTGCTGAAGCTACACGTGATCTAAGGTCGTTTCTTATGAGATTTAATAATAACCAATACTACTCTTTCTGGTTCAAGCTTTCATGCATAATAAAGTGGCCACATAGTTTGGATTTAGGGATAGGGAGGGAAGTACTTGAGGATTAAACTTTGGATTTTGGCTAAATTCAGTTTCTATTAGTCTTAGGTGCTCCACCAGCTATATCACATTAGTTTATTTGACTGTGACATATGAGTTTTAGCTAACCTAACCTTGTTAGCAAACAAGCCAGGGATGACTGCTACGCTTGCTAGGAGTTCAACTCAATTTAGTGGCAACAAAAGGATTGTAACAAGCAGTTATCACTGGTGTGCTTCACCTATGTAGCTGTAGAGATGTCATCATGAAGGGTCATCGGAGTAGATATTTATATTTGAGTGCATCAGCCTTTTTTTCTTTGGAATATATGCTATCTAGCTTTTTCTTATCAGGATGTCTTTAAACTTTGTGCTGGATTCACATATTTGTCAAGATAACAATTTTGAATTTAATTTTTGTAGCTATGCTGGGATTCAGGATGGGTGCCTATGACCAATAGTTGATTTCATTCGATTGCAGTTTATGAGGACTATCCTGACAATCTTAGCCATTATCCACCTGAACTGTATCTTATCACTGGCGCAGCCTTCATAATTTCTCAATTTAGTTGGCCTTATGCCCTTATGTGGAAATCAAAATGCCAAATAGAAACTGTAATTTTAGTGAACAGATTTCTCCTTGCACTTTTGTGTTGACATCGCTTCTCTGGGATTTTGTGAAAGGCTTGATTATACCATTCGAAACTTGAAATTCCCCGACCAATATCAGGCAAAACTAGAATTACCCCTGTCACGCTTAGCCCCGACGGTATTTTTATTTTCTCGACGGTAATTGCACCATAAAAAATTTCATAGCGATATTTTTATTTTTATGACCATACGCACATTTTCATGCCGATATTTTTATTTTCCCCGACGGTAGTGCACCGTGAGGGAATTTCAAGTTTCCATGTAGTTAGCAAGTCTGTTTGTATTGACAACGGAAGATGGTACATACACGAAAATATCG
Organism: Chrysopogon serrulatus; assembly: GCA_015844335.1. Lineage (NCBI taxonomy): Eukaryota > Viridiplantae > Streptophyta > Magnoliopsida > Poales > Poaceae > Chrysopogon > Chrysopogon serrulatus. The sequence continues at coordinate 282,954 of JADLZL010002184.1, forward strand.
TCTACTCCCTCCGGCCCTAATTTTCTTGCTTGTTTGCAATTCAAATTTTTCTCAAATTAATCGATCACAATAGGTCCGGACGTGGCAGACGTGCAAAAAGCATCAGCCGAACCAACAAAGCCAGTGCAAAGATTATTTTATTTCCCTTTCCTGTAGACAACCGGCGTTGGGTCTCTCTGGATTCCTCTCGCCCACTCGTTCATCCCATCTCACCCACTGTTGCCCCCCGCCTTTGCTATCATGTTCTGGTTATTCACCGTGGTTGGCCGTTTACCTTTGTAGGGGCAATATTGTAATTTCACAGCTGCACTAAGTTCCTCCCTTCTATCCTAAACGAGCAAGAAAATTAAGACGGAGGGAGTACACTACAAAGAGGTGTTAACTCTATAACTAAGGTGTTGTCCCATGTTTATTACATTTACTTAGTATTTTATTTTCTAAATGGTGGTGACAGGATGTTAGTGCAAGACAGAGCGAAGGGGCGTTGAGGAGCGGAGCGACCAATGCTTTTTTTTTCCAGAAGCTCGTGAAGAGGCATGCCGATTGTAGGGAGCCGAAAAATCAAACGCACGCAGCCAATAACCTTTTATTGTTAGAGATATCTTAGCCGCATTACGAGCAAAAGACTAAAAGAGGTAGTTGTGAAGGATTTATCTATCATCTGCTTATTTTGACATTGTTACTAAATTTGACACTTATTTATTTGAGTGTGGCTCAAAACAGTATGTTATTAAGCCGATAACTTTTTTTACTTTGAGTTGACTTGAAAAATTTTAAATTTTCGTAGCAACACACGGGCATATGCTAGTGGACTCAAAGTCAAAAAAAAACCTTATCAATCAGATCCTTCCTTTTTTATAGATTTATCTAATTTTCAGAAATATCTCTAATAATTATTTAATTAAGATAATCGCACGCATAGCGAGGGACCCACGGGGAAAGGGGCGGCGCCCCCGCGGCGCCTCTTGCGGTGGCGGCGTCTTGGCGTCCCTCACCCCCCTAGGGTTTGGGGTGGATCGACCTCCGTCGCCGCCTCTTCTTCTCTTGTTTCTAGGCTTTTCGATCCAATTAACCCTTGTTTTCAAGTCATACGTGGCATACGTATGACAATATATAACTTGAGAATGTAGAAAGTGCAAAACTTTCCGTGAAAACCCGTGCAAACCACGACAAAAAAAGTTCAAATTCACAAAAAAACATACATGTAGATGATATGATGATACATAATCTTATAAAATATTTTGTCCAAACCCAAATTTGTTTGTGAGATATAAAAATAACAAATTTCTAACAAATTATTTGGACAATTCTCTGGTTTGAAATTTATTATTTTTATATCTCACAAACGAAGTCGAGTTTAGACAAGATATTTTATAAGGTTGTGTGTCATCATATCATATACATGTATATTTTTTTGAATTTAGATTTTTTTTTTTGTGTAGTTTATAATGAGTTTTCAAAGAAAATTAGTTTACACTTGATACATTCTCATATAATTTATCTTCGCAATATAGTAAGCTATTTAATAGAAATATTGTACTCCTTTCGAAACAACATTAAAAAATTATTATTTCAGTTTATTAGTCGTTCCAAAATTGTTTTTTTATGTAGTGGCGCGATTTTCAGCCAACCAGCCAGCTGGCTGAACAGAGAGCTGTGCTCTTATACCATGCGGTCCTGTCCCAGCCATTCCGTCGCCGTGGCCCACCGTCCTCCAGCACAGCCGTCGCTAGCACTTAATGCTTCGTTTACTCCTAAAATCGACGAACCCTAGACGGGTGCGGCGGCTGTAACTGAGGTGCGGTTCCTTTCGGATTCTAGTATTCTCGTGATGTCTGACCTCGGTGGACTGCGGCATATCGACTGCATCTCGGCGGCAGATGGATCGGTGTTGCAACGGTGCACGAGGGTGGCGAGGGGGCATCTGATTCATGTAAGTCTCTCAAAGCATATCAGGTAAATCCTTTGAGTACTCAAATTATTTTCGGTATCTATATATTTTCCTATTGCCGAAAGCATTTTACGGATCTGAGTCACTTTGAGCTCTCAGATCTGATATATTCAAACTTTTTTTCTTTCTATTGGCAAAAATAAATTTAAAAAGTCCCCATTATGACCGAAGATCCTCCTTCCGGGAAGGATTCCGAACCGAGGAAATCAATCTACCGATTCCGTATATATGTAGTGTTCGAATTCGACTAGGAACCATCCGCACTCATATATATATGTCAGCATAACCTATACGCTGTGTTGTGTAAAGAGATTACAATCGCTCATCAATTCCGACATTTTTAATTGCTGCATGTTGTTCGCGCCATGGACTTGAAGGTATACTCGAGGAAGAAGAAGAGGGCTCATCAGCAGACTTTCGAGTTGCCGGAAGAGATCGTGTGGGAGATATTAATCCGCCTGCCTGTGGAATCCCTGGCGAGGTTTAAGTCTGTCAGTAAGGCATGGCTCGCCATCATCTCCAACCCTTGCTTTGTGCTTGCACATCTGCAGTATTGCAAGGAGAGACAGCTCCAAAACCCGTCATCCTTGCTCGTCACACCCCAGATTCTGGTTGAACCGGGTCCTGTAGTCGGGGCTTTCTCCACCAGCATCCGTTTCTACCGATGGTCTCTACAAGAAGAAGAAGCCACGAAGAAGGGTACTGCAACACTTGTTTACGGGAGGAATTTCCCTTCTACCGAGTTCAGGGATGTGTCCACAATGGCACACTGTGACGGCTTAATGCTGCTGCCCACAGACACCAAGGCCTATGTCTTCAATCCGGCCACAAGGGATGTCGTTGCACTGCCCCAAAGCCAGCACAAACATGATGACTGCCTCCTAGTTGGCTTGGGCCTTGACACTTCCATCGGCAAATACAAGGTTGCGCGTGCCTTCTATCGTTCCCGCAGTTCTGAGATGGTCACAATGGGGATGGAGGTCTTCACCATTAATGGTGAAGAGGAGGACTCTTGGAGGGAAACCTTGGTTGATCCACCCTACCCTCTCTTGGATCCACAGACCGCCACACACTGCAAGGGGTATCTGTTCTATTTTATGGATAGGGAGAATGATCAGCAATACGACGCGCCGCAGGGGTTACTCCGCTTCAGTCTTGTTGACGAAACATTTGGTGTCACCCCGTTGCCTCCCAGCCTATATGATATGGTTGAAGATGAAGGTGAAGAAGTTCATCTTGATGAGATTGGTGGGGAGCTATACGCTACTGTCTTTATAGAGGGTTTGCAGCAAGTATTGATATTCGTGACAAGTGATGTTCTGAATCCTGATTGGAATTGTCGTTATGGAATACATCTGCCAGACAAATTCTATCCATTGGCCTTGCCTGCCAGTGGTAGGATTCTTGTGCGAGGTGGTAATCAGGTCATTGATTACAATTTGGAATATGACATTGCACATGAAGATGGAATATTTGATATGGATGACATAAGGTATCTTGGACCCAATGAAGACATCTTAGGGCATGAATGGAAAAATGTAGGCATGTTTGACATTTCTTCTTACACAGAAAGCCTTGTTCCAGTTACTCCTAAGGCAAGCTTACGGGCCTTATAGTGTGCATGCTTGTTGGCCTAGACATGTGCTTGCCGAGGAGGAGGAGGAGGAGGGGGGGGGTGGGTATAATTATCTGGACCTTCGGTTGGGCCTGTTTGGATTACATCCCAAGCAACATGCCTGCTGCAAGAAGCTTTCCCAAGCGGGGCTCCAATTGATGCTTGTGAGGGCAAGAAGCAAACAGGCCCTGATCAGTCCGGCGTTCCTATGAAGGGGTATGATGAAGATTGCAACTTTGAAAGTGATCAGCTGTCAGATGGCCATGTTATCTCTATTTGTTCTAGAACCTTACAACTTAACAAGTGATTGCTATGATCTTTTTTTTTTTTTTGGATTGAGGAATGGTCTTTGTTGTACTTGCATTGTAATAGTGCATAGATTGTGGCGGATTTCAGATTATATTTCTTTGTAGAACTCATTGTGGTTGAAATGTTACTTTGTTTAGTTCTTTTGTTCGCTTGTTGGGTTCCCTTTCTTGAAAGGGTGCATGTGAGAAGATCAGGTAAGCCTGTAGATCGTCAGTGTCAAGAAAAATAGATTTTGTCACTGAGGTAGCTTCAGTGGCCTATGCTAATTTGTTAAATGAATGAAAATATAACATTTTTTTGGTTCGAACCAGTAAGAATGATTTCCCTTTGATGGATTTATACCCAGTCCAATGATTCCTCAATCAATAATACTCAAAAGGAGGTTAGTTTCGATACCACAAGGTCTGGGACTCTTTGTTGCAGTAATGGAACTCGATACTCTACTGTTAGCATACAGATTCCTCAATCAATAATAGTTCGGGAGGGTTGGCCATGGTATACTGCAAAGGGGAGACTTGTTGCTGATGAAGAATGGTGGAACTAAATGTGAAAGAAGATCAATAAAGTTTGTTATGCTTAAATTAAACTGCTTCAGTATATTTTAATGTTTGGGTGATTTTACTTGCATGACACCCTTCCCTTCTCATAACTGCAAGTAGAGATCGAAATGACGTAAAGAGGGTCTGAGCTCTCATGTAAAATCTTTTTAACCCCCTAGGATGTTGCTAAAGCGCGTTGTATCAAACTTTTTCTCTACTTAATGCAAAGACTCACAAACCTTTTGTATGATCAAGAAAAGAAACAATTTGAGGATAATAAATGGAAAGCAATTTTCGCCTACATCTCAATGGTGTGGATCCTTCAACACCTGCTCCGAAAATTAAAGCCCCGATGATTGGGGTGGAAAATTCTCCTCCGGCCGTAACTGGATGTGTAGCAGCAATTGGTTATCTCCCAAGTCTTTTAGGCTTTAATGAATATCTGACATGGCACATTTTGTATTGGATCCTGATATAGCATGCTTTGCATGCTGACAAGTATATATGGCTGTAAATAAATGTGTAGCAATTATCTTTCGGAGGGTCATCAAATACTAATAATCCTGTATAATTTCTGGTACAAGTATGGATCTAATTATCATCAGTAATTTTTTTGGCCCATTTGTTTTTGGGCCCGTGAGGATTACCCTGAGAAATTAGGCCCATATATATTTACTTTTGTTCAAGCAATTGGGCCCACATTTAGTTTCTGGGGAGAAAAACCGCGCCAAGAGAAAGGGAGAGCAAAGCGTTCGTTATCCATCCCGTCCGGCCACGGCGCGGCACAACCACTCGCTCCCTTCCTTGTAAGCGACTGCGCCGCCGCCGGCGGCATTGGTTTGGCCGGCGATGGACACGTGTGCCACACGCCGCCTGCTCCTCTTCTCGCTCCCGACCCCGAAGCTCCCTCGGGAGCATCCTCTGCTCAGGCGGCGGCGGAGGGGCAGGGCCTGGCCCGGCATCGCTCGCTGCGCCATGGAGGCTGGCGGCGGATGGGGAGGCATCGTCGAGGACGACCTCTCTGAGCTCCTGCAGGTCACATCCGTCACCCCTTTTGGGTCTGCCTTTTTTTTTTCCCTAATCGCACAGACCTTGGGTGTTATGCCGTGCTGTGCGTAGGTGGTGGTTTGGGAGCACTGAAAAGCTTGTCTAAATTGGTAGAGAACTTTGGGTTCTATACGAAACTTTTTTGTAGTCGATGTAACTATTTCTGCATCTGGAGCTAAAAATTTATCAAGAATGCAAATTTTGATCCTCCCCTTGCAATGCTATCTTCAAGCCTTGCATGAATTTTTCAGAATATACAGGTGTAAAAATATATCGTTTGCTGCAGACTGAGTCAGGTTTCTGGTCTAAGATGAAGTGAGGGACACTTTCATGTTTCAATACAAAAGAAAACTGTGTGTCCCATGGACAGTCTATGTTCCAATATCAGTCGCTACTTGTATTATCTTCTTTCAAAAATAAAACAAAAAAATAGTATTTATCAGGTTCATGCTTTGGGCTAGTAGTTTTTGACTTCTTTTATACAAAATAGATCGATTGATCATAGGGTATTAATCTTCCTTTTGCAGATTCTCCCGAGAGATTTGCGAGATAATCTGCAGAATGAACCTAGAAAGGACCAACTGCTGGAGGTGAGATAGATGCACTTGACACCTTCAAGGCATCAACCATTACAAGGCTCATGCTACTCAGGATTCATATGAAAATATTGTGGATGCATATGTGATCCCAACTGATGAGTCATCTATTAGGTCATTCTGGATTTGGGGAGACGACCAGAAGCACGTTTCCTTGGTGATTCTGGTGGTCAATATCTACGGGACAGTGAGGTATGTGACAGCCATTCAGTTTAAAATGTGTAATGTATTTTTTTTTTTCAACATAAAAATGTTTAGTGTGATGTTCAGTGTTTTCCTAATAAACACTAAACAGTCGGTCACCTACCATTATTCAGGCTAAACAGTCCATTGAACTGGCTAAACAGACAATTAAATGGGCTAAACAGAAAGTGTAACATTCTGTATCTTTTAACATGGTGTTTAAACAGGCTAAATGGCCGTTTAGGTGAACCGTGGTTATGTTTGCAGTGATCATCCATACTTTCCTTATTAATATTGTGGAACCCAATAGTACCTTAAAAAGAAAAGGTAGCAATACAGAGCGATCAGATATGATTACATTGTGGTGTGGTTAGTCTTATCCTCTTGTCTGTTCTGTAAAAGTAGAAATTATGTTATTCTCAAGTCTTCTGCTGGTTGGCTGCTAATTTATTTCTGCCCATGGATCTTTACTAATGTTTATACTTGAAAAACATAGTAGGCCCCCTTTTCATGATGAACGCACAGCATAATATTGTGAGTAGTTGCAAAACTGCATCTGCAACTGTAATTTCCTGCTCTATGGATCTTTTGTATCATAGATCTCACAGAAAGAGTTGGAGGATGCTCAGAAGGCTGTAGGAGAGTTTGGAGGTGACAACCGTGCAGGAATTGAAGGTACTTTACATAGGATATCTGCTATAAGGAGCAGGAAAGGAATGGTTGTTGGTTTGACCTGTCGAGTTGGCCGAGCTGTTACCGGGCATGTTGACATGGTCCGAGATCTCCTAAATTACAAAGAAAGTATTCTATTTTTGGGAAGGTGTCTTCTTGTTCCTTGAATGTTTACCATCTTGATTCCATCTTTCATATATCTTTTTCAAATGGTGTTTTCATATACATTATAAGCTGGTACTAAATGTTATATGATACTGACTATATGAAAAATGTTCTATTCAGGAATAGGTATTTGTATAATCTGTTTTCAGTTTGTTTTGCAAATAAATTTCAAAAGATTATTTGTTCTTCAATATTTTTCTTTCCTTTTCTTCAATCAGGCCTGGGGTAGGCAAGACTACTGTTATGCGTGAGATTGCACGTGTTTTAGCAGATGAATTTCAAAAAAGAGTGGTATGTTAAACAATGTTACTTTCGTGTACCATTCTATTTCCAGTTCATTGTACTTCTTGTAACTTATATATTCTTTTGGTACTGGTGTTTAGGGCAGGTAATTGTGGACACAAGTAATGAGATTGGTGGGGTTGGCGATGTTCCTCATGCTGCGATTGGTGGAGCAAGAAGAATGCAAGTACCTGAACCATCAATGCAGCATAGGGTGATGATTGAAGCAGTTGAAAACCATATGCCTGAGGTGGTTATTGTAGATGAGATCGAACTGAAGCAGAAACACAAGCTTGTCGATCAATTGCAGAAAGGGGTGTCATGCTTATTGGCACTGCCCATGGAGAACGACTTGCAAACATCATTAAGAACCCAACCTTATCTGACTTGGTATGCTATCATTATGAAATTATTCAATTTTGCAAATAAACAAAATGAAAAATCCACTATACCTGCATGGTCAAAACATTGGTAAAAAATGGATCATTGAAATGAAAAAAGTGCTGTTATCCTACAAGGATATCACAAGTTTTTTTTGTTACTTTTGCTTATACTGAGAAGAGTATCTGTCAATATAATAGCATGACAGCTCCCATCTAAGATTTCTTGCATCCATACCTAATTATAGAGTCCATGTGTCTTCTGGAAAACAGATTGGAGGTGTAGAAACTGTTACACTTGGAGATGATGAGGCTCGTGCTCGACGAAGTCAGAAGAGTATTCTGGAGAGGAAAGCTCCTCCAACATTCCCTTTCCTTATCGAGATGAGGGAGCGACATTACTGGGTAACACATCGGGTATGTCTATGTTATTTATATGCTAAACAGTCGAAGCACGGTTACGAATATAACTAGACACCACTTTAGCTCAGTAAAGTGATGTGGATGCTGGGAAATGTGCAGTGATATTGCATTTCTTAAATTGAAGAGAGTTATCATTATATTAAAAAAGATAAAGGGGTACAAATCCTTATAAACGCACATACCAAATGTTCTTAGAATACATGCGCACCCTTCACTAAATAGAGGGGGGGGGACAAAATTTAAGATAACCGTGAGGATGGTACTTTGGAGTCTTTGGGACTGTACTAAGTGTTTGCACACAACTTTGATTCCGTTGGTTTTCTCTACTTTTTGGAAGATCTTTGCATCTTCAATTAATACAAATGATTGCATATTTTGATTGCAATATTGTTCCTTCTTAAATATGGTTACCTGGCATTTGTGATATCATGGTTGCTGAATTTATGATTATATTTTTTTCCCCACCACTGTTGCTGTTTTTTTTTTTCTTTCACCAACCAATATGAGCTTCAAAGCCTAGGATGCAACCTAAATGGAATCTATCAGAAAATGGTTTATATTATTTTTGTTGTCCACTTCTGCAGATGCTGACACACAGTGCTGATTTTCTTTGTGCAGACAGAAAGGAGCGTGGATATGCTACTGCATGGCAAGAAGCCACTGGTTGAGGTAAACATTCTACAAACCATGTATCCATTTTTAGATTTGACATATTCAGGGATACTTTTGGTGGTACGACCAGATAATAATATGATGTATAGAAAAGTTAATTAGGACTGGCCATTTCAGTTCTGGTTGTACTATATTTCTTGCTTGTTTTACCTGTAAATGTCATTTTGAAGCATGACATATTGACATCTTAAGTCTTAACTACTGCACTGGCCACTATCTTATTTGAACTGTGTGATTTAGAAATGCCGAGTCAATGCAGCTTGCTTAGCAAACCTTTAATTTTCAATGGTCACAGGTCAGGAAAAGAGATAATAAATTTCAGGTTGTAATTGAAAGATGGGCAACATATGATGGCGATGGACTCTGAACTCGAAACCCACTCGTCATAATTGCTTCTATCAAAGCTCATACTGTGATACTTGAGGTTTCTGTGGACAAGTTCATCTATCCTACCAAGCCTCTTGTGCTGAGGTGGTACAGTACAGACTCATCCTAATCTACAAAGTTTACAATGTCGCTGTTGTTATCCTTGTGAAGTTACTGACACTTCCCATTTTTGGTGAGTATGCAATCCACACCATGATAAATCTTATATCAATTTGCGTTCAAAAAAAAAAGATCTTATATCAATGGCACTGGCAATTTTTTAAACTGATTTTGGACATTTTTTTGGTCGAATTAGGTTATACCTAATGTTTGAATCTTTACTGGCTTTTTTAATTATTTTTGGACTCTACTGACTTGGATGGAACCTTATTACAGTGGATTGCATGGGTGAACATTCGACTGATGACAACTATCCCAAGCTTTGCGCCTGTTCTTTCACAGAAGGCAGCCCATGAAGCAATTTTGACATTTTCTTATATTATAATTAAGATAATGTAGATAACTTCACATTAGTGTATGTCAGTACTTCTAAATTGTATGAGCTGTGTACATACATATATCCTTATTGTTCCTAAGATAATATGCTCACTCCCTTTTACTTTTCTTTTATTTTTTCCTTTGATTTTTTTTAAATTGTTGCACTGTAGTGACGTAGTCCTCTATTTTACTATGTATATGTGAGTATTCAATGTTTTCTCTAGGTGCTCAATGGTGCATGCAATATTCTCAGTTTTGCAAACGAATTTTATACATTACCGAGAATCCAATTTTTTTTTCCTAAAATTCAACTCCCCTGCCCCCCATGAAAAAAGTATGGTTGAGATGTCTTGGTTTTGGATTTAATAATTTTTTGAGCTCGTTGGCATTGTCTGACTTGTTTATATGTTATTATCTAATTCTTAATTTCCTATTTTTTAATAAGAGTTCCTACATTATCTAAATTTTACCAATTTTATATTGAAAACACTTATCCTTTAGTTTTATTGACTCTTGAAGCGCTGTTACCTTACAACTGAGTCTTCATGGTGTAACCCAAAATCTCTATTGGTTTACATTTCTGTAACCCTGAAAATGAACCCCAATGTATCCATGGACGAGCCTGGCCCAATTGATTATGGTTCAGTTCAGGGCTGGCTGGATCCACAAGCAAAAAAGGGACTGCCTAGTATGGTTGGTTGGTTGCTCTTCTCTGAATTATATTCTGGACAGTCACTGAACTATACTAGGCAGTAACAAGCATCGATCACCTGAAACATTTTGGTTGTACCTTGTTTCTGACATCCTTTTTTCTGCGATGCGTTTGTTGAAACCCCTGCATCATCCTGTTTACCATAATGCCATTCCAGCAAGCAATGTAGTGATCCCAGAGGTAGACTGGTGTAGGTGAGGCGCAACGTGAACTCTGAACACCTGAAATTTGGTGCATCAGCATTTCAGAGTAGTGCTGGGTGCAATGTCAACAACTCTGATGAGCACCTGATTCTGCAGCATTAGCATGTGGTGTGGAAGGTGCTCCCATCACATCTTTTCTTTTTTTTGTTTTGGTTTGAAACTTTGTGTTATCTTTTTGTTGCAGAGCCAGAGAGAAGAGAAGGGGAGCTGGGCTGATGTGCGTGGTTAGCTGGGCGGTTGACATCAGGGAGTAACTGCCATTGATACATTTTGCAGCAAGAGATAAAGAGGCTTTCTTCCTGGATGGCCGGCCAGCCAAGCCAAGCGTGCTGCCGGATGCATATGGTTACTGCAGTGATGGAGTGGCAACAGCATCTGTCCTTTGGGGTGGCAGAGCCTCACATGCATCCATGCTGCTTCATGCTTGTGCTCTGGCCTGTGAGCAGTGAGCTGTGTGGATGGCCTGTGCATGGCATGGCATGGCATGGCATGGCAGCCTGCAGATACATACATGCATGCATGATTCTTCAGTTGTACTACTACTCTCCTACCAACAACCAGGGTTTTTTCTCCCGGTCGGTAACCGGTCGGTTTGGCCGGTTACCGACCTACCCGCGGCCCCGGTGCGGTACGGCCGGTTCAAACCGGTTCAAATTTGAAATTTAAAATTTAAAAAAACCCTAAAAAAATTCGTAAAAATAGTTCACGATTTATAGAATCGAATGGTGTCAAATTTTTTCAAATTTGAGTTCGTTTTAGTATTTTTATGGACGTATGGAAGTTTGAAAAAAAACGGCGCGGCCCATTAAGGCCCATGAGGCCCAAGTGGCCCGACCGGCCGGATATGTGTTCCTGGGGGGGGGGGGTCGTATCCCATCCCCAGACTCCCACCGCCCCCGCCCGCTCCCTTCCGCCGCCCGGCGACCGACCCGGGCGGGCCGGGCCGGCGGAGCCCGCCTCCTCGGCGTAGCCCGGGGGGTTGGAGGCGGTTTTACCGCCCGGCTCCGGATCCGGCCGGGCGCCGGCCGCTTAAAAAACCGCTCGGTAGGCGGTTTACCGACCGGGAAGCCGCCGGGCCGACCGAGTTGCGTTCCCTTTTTTTGTTTTCTTTTGTATTTAGGTAGGATTTTGGTAGTTTTAGATAGGTTTAGGTAGGGATTTAGGTAGTTTTAGAAAGATTTTAATGTGCATTTGATTTAGGGTTTAGAAAGGTTTTAGGGAAAAAAGAGTTTAGGATTTAGGTAGGATTTGATTTAGGATTTAAGATTAGATGTAGGATGTGTAGTTTATTTTGCTTTCGGATTTAAGATTAGAGGTAGAATGTGTAGGTATGAATTATTTTGTAAATGATTTATTTCGGTGTGACATTGTCTACATTTTATATATGTGACTGTTTTATTTTTTATGTTGCATTTTCGTTCGTAGGTGCACAATGTTAGGAAGACAGAAAGACATTGTATGGGAACATGGCGTGAATCTTGCTCCTGGATGGCGATGCAACTACTGTCTTACTCAAAAATCAGGTGGTGGTTGCACGAGATTCAAACAACATTTGGCCGGGCGAGGGACCGAGGTGGTGCATTGCAACAAGGTGCCACCGGATGTCGGCGTATTTTCAGCGGGATATTGATAGGACACGTAAGGCAACTTCCGACCGGGCTCGAAAGAAGTTGGCACGAGAGGATCTTTGCAAATGAGGAGGAAACACTCCCTCGATGATGATGAATATGAAGCTATAGTGCGGGGAAGCACTCGGCCAGTCAAAGAAGACCTAGAGTACCGACGGGGGTGGAAGCGAGAGGAGGTATTTGGCGAGGAGGGGGTAGTTCACGGGGTGGTGGTTCGCGAGGGTGGTGGCCCGGGGTGGTGGTGGTTCGCGATGGCGCAATCCTTTCGGGAGGTTCTTTGGTAGATCGGGTTCACGGAGGGGAGAATCCTGTGGTGGTGGAGGACTATAATTTGGCGGCCGGTGGGAGGAGAGGAATGGTGCAACCAAGGATTAATAGGGGCAAATGGACGCAGAGGGGTAGGCAAGCGAGGGAAGCTATTGGTACAGGTTGGGCAAAGTGGTTCCATTTTGCAGGAATCCTCACGGACGACAGGCCGATAGTCCGTACTTTGTGAGTGCGATCGAGAAAGACAGAAGTGGGGTAAGTAGCTATACTTGGACAACTTGTTGTATTACGTTTGTTTCTTTATTTAATGATTTCGTTATTTTTGCGGGTGAAGGGATCACGCCCCCCCTTTGGAAGGGAAATTGATGGCAAGTACCTTGATAAAACGAACGAGCAGGACTTGAAGGCAAGGTTCGCAAAGTTCCGAAAAGGATTGGCCCACTTTTGGTGTCACGTTGATGTGTGATTCTTGGACTGGCCCGACTAGAATGAGTGTGATCAACTTTCGATATATTGCAATGGGGTGACGTGGTTTCACAAGTCTATTGATGCGATTTCGAAAGAGTCAATTGGCCACATACCTGTACTCGGTAATTTATTTGGACATGTGTCTATGTATTTTTGGGAAGTGCACATTCTTGCCACGTTAGTAATAAATGTGCCTAATATTTTCAGGAGATTTCGAAGGTGGTGAAGGAGATTGGATCGGAGCATGTCGTTCATGTGGTAACCGACAACAACGGTGCAAACTACAAGAAAGCATGCAAACATGTTTCGGAGGAGTATCCGCACATTGCTTGACACCTTGTCTTGCACACACCATCAACTTGATGTTGAAGGACATTGGTGAGAGGTTGGACCATTCGGTATGATATCTTGTTGCAAGCGTATTTCAACTTGGTTGCACAACCATGGTTCGTTGAATAACATGATGAGGAAAGCTATTGGTGGTGAGTTGGTCAAGTGGAATGCCACTAGATTTGGGACCAACTACATGTTCCTTGAGAGCTTTTTACCGGAAACATGAGCAATTCATGCAATGGATGGGATCTCCGAAGTTTTTTTGAGCAAGTGGCCACGCACACGAGAAGGTAGTTATGCTCATGCAAGGCTGTCAAGTCTGGAGTGGTGGGCAGGTTTGAAATACATCATCGACACGGTTCGGCCGGTGTACAAGTTCCTTCGCTTTTGCGATCAAGATAAGCGGCCGAACTTGTGTGATGTGGTGTATCGCTTCGGATGGTCAAACAGGGAGATGCATCGGTTCTTCGAAAATAATGTGGAAACATGGAGGGAGTACAAACAGATTCTAGAGACTCGGATTATGGATGTCTACGTAGGCACCTATGTTGCTGCGGGTATGATCATGCCTTATGATTATACGAACCTGTTTTGATTCAATATGTAACGTATGTTGTTGTTGTCCAAATACTTTGCGCGGGCTGTTCTTAATCCGAAGTCGTCATACAAACTAGATCCCACTCTAGAAATGTTCCTAGGATTGAAGGATTGAAAGGACCTAATTGACCTAGAGGGGGGGTGAATAAGGCGTCTTTTCGATTCCCGAAATTCACAAACTCAAATTGCGGAAGTTAAATACTAACAGGAAGTTCCGGTGGTTTGGAGTAGAAGTTCGATTGCTAGACCGAGACTTCTATTACAAACCAACTAGAACTTCGGGTGTCCTAAAGCTAGGTAATCGAGTAAATGAGTTGTGATTTCAACTATACAAATTACCACACCCTTGGGAATCACCTCTTGGATTGAGTTCTTCTTCCTACAATAAAATATGCAATAGATAGAACAAAGAACACAATAACAAGGGTAGTCGAAGCTACCACCACAACAAGCACGCGGGACACAAGATTTATCCCGAGGTTCGGCTTTCCCCACAAAGGAGTGCCTACGTCCTCGTTGTTGAGGTGGCCACTAAGGCCCGACCACTTAGGTCACCTCCCTCAAGCAACCACAAAGGAAAGCTTGAGATATCCACTAAGATGAAGGGTAATACAAACGCCGGGATGCCCTCACAAGTAAATCAACACGGGCAACCACGAAGAAGCCCTAGCCGGCTAGGGTTCCAAGAACCCAAGAGTAATAAACACAAAACCAACCGGCAAGACGAGGAACCCAAGTGCTCAAGTCGAAGGTCGATGCTCCCGCTCTCAAATCTCACGTCCCTAGCTCAAACAATCGAAGATTGAAGCTTGGAAGCAAGGGGAGAGAAAGAGTGGGTGAGTCAAAGCTTAGGGAGGTCGAGTGAACAGTGAATGAGTGTAATGCCTGGCGTAACTGTTAGAAACGGAGGTGAAAAGTATATATACTTCGGCCTCCGAAGGCCTACCGGAAGTTCTGGTGGAGCCCCACCGGAAGTTCGGTCAAGGTGGATCCGACCGTTGGTCGAGATCCGGGCGAGACTCGGGCTGACCGAACTTCGGTCACCGACCGAACTTCCGGTCGAGGGGGTACCGGGTGCGGCGTCGCGTTGCGGGGAATCGCTTCCGGGTCTCGGCCGAGCCTCCGTTACGGGCGGAACTTCCGGTCGGGGATCGAACTTCGCTAGGCCAAAAGCCCAAAGAGCCGTCGCCGGCGAGGAAAGGCTTCGGTCGCTGACCGGGCTTCCGGTCCCAGGAAGTTCATTGGGAGACCAAGGGACTTCGGTCAACCCTGCAAACGACACAAACCTTCTACGGCGAAAGTGAACCGGTGTCTCTCAAACTACACTAAAGCATCGACATGAGCACTTTTGTTCCCCATCTAGCTAGTTAATTTTGTATCCCTCTTGATAGTACGGCATATCCTACGACTCAAATCAAAATAGAATGTGAGTGAATCATTTGAGCGAATCGCCGTTTGTCCATAAAATTTAGGGTCTTTGTCATTCACCGAATTCTTTTCGTTTAAATACACCATTGGACTAACACCTGTAGATATCACTTGATGAGCATGTTAGTCGCTAATTTGATTGTCATTAATTATCCAAAACCCACACCGGGGGCGAATGCACTAACAAACTCCCCCTTTTTGGTAATTGATGACAACCAACTTAGGCTTATATATGATAGAAAGAATTTGTACTTTTGAATTCCAAAATTTAAGACAAGCTCCCCCTTGGTGTATGCATAGGATTTGAATTTCAACATCTTGAGTGAAATCAAGATGACATACACTAGAGAGGCTCCCCCTAAATTTTGCAATCCGTGGGGTGCCTAAGAGTGTGTGACAATAAAACCGTGATGCATATGACATGGTATATCACAAGAATAAAGTGAAAGAATATGAATGGTTATGGTAGAAAGAAAAAGACTTAACCAACATAACCATTCTAAAGACCACAATCACCATCACAATATCACATAAAAAACATCACATGATGATAAACATAAAGAGTTTTAACCTACAATCATCCACCACACACAAATAGTTCAAGTTCTACCACATAGTTCACCACACGAGATGAGAGTTATTACAGACCGAAATTAATTTTAACTACCCCTATTACATCATGAATAAGCCTAACACTCCCCCTTTGGCATCAAATGCCAAAAAGGGTAGGCTTCGAGAAAGCAAAAGGGGCAAAGCAATATGCACTAGGCGTCGCCAAAGAAGCCATGGGTCGAGGAAGGACCAGCTCAGGATCGCCACCACCAAAAAAGGAGCACCGAGAAAAAAGACGACCTCGTGACGTCATCACCGCACCAAAGAAGTCGATAAGAGGCGCCCGGCTCGGTGTCCTCCATGGTGTAACCGGCGGGGAAGCCCACCGCCAAAAGAAGGATCATAAGCGGTGAAGGAAGGATCCTGCTGGCTGGCCGGCTGGCCGATCATCTCCGCATCAAACTCATGCCCACCATGCATAGCATCAAACTCAAAGCATATGGGTCCTAGAAATCTCGAAGTGGAGATGCGGGAGTGAGATCGGCCTTCTCCTCTAAGCGGCGAAGACGCCGATCGGTCTTCTTCCGAGTGTAGCGTAAATAGGAGAAGAACCTCAAGTGCATGGCGAGTAGCATCACCACGCCCCACGGCCACGACCACGTCCACGACCACGGCTGCTCTCACCACCGGTGTAGCACCACCACCGAAGGATCCACGGGAGGAGCCTCCTCGGCCTCAAAGACCACCCAAGTCCTCATCCTCGGGGAGCAGCACCACCTACACTATCCATAGGAGCCTTGCCCTTGCTGTAGGTGCCGGGATGTTCTTCACCTTCCAAGCCTTATGAATGACATCATGGTGGAAGGAGAATCCAACCACTTGCTCAATCACATACATGAGATAAGGTGCATATGGCAAAGACTTGTGTGGATCGGTCGAGACATCCTCAATATTCCTCCAAAGGAGATCGGTCACACTAAACCTCTTGTCAAGACCAAAACACACAAGAATAGCGGGAGCATGGTTTTGCAACTTGGTGGCATCTCAATCTTGGGATCAATGGTGGCACGAATCAAGTTGTTGAGCACATAAAAATATGTCTTCAAGTTATGAGTGGTGCCATTAGCTTGAGCGGGATCATGATAAAGACCCGGCCTCAATAAAATCCGCTCGACCAACACCACGCATATAGTGCTCAAACAAGCTAGGTGCATCCCTATCTTCACTAGTGAGCCCAAGAAGACGAGAAAACTGACGGTAATCACAACGGTAATGTAAACCCTCTGTCATCCAGTGAAGTACCTTGTTTGTCTCATCAATGTAGAGAGTGGCCCAAAAGCGAAGAATGATCTCATTTGTTCGGTTGTGCTTGAAGTTCATGAGACCCAAGATGCGCCACTCCTCTAGCTTTGCAATCAACTTGTCAATGTCACGGTTCTTGTGCTCTTCGAGGGACTTGAGAGTAGGGGCTTTGTGCGCCACAATGGGAAGTGTAGTGCCCGTTTCCCCCGCCTTGAAGCACACATAGTGATAATAATCACTATGAAACTGTGACCAAAAGCGAGGATCCACACCTTCAAACTTTGTCCATTTGAAAGGGTTCTCCTTTCGCATCCTCTTGACATCCCTTGCTTGCTTGCGGTAGTCGATCGGCCATCTGGGATTGACTCGGGTGGGAGTCACAAACAAGCGAGGCTTGGGAGCGAAATGTGCATGGTGAGGAAGAAGCCGGTTCATGGTAGCTGCTCCAATGGTGATAGGTGGCGCCGAACAAATTTCGAACAATAGCACGACCCTCCACCTCAATCGGCTAGCAGCCTACGTATCATTAACCATCTCATGGTGAGCAAGAGGTGGACATGCACGAGTGCGAGTGCGATCGGGAACACTGATAGGACCTTCATCTTCATCGGACGAGACGACCGTTCGAGAACCACCACGGCGAGCGGCACGACGCCACGAGGGCGGTCCTCCTCTCCATCACCCATACTCGGGAGGACGAGACCTAGCGCGCCGGGCCGGAGCCCGCCACGACCCCGGATTGGTGCGACGAGTCATGCTGCACAACACACAAAACACGGCACAGGGAAGTCTTAGACATGGTAGTGGAATGCAACAAAGGGATCGACAAGTAGAGCCACGGGTGCACATCGCATACGGGGTCCATCGGAACTTCCGGTCGGGGGACCGGAACTTCGGTGGAACCCTAGTGCGACAGAACCACGTGCTCCACGAGAGATCGACCACGTGCATTGCATGAAAGACATTCCAACAAGCATGTATATACAAATAATTGCTAGCACGTGCAAGGAATCAACCCAAAACCAAGTACATTGGGAGATCAATAGGAAATCCCGGTACCTTGTTCCTTGGAGAGAGGAGGGGTCAAAACCGCACGTGCCAAGACCTCCCGGCGTCCACCAACTCCACCAAAGTGATCTCCAATGCGGGGCAAGCTCCTCCCCAAAGGGATTTGGAAGGGAGTGGAGGAGGAGGGAGATCGGGGAAGAAGAAGATGGGCCGCCGCCGCCGCAACGGTGCTCGGGTGAAATAGGGTTGAAAAGGTAAGGTCTTTGACTTGAAAACGACCCGAGATCCACTTTTACTGCGGTCAAACCCGATCCGACCGGAAGTTCCGATGGGGGAACCGGAGCTTCCGGTGGGTACGATTGCCAAGGTGCGTCGCGTACTCGAAGGGCTTCGGTGTCTTTGGCGGGACTTCTGGTACCGAACTTCCGTAAGGGGACCGGAACTTCCGGTGGACCAAAAAACACCATCAACGACTAGCTACATGGTGAACTTCATGGTATGCTCGAACCAACTCATATATGTCCAGATTTCATTCAATCAATACATAGCCATGGACACATTTGAGTTGTAGAAAATAGATTTTGAAATTATCACACAACTTTTCACAAACTTTTGACCAAATCTATATCAATCAATTATGCATAAGATATCAAGCCACGTTACGAGAATCAATGATATTTAGTTCACTCCTCAAAGCACAAAATCTTGACTCATCTAAGGGCTTTGTGAAGATGTCGGCTAGTTGATTATCGGTGCTCACATGGTGCAAAGCGATATCTCCTTTGGCTTCGTGGTCTCTCAAAAAATGATGCCGGATGTCTATGTGCTTTGTACGTGAGTGGTTTACTGGGTTATTTGCCAACTTAATGGCACTCTCATTGTCACACAAAAGGGGAATCTTGGTTAGCTCACATCCAAAGTCTTTAAGGGTCTGCTTCATCCAGAGTAGTTGGGCACAACAAGCGCCGGCCGCCACATACTCGGCTTCAGCAGTTGACAAGGCAACACTATTTTGCTTTTTAGAACTCCAAGACACTAAAGACCTACCAATAAATTGGCAAGTCCCAGTGGTACTCTTTCGATCTACTTTGCAACCGGCGTAGTCCGAATCGGAGTACCCAAGCAAATCGAAAGTGGAGCCCTTAGGATACCACAAGCCAAGATTAGGAGTGTGTACTAAATACCGAAAAATTCTCTTAACAGCCACAAGATGACACTCTTTAGGATTGGCTTGAAATCTTGCACACATGCACACGCTAAGCATAATATCGGGCCTAGATGCACAAAGGTAAAGCAGGGGATCCAATCATGGAGCGATATACCTTTTGATCTACAAACCTTCTTTGTCTCCTCCAAGGTCGAGATGTCCGGTTTGTCGGCATCGGTGTCTTGATGGGCTTGGCTTTGTCCATGTCAAACTTCTTCAACATATCGGAGGTGTACTTGGTTTGACTTATGAACGTCCCTTCCTTGAGTTGCTTGATTTGAAATCCGAGGAAGTACGTCAACTCTCCCATCATAGACATCTCAAACCTTTGAGTCATAATCCTACTAAACTCCTCACAAAAAGCCACATTAGTACTACCAAATATAATGTCATCGACATATATTTGGCACACAAAGATATCATTATTAACTTTGCGAGTAAATAAAGTAGGATCGGCCTTCCCAATCTCAAACCCTTGTTTGAGTAGGAAGTCCTTGAGACAATCATACCAAGCTCTAGGGGCTTGTTTGAGCCCATAGAGCGCTTTGTCGAGCTTGTAGACGTGGTCGGGATGCTTGGGATCTTCAAAACCCGGTGGTTGCTCAACATACACTTCTTCGGATAGGGGGCCGTTGAGGAATGCACTTTTCACATCCATTTGATACAACTTGAAATCATGATGAGCTGCGAAAGCTAGCAAGATCCGAATCGATTCTAGCCTTGCCACCGGTGCATATGTCTCCCCAAAGTCCAAACCTTCCACTTGAGTGAATCCTTGAGCCACCAACCGTGCCTTGTTTCTTGTGACTACGCCATGCTCATCTTGTTTGTTGCGAAAGACCCATTTGGTTCCAATCACATTTTGCTTGGGCCTTTCCACCAAGGACCGGACTTCATTCGAAAGTGAAGTTGTTCAACTCCTCTTGCATTGCCATTATCCAATCTTCATCTTCAAGTGCTTCTTCAATTTTCTTGGGCTCTATTGGGGACACGAAAGAGAAGTGCTCACAAAAGGTTGCCAATCTTGATCTTGTAGTGACTCCTCTTTGAATACTCCCAAGAATGTTGTCAACGGGGTGATCCCGTTGAATAGTATGATGCACTCTTGGATGGGGTACTTGACTTCTTCTTTGGATTGGGCCATCATCATCACTATCATTGTCTTGGTGTATTGGAGAATCAATGATTTGATTATCTTGAATGTTTCCTTGGTTATCTTCTTCCACTTGTGTTGGATCTTGATTTGCATATGTTCTTGAGCCATGATCCTTTCTTGAAGTAGGTGTGTTGTCATGGGCATTGCTTGACCCATGATGTAAGCTAGGATCATGATTGATTTGCAGAGATTCATCATCATCTTCTTCAACGGGCTTTACTTCACCGGTTGCAAGCTTCTTTATCACTTGATGAGATGGTTCTTCTTTACCTACAATTTCAGCATTGACTTGCTCCTTTTGAGAGCCGTCGCTTTCATCAAAAGTCACGTCTACCGCAATTTCAATTTGACCGGAGGTCTTATTGAAAACACGGTATCCATGTTCGTTAGTACCATAACCAAGTAAGAACCCTTCATCAACCTTAGGTGCAAACTTAGAGCTTTTGGATTTCTTATTAAGTATGAAACACTTGCATCCAAAAACTCTAAAGTAATCCACCTTAGGTTTGTTACCGGTGAGTAGTTCGTAGGCGGTCTTCTTCCTTATCTTGTGAAGGTATAGGCGGTTGATAGCATGACATGCCGTATTCACGGCCTTCGCCCAAAAAGTCTTTCTCCGGGGTCTTGTACTCATCCAACATTGCTCTTGCGGCTTCAATGAGTGTTCGGTTCTTCCTCTCCACAACACCATTTTGTTGCGGAGTGTATGGAACCGAGAACTCATGCTTGATGCCTTCATCATCAAGGTATTCTTCAATGTTGGTGTTCCTAAACTCCGTCCCGTTGTCACTTCTCACTTTCTTGATCTTCACATCAAACTCATTTTGAGCTCTCCTTGCAAACTTCTTGAAGATCCCTTGGGTTTCACCTTTATCTCAAAAAAAGAATACCCAAGTGAAACGAGAATAATCATCAACAATTACAAAACCATATTTGTTACCTCCAATGCTTATGTAAGCATTGGGTCCGAATAAGTCCATGTGGAGAAGCTCAAGTGGTCTTGTAGTTGTCACTATGTTCTTGACGGGATGTTTAGCTCCAACTTGTTTCCCGGCTTGACATGCACTCGCAAATCCTATCTTTCTCAAAAGAAACATTTGTTAGTCCAAGGATGTGTCCACCTCTTTGAAGGTCGGCCAAGTTCCTCATGCCAACATGAGCTAGTCGGCGATGCCATAACCAGCCCATGCTAGATTTTGCCACTAGACAAGTCTGGGACCCCACTTTACTAGTTGTAAAATCAACTAGATAAAGCTTGCCCTTTAGTTGACCCGTAAAAGCAATAGAGGAATCCGCCCTCCTAGAGACTTCCACACCCTTATCCGTAAAGAGACAATTGTATCCCATCTCACAAAGTTGTGAGACGGACAACAAATTGTATCCCAACGAATCCACAAGTAGAACATTAGAAATAGAATTATCATTTGAGATAGCAATTTTACCCAAACCAAGAATATCTCCCTTGCTATTGTCACCAAAGACAATCCTTTCACATGAAGTTTGATTTGGTTGAAAGGAGGTGAACATATTCTTCTCTCCGGTCATATGATTTGTGCATCCACTATCAAGCACCCAACTTGATCCCACCGGAGGAATAATCCTGCAAAACAAATTTAAGCCTTTGTTTTAGGTCCCGAGTTGGAACCTAGTGGGTTAGTCACAAAAGGCTTGGGCACCCAAACACTCCTCAAGATTTGCCTCTTCTTGAGAGCGCCCACATATTTCACCACAATCTTGCCATCCTTATCCCAACAACACATATAATCACAAATATGGCTCCGTGAGATGGGCACTTGTTGCTTGGGCACCTCTACTTGCTTGTTCTTGTTGCTCTTCTTGTTGTTTGCTTGTGTGCTTGTAGGTGTGCTAGCATTGTTCACTTTGTTGATAAGATCAACAAGTGGCACACTCTTGTTGAACTTCACACAAGCTACCCCATTGACAATGTTTCTCCCATTGGCCTTACCATCATACCTATTGTAGCCAATGCCATCCTTGATCATGGGGTGTCTTGATGCCTTGTACACATTTGCTTGTTGCTTTTCTTTGCACTTGCAACCAACTTTGACAATAGAGTTCAACCTTTGAATCTCCTTGTCTTTCTTCTCTAGCTCAACAAGGTTAGTTGCACAAGCATTTATATCAACATTAAAGCATCTTTCACAGCCCTTGCTAGTTGAAGCTTTAGTTTCTTTGGAGGCGGTAGAGGTGCTTCTCCAAAGAGTTTCATAGTTTAGCTCAAGAGTATCATATTTCTCTTTTAAGCTTGCGAAGCTTTCTTGAGCCAAACTAAGATCATGCTTTAGAGGAGCTAAAAAGTCATTGAGTGCAGAGTGTTCCTTGGTCAAGCATTCATATGAATCCTTGACCATGGACAACTCCACGCTCAACTTCTCAACCTTTCCCTTTTCCATGGTGAGAGATGCCTCAAGTCCTTGGGTCTTCTCCCTTTCCTCTAGGAGCAATCCCCTTGCGACTCAATGCATGACTCACGCTCTTCTATGGTGTACATTAGCTTCAAGATTTTAGTTGCTACCTTTTTACCATATTTCTTAATGATTTTGCTAGCATAGTTCTCATCATTCTCATCATCACTATCACATTCACTAGATGTATGAGTAGGAGAGTTAGGAGGCACCTTATCTCCTTTTGCCATGAGACAAGTAGGAGTGTGATAGTCGTTGTCGGTGAGGTTGGCGAAGAGCGAAGGTGATGAAGAGATGTTGGTGAAGAGAGACGTCGATGAAGCATTGTCGGTGATGAGCGTTGAAGAAGAAGATGCCTCTTGTATAGCAATTGCAGCCACGTTTTTCTTCTCATTGCCATTGTCATCTTCACTATCATCATCCGATTGCCACTCTTGACCCATGTGTGCTTCACCTCTCTTCTTGTACTTGTACTTCTTATCACCTTGCTTGTTGAATCTAGACCTCTTGCCTTTGTTTGGGCAATCCGCAACAAAATGATCAATGTCTCCACACTCATAGCAAAATCTCTTCTTGAAAGGCTTGCTTCCACCACTTCTTCTCATCTTGTCTTTCTTCATTCTAAGAAACTTCTTGAAGTTCCTTACTAGTAAAGCTTGCTCATCATCAAGATCATCATCATCACTGCTATCTTCACGCTCACAACGCCTTTTGTTGCTATGACTTGTGTCTTCATCTTGTGATGCCTTGAGAGCAATACTCTTTCTATGTCTCACTGCTTCTTTGGCTTCATCATCTAGCACTTCATGATGCAATAGCTTGGCAAGCATTTCTTGTGGTGTCATTGTGCTATAGTTGTCCTTCTCCATAATGAAAGAAGCAAGCATGCTGTTTTTTTTCTCAGTATACTCTACAAATCTTCCTTGCGGCTGCATGGTCATCCCACCTTGTGTCTCCAAGTGCTCTAATTCTATTTACCAAGGTCATGAATCTATCGTACATTTCTTGAGTGGTCTCTCCTTCCAATGTGAAGAAGTTTTCAATCTTTCCTTGTAGAAGCTCAATGTTTCCCACTCTTACACTCTTATCTCCTTCAAATGATACTCTCAATGTCTCCCAAATTTGCTTGGCACTAACCATTCCATTGACCTTGTTGTTTTCTTGTGGAGATAGACATTGCAAGATCAAGGTCGCTGCCGTTGCATTGAGTTGGAAATCCGCGGCATCTTCCGGTGTCCACTCACTAGGATCTTTAGGGACATCCACACCAACTTCAACTACTTCCCAACACCTTGCGGCAATAAGATGCAACTTCATCCTTTGTGCCCAATCAACATATCTCACTCCATCAAATTGAGGTGGCTTGCCGGGATTGACTATTGGCATGTTTGGATTGGTTCCTTGCTTGATGACCCATAGTCGTAACCGGTTCTTGCATATGCTTTTGGTGTCTTGTCACCATCCTCATTTGTTGACTCGGCACTTTTTTTTGTCTAGTACTTCCTTCATCTTGTCAAGTTGCTCTTGCATCTTGTCTAATTGCTCCTTTTTTTTGCACTTGGAGCTTCTCGGCGAGTTGAGCGGTGATTTGCTCAACTAGTGTCTTCATTGTGTCCGCATCCATCTTGACCAATATAACACCTCACGCGGTGAAGCGTCAATCCGAGGGACCAAAGCTCTGATACCAATTGAAAGGACCTAATTGGCCTAGAGGGGGGTGAATAGGCGTCTTTTCGATTCCCTGAAATTCACAAACTCAAATTGCGGAAGTTAAATGCTAACCAGGAAGTTCGGTGGTTTGGAGTAGAAGTTCCGGTGCTAGACCGAGACTTCTATTACAAACCAACTAGAACTTCGGGTGTCCTAAAGCTAGGTAATCAGAGTAAATGAGTTGTGATTTCAACTATACAAATTACCACACCCTTGGGAATCACCTCTTGGATTGAGTTCTTCTTCCTACAATAAAATATGCAATAGATAGAACAAAGAACACAATAACAAGGGTAGTCGAAGCTACCACCACAACAAGCACGCGGGACACAAGATTTATCCCGAGGTTCGGCTTTCCCCACAAAGGAGTGCCTACGTCCTCGTTGTTGAGGTGGCCACTAAGGCCCGACCACTTAGGTCACCTCCCTCAAGCAACCACAAAGGAAAGCTTGAGATATCCACTAAGATGAAGGGTAATACAAACGCTTCGGGATGCCCTCACAAGTAAATCAACACGGGCAACCACGAAGAACGCCTAGCCGGCTAGGGTTCCAAGAACCCAAGAGTAATAAACACAAAACCAACCGGCAAGACGAGGAACCCAAGTGCTCAAGTCGAAGGTCGATGCTCCCGCTCTCAAATCTCACGTCCCTAGCTCAAACAATCGAAGATTGAAGCTTGGAAGCAAGGGGAGAGAAAGAGTGGGTGAGTCAAAGCTTAGGGAGGTCGAGTGAACAAAGTGAATGAGTGTAATGCCCGGGCGAATCGTTAGAAACGGAGGTGAAAAGTATATATACTTCGGCCTCCGAAGGCCTACCGAAGTTCTCGGTGGAGCCCCACCGAAGTTCGGTCAAGGTGGATCCGACCGTTGGTCGAGATCCGGCGAGACTTCGGGCCGACGGAACTTCGGTCACCGACCGGAACTTCCGGTCAGGCAGCTGGTGCAGGCGTCGCGTTGCGGGAATCGCTTCCGGTCTCGACCGGAGCCTCCGTTTGGGCGGAACTTCCCGGTCGAGGGGCCGGAACTTCTGCTAGGCCAAAAAGCCCAGCCGCCGTCCGCGAGGAAAGGCTTCCGGTCGCTGACCGGGCTTCCGGGCCGGTCAGCGAAGCTCAGCTGAGACCGGGACTTCCGGTCAAACCTGCGAAACGACACAAACCTTCTACGAGCGCATGAGTGAACCGGTGTCTCTCAAACTACACTAAAGCATCGACATGAGCACTTTTGTTCCCCATCTAGCTAGTTAATTTTGTATCCCTCTTGATAGTACGGCATATCCTACGACTCAAATCAAAATAGAATGTGAGTGAATCATTTGAGCCGAATCGCCGTTTGTCCATAAAATTTAGGGTGCTGTCATTCACCGAATTCTTTCGTTTAAATACACCATTGGACTAACACCTGTAGATATCACTTGATGAGCATGTTAGTCGCTAATTTGATTGTCATTAATTATCCAAAACCCACACCGGGGGCGAATGCACTAACAAGGATGCATTCGCTCGCATGGTGGAAGTTGAAGTAGCAGTGCAGACATTGCAGGAGGCTGAGGTATTTCGACAGAAGCTTGGTGAGTTTAGCAGCGAACTGGCAATGCGAATGGTGGAAGACCCAAAGACAACCCATGTAAGAATTTGTCCGTGCTTATGGGTTTTCCCCTTTTCTTTCTATGTCTACCTAACATCAAATTTGAATTCACTTGCAACAGCAGCCTGGTGGATCTTTGTTTGGTAGAAACACGCCGGGCGTTGCGGCGTCTTGCTTTTTGCGGCTTGTTGCACAGTGTGTTTCCTCTAGTGGATGCGCGGCGGAACTGGAGCACCTTTGCCTTGCTCCATACGAAGGTTCGCAATCGGTTGTCGCACAAGAAACTAAACAAGCTTGTGTATGTCAACTACAACCTTCGGCTACGGCTTGCGGAGGTCGACGGCCCGCCAACGCGTGATGAAGTTGATTTTATTGACCGCTTTTGCGCATATTTCTTTCTATGATCGAGAGAATCCGGTTCAGGAATGGATGGAGTATGGGAGATCGAACGCGGATCCAGTCTTGGATGAGGATGATGATGACGATGATGTCCCGTTGCCTTCCCATCTTGTCAGGTATTTTTTTATTCTTGTATCAATTAGCCACTTATGTACCACAATTTTTTCATGCCAATTTTTGTTTCTGTTAGCAGAGACCAAATAGACCCTGCAGATCTACGTAGGGCTACGGGGGATGATTCCATCAGTGATTGGGCCCGTAGACATGTGGGTGACACGCACCTAGAAAAGAGGAAGTTCCAGACTGGACCAAAGAAAACTAACCCCAAGAAAGGAAAAAAAGGAAAACAAGTACAACAAGTAGTGAGCAGCGACGCAGAGACGGACGAGGAGGGTGAGCGTAGTCCACCGTAGATCGAGTCCCAAGATAGCGAGCTGGCGGACGATGATGATGACGGTGATGGTGATGGTGACGGTGGACGGCGACGGTGGCGGTGGTGGTGGGTATGGTGGTGGTGGTGGTGGTGGTGGGTATAGTAGTGGTGGAGGAGGTGCTAGCGGTGCCGATGGTGGTGGTCTTCACTTCACGTGTATCAATTGCACCCGCTTACTTATTTTTATTTCTTTTATGTGAGTTCTAATTATGGTTCATTGCAAGCGAGACGTATTTCACACATGCTACTCGGGATGAAGACCATGGACAGCCGACTTCACAGAGGACAGCCTATGCACCGACGGACTACGATACTCCACAAGTATTTCTTCTTCCTCCTACGCGATACCTCATGGGCTCCTTACAACTACCATGTTCCCGACATGACCATGCGGCGGCCGACTAAATGGGTCTATGAATGGGAGGACCCTCATTTTTACGCTTTGTTAGTTTAAGAATGGGAGACAATGGCGGCATAGACGGGCCAATCTTGGCAAGAATTCAAGGCCGACCTCCTTCGACTGCGAGGTATCAATCTTATGTCCACCGCCGAGTATGAGCAAGGGGTGCGCAATGGGGGTCTTTCCATTCGTAGATTATCCTACGCATAAGACCATGTATTTGTATCGGACTATTTGTTGTTTCGTTGGTGTGACTTTGTTTGCCACCGGTGGGTACGGACTTTTATTTAGGCACTATGTATTTATGTGACAATATTTATTATGACTTTGTGTGCTCTTCGATATTATTTTCTGTAAAGGTCATGGCGAAAATTTTAATTTTTTCTAGCCAAAAAAAAAAAAGTCGGCCGGTTTGAACCGGTTACCGTTCAAACCGGTCGGTAACCGGTTCAAACCGACCGGTTTACCGGTCGGTACCGTTTGACTTGCGGAAATTTGAATTTTGAAATTCAAATTTGAAACCGGCCGGTTTTTGACGGTTTTTTCGGTAACCGGGCGGTTTACCGTTAACGGGCAGGGGCGGTTCGGTACGTCAAAACGGTAAGTGAAACCTTGCCAACAACAACAAATTAAAGGGGATCGGAAGATATGTGTTTTGTTCCTTCCTTGTAGTCCACTCCTGACAAGCTGGAGGAGATGCATGCGACTCAGTCAACTGTGGATGCACATGCGCGCGCGCATCACCATATCATCATCGGAAGGACTCAGATTCTTTAGTACTATTATTATTACGGTAACAGGAGGCATGCTTCCGTAGAACCATGCAATGCAATGTTTGATGAATTGTCTGTGTCTGGTGAGCTTACGCAACTGTTTTCGATCATGTACGTGTCCCTGATATTGTATATGCCTGGGAAATAAAGGCTTTGTTTATGTCTGATGAGGTTGGCGTGACAGAGCCTCATCAACTATATATTGTAGCTTTGATCACAAGTGTAAGGTTCTATTTGGATCTATTCCAACTAAATTTTAGCTAGCTAATTGCTAGAGCTAAAATTTAGCCAACTAAAGATTATTTTGATCGTCTAGCTAATTGAAAACCTAGACCATACTAATCCTCATTAATGACATTGTTTACTAGCTAAAATTTAGATAGAAGTGTTTGGATCCTCTAGCTAAACTTTAGCTAAGGGTAGTTTGGTAATTGAAGCAGTTTAGCTACCATTAGCTGGGTTGACACACCTATTGGGATTGTATATGTTTTTGCCTCTGACTAAAGTATAGTTGATTTTAGTTGAAAGGTGTTTAGATTCATCGTAGCGAAATTTAACCCGCTAGAACTTAGCTAGTGGATCGAAACAAGACCAGTATTTTTAACCGAGGCAGATAAAACCGCCTTTGGATTAAAGTTCACGGTTAATGTGACTTTTCTCGAGGCGGTTTTCGCGAATCGCCTCGGATCAAAGGTCACAGTTAATGTTAATGTGACCTTTCCTAAGGTGGTTTGCTGCCGCCTTAGTAAATCGAATAAACAAACAGAAAAAGAAAAAAAAATCTATGGATAAGCCCAACGTGCCCGTCCAAGCGCCGCCGCGGCCGGAGCTCGTCGGATTCAGGCACCCGCCACCGGATCTAGGCACCTGGTCGTGGGATAGGAACGGGGGAGGACGGATCCACCTCCAAGGAGCTGGAGCAAAGCCTTCGTCGTCAAAGCTAACTAGATACTCCGTCAGGAAGCGTCCTCCATCAAGCTCGCCAGCGAGCTTGCCAGATCCGTGAGCCCCATGGTTGGATTTGTAGCTGGAGGTGGTGGGGATGGTGGAGAACACCGGATCTGCTCACCGGAGGGAGGGGGTGCCGTCGCGGAGGTGCAAGGCCGGGCCTTCGTGCCCGCGGCACCGCCAAACCACCTCGCCTGTGTGGCCGAGGCACTGAGCAGTCTCCGCATGGCTACTGTTGAGGGTGCCACTAGTTGCTCTGGTCTGCTAGGAGAGTAGAGGGTGAGAAAGTGGACAGGTGCTAGAGTAGAGAGGCGTTGTGAGGGAGAGGGAGCTGAGCGATTTAGGATTTGTGCTTGCTTTTATATGCTGGAGGTGCTAGTGTGGGCTGGATATATATATCCCTGATTTACCGTGGCGGTTGGATTATAATATTGCCTGCTTCGGTTAATATAACCGAGGCGGTTGGAAATCTTGCTCACTTCGGAGGTCTATTTCAAAAGGTTATGGTCAAGTTTTTATGTACTCCCTCCGTCCCATGGAGTATGTCGTCTGGAAAGCGTGTTTGTGAGGGGGGCGTGGTTTTCCAACGATAAACACTACTGGAAACTTGAAATTCCCTCACGGTGCACTACCGTCAGGGAAAATAAAAATATCGGTATGAAAATGTACGTATGGTCATAAAAAGTAAAAAATATCACCATGAATTTTTTTTACCGTCAGGAAAAATAAAAATACCGTCAGGGCTAGCTCGACAGGGTAATTCCAGTTTTGCCTGACGTTGGTCAGGGAATTTCAAGTTTCCAGTAGTGAAAGTCCATGGGATAGAGGGAGTAGCACGTAGTGGTGCTAAGCTTTGATCACTAGCTAGTTAGTACAGCAGTTGTTTACGTACGGAGGGGGGGGGTGTGGGGGGGGGGGGGGAAGCAGGGGGGAAAAGGCAATTTGAGCTGTTTCGTGTAGTGAGATGCATGGCAATGGCATGATGCATGAATGTGAAGTGGCGATGGAGAGAGAGCCTTGTGAGTTTGTTGCAGGGCAGGTAGACTAGTAGTGTGGGCTGTCACTCACGTTGCTTTGGCCGAGTCTTGCATGCCGCCCATGCATGCCGCGGGGGCAAGATGTCCACGTCTCCATGGCATGCCATGCCATGCCATGCAGATGCAGCAGCTGATGACTGCACTGGCGCTGGCTGGATCCCGATGGATATCCACGTCGTCACGTGCAGCACTGCCTCTGGCCGGGGTGAGATAGCCTGCGATCACGCAAAGGCAAAGCGGCCTGCCGAGGAGAGTACTTGGGTACTTGATGTGATCACACGTGCGCTGCGCCCGGCCGCACGCATGGGCATCTCCGGCGGCCCCGCCTCTCCGATCGATCCGACGACGTCTCGATCTGTCGTGTCCGACCCGGCCGTCCGCCGCGCCGCCGCCTGACCCACTGCACTCTCCCGTTCACTGCCTCTCGCCACCTCCTCGCCTGTGAAGATGAAAAGCGAAAAACGATCTTAAGCAGTACCTGGCTGGCTGGCTATCTGCTAGCTACGCAAATAAGTCGATATATGAATATGAAAATCTTCTTACCAGGTACTGCAACAGTTAGTACAGTACTTCAGGGGCATCCAAATCTATGCCCAAGATCAATCGGCTCTTGGAGTACTACCGTAGTATTTATTTGTGTACAGCTGAGCAGTAGTAATAAATCACAGAGACGTTTCTCGACGGTACATGTGAGAACTGATGGAAGGCACGGACGGCATCGAAGGTGGAAGTGTGGACCTACAGAAGGATCGTACTGCTGTGGAGGCACTACTGTTCTGGGAACAGTATTCTGAGAGAGGGGGTATTGGTATACAACTTTAAGGGCGTGTTTGGTTGGCTGGTCAGCTGGAACCAGGCCCTCCAGATGCAGGCACCTACGTGTTTGGTTTCCTGGATGACCCTCCCAGCCAGGCTGCACGCATGCAATAGACACCTCTCGGCCAGGCTGCGAAAGAACGAGTGAATAGGCCGTTTCT
The DNA here is from genome assembly GCA_015844335.1 of Chrysopogon serrulatus. Taxonomy (NCBI): domain Eukaryota; kingdom Viridiplantae; phylum Streptophyta; class Magnoliopsida; order Poales; family Poaceae; genus Chrysopogon; species Chrysopogon serrulatus. Next base: position 314,201 of record JADLZL010002184.1, read on the forward strand.
TTGGAGCCAGGCTCCGGCCGTCTTGGCGTGGCGCCTGCCGTGCAGTCGGGCCAGCGTCGAGAGACAAAGCTATCGGTTTTTCTGCGCTAGATGTGCAACAACCAAACACCGGATGACGCGGGCCTGCATGCATGGAAACGAGAACCAAACGAACCCTCCGGCATGTGACGAGCCTGGCCACATCGGGCCTGGTTGCGGCATGCGAGCCAGGCTATGGACAACAACGAACCAAACACGCCCTAAGAGTAAGGTTAGATAAGATCCATCCAGGTCCATACCGAAACTAATCAGCTCTTTGTCACGCTGATCGCACGGTAGTTCGAGCTCATACAAACACAGTTAAACTAGCTTTTTTTTTTTTTGGTTTTTAGTTTAATTTTAGATTTTTTTATGGATGATGAGGGAGTATATTATATAGTGTTCGCGTTTATTTTATTTATTTTAAACGAGAGGAAGAAAATGGACCGTACGTGTGTGTAAAGTGTAAAGCAAAGCTGCTGCAATGGAGCGAAACTTTCTCCTCCTGCCATGGATCCATCAACTTGCGAGCGGAAGCAGGCAAGCAAGTACTCCTACTGAATCTGATTCTGATGCCTTGCCGTGGCAGCAACCACTCCTCCGATGCATGTCACATGTGCCTGCGCCTGCCCTGCCTAGCTGCCAGAACCCAGAAGCGGCTTCCGCTTCAGCGGCATGGTGCTCAGCCGGCAGGAGCCAGGGCCCTGGAGGGCAGCATGCACCCGGATCCACATCCCCCGGAGGGTTGAATCCGATCGATCTGAACATCCGTATTCATGTTTGATCTAAATATGGATGATGTATCCATAAACAGCGCTGAGCAACTCCAGTTTGCATTTGTATCAATATCGATAGTAGTAGTATCATATCCGTCTCATCCGAATTGAAATGTGATAGTACAATCCGTTTTCGATTTCTGGCTGATCCAGTCCGAATCCAGGATCCGTAGATGTGATGATTGGCACAGCTGGCATCGCAGGAGTACTAAGCTCTGTACAACCAACATGATCAGGCGGCATCGCAGGAGTAATTAATAGCTTGTGACATGTGCCACACGAGTAGACTCGTAGATAAGTATATCTCTCATCTGACCAAAAAGAGTATTATACAAAGTATATTCTACATGTGACTATATTATATTAACTTATTTTTTTACCTAAATTATGATTATTAGGATGGATTTTAATTGCAAGATCAAATGGGATATATATTCTTTTTAGCACCGCCAAACCGAGTATTAATAACTTATTTTTTAGCTAAACTGTGATTGTTAGAATGCATTTCAGTTCCAATAATATCAAACAGGATATTATTATTTTGTTCCACCCGGGCCCCAACCAAACCAAGGCTAGGATAAATCTATATAGGTGTATTTTTGTAGTCTACTCAGTACGTAGCCAAATATCATCAACGGGGCAACCTTGTCTCACAAAATACTTTATGTAGGAGGGGATGACATACTGCATGGTTAAGTTTTCTACTCTGTACTTACGTATACACCTGCTGTGACTACACGGTAGAAGTTAGTACACAAACTTGAAAATCGATACGGAGACACGTAATACGATGGTGAGCACACTCTCTGTAAAGGCCTGTTCATTTGAAGGGGAATGGAGGGAATTGACGAGGGGAATTAATCCTATTTTTTCAAATCAAATTCCTTCTCATTCCTCTTCAAAGGACAGGGGCTAGCCGAACAAGCCTTCAACTGTCGTACTTACGTGCACCAACAAGATCTTGAAGCACTGTTTGAGATTGCAGGATGGCCATCTGAAGAAACAAAGAGAACGCCGTGAGAAAGAAATTAATTCCAGAAGCCACTCCTCAACTAGCTAAGCAATTGCAACATGCACAAGCCAGCCATCTCTCACCACCATGGCCCTATGTATTGCTCGTACTAGTATACTTGTAGACGACTAAGGGCACGCACGTTTGATAGGGTGGCACGACGGTCTGGTTGCACTCTCAGACTACAACTTCCCTATTTGATGTCCTGAACCCACCATCGGGCCAACCCAGAGACGTGGAAAATCTCTTCTCTTTCTTGGCTTTGGATCAACTTTGACCTCCGTTTTTTGGCGACCTGGCTACTAGTTTCGGCGCTCACAAGCAACGTCTAGTTACCTCCTGGTTGGGTGAAACGCTCACGGTCTCATTCACCACTACTCCCTTCTTTCTCCTTCTATGCTTTGCGCTCACGCTAGGACATGGTGAGCTCGTGTTGCTATTTACCGGTTGTGAGGCAACGCACGACATCCGACGCTGCTTGGTGGTGGCAAGGCGGTGCGCGACATCTAGTGCAGCGCGCAACTTAGTCATCGCGAGCAGCAGGTCTACGAGCCCTTCTTCTCCCCTTATTTACTCCTTGTGACGTATCTTGTGTATCATGATCTTTGCTGGAGGCACCATGTGACGACGGACTACAAAAGCAAGTTATTGGCCTGATTTTTGGCCCATCTATATTGCACGATCTAGCTCGTTACAAGTATGTCGACCGTAATTTGCGTCAATGCTACCAAACGAATTACCAAACACAGCAAATCTGAGTCCTCCCTCATCTACTCCTTGTGACGTATCTTGTGTATCATGCTCTTTGCTGGAGGCACCATGTGACGACTGACTACAAAAGCAGGTTATTAGGCTAATTTTTGGCCCGTCTCGCACAATCTAGCTTGTTACCAGTATGTCGACCGTAATTTGCGTCAATGCTACCAAACAAACCAAACACAGCAAATCTGAGTCTTGTTCAGGTTTAACACCAATTGCAGTTCTAAAGCAACCAACCAATGAGACCCTACCAGCAATCTCCAACATTTGAAATGTTACTTTGCTTTTTAGAACATTGATTTTCACTTTTCATAACACTTTGCCTATTATTGGTATTTTCTCCCCATTCATTAGAGAAAGTATAGCAAGGGCGTCCGCAACGGTGTCTAACTCAGCTAGCTAGGAGCACTGGACCAATCACGAGAAAAAAGAGAGGAAATCCATAGCGCTAGCGAGAGGGAAATCACCTGGCTAGCTAGCTAGCATGTTTCCCGGTGATTTTTTTCATCTCTGGCATGCTGACCCACTCCTACTTAAGTTGTTAGGCTGTCTTTTTTAATCCTCCTAGCTAGCGATTCGAATCTCCTCATTGAGGACGTCCTAAGCATTTTCCAGCCGGTGAGAAGTAATCCTTGTCATATAAAAGCTGCCACGTTAGGAGAGAAAGAGTGGGGAGCCGGCGTTAACTTTCTTCTAGGCTACAGCACATGTCATGACGAAAATGGACTTCTTTAGCTGGCGATTGCTTTTACTGCTCTCTCTCCTATCCAATTCGATGCAGATGTAGCACATAGCAAATCATATACAAAACCAAGTATTAAATTATTAACTATGTATCTAGTAGAGTGAATTAGCAACTTATAATACTAGCTTGATTGTATGGCTTGCTACATGTGATGTGGCATTATGTTATAGTCTTTGGTTCGCAGAATTATTAGCCTTGCTCGTATAAGATGCAAAGAAGATACTTTCTCTATCTCAAATTATAAGACGTTTGATTCTATTAATTTCAACTTTGACCACCCGACATTAATTTCAACTAAGACCACCTCATATCGAAAAGAAGCACTCCTCACGTCGTCTCCCTTAGGGGCGAGGGCCCCTCCGCCGCCCTTGACCCCCCTCTCCCTTCGTCGGCCAGGCCGCCCCCCCCCTCGCCGGCGGCGGCGACCAACAAGGGAGCTCAAAAAGGCTTTCCCTTGCCTCTCCCTCGTCTCCTCCTTTTCCATCCCTCTTCTCCATCTTCTCCGGCGATGGTGCTAGCCGGCGGCGGCACGGCTTGATACGGGCCCCAATGTCCCGATCGGCTTTCAATGGCCAGATCCGGCGTGGGGGCGGCGACCGCCAACGATGTCGCAAGCTGGCGCCGCCATCGCGAGCTAGCAGTTGGCAAGCGTTGTTCCGGCCACCGGCGAGCACCCCTGCGCGGGGTTGGCATGCGAGCGATGCGGGGCCGCCTCGCGGCCATGCTCGGCGCTAAGAGGGCGACGCCGCCACGGCTAGCGGGCGCGCGCTCCCGCCTGCTGGCACAAGGCGTTCGGCCGGCGCGTGGCGCCGCCTCCAGCAGCCCGGGCGCGGCGGAGCGCCGCCAAAGGCCGGATGGGCGGGCGTGCGGCTCCCTAGCCGCCGGGCGCAAGGCCCCCAGCGGCGCGTGGCCCTCGGTGCAGGTGCGAGGCCCCTGCGGTGGGCTCTCGAGCCGTGACGACGGCTGGTGGGGCCTAGTGCGCCCGCTGGCACTGACCGACGACGGCGGATCCGACTCACCCCCTCGGGGTGGGCGACGGTACAACCGATGTGTCCCTCATCTGCTGGTGACCCCTCGCCAACGCCCCTCCTCCTCCACCATCGCCGCTCCGGTGAGCTTGTGTCGATGGGCGTTCCCGGGCCTTCAAGGCTAGGTCCACCCTCCCCCTCCCGAATCTAGCGCAGCGCAGGCCCTGGCGGCGATCAACACGAAGACCCAGGTCCGGCGGCGTCACTCTCGTCCCCACCATCGGTCCACAGCAGCACGAGTGAAAACTCCCTCCCGGCCTCTGCGCCTAGGATTGATGACAGTGGTCCGCCAGCGTCATCCCCTTTCTGAATGCATCGTCGCTACCACTTTGTGTTGACTTCTACAGCCGAGGAGCATCGGGAACGAAAGCTCCCTATGGTGCGCTTTCAACAATGGCGTCCGCGGGCGTCATTTCCTTTCCAAAGCCACCGTTGTTGCACCCTCAACGCTCGCCCTCCGACGTCACACCTGTCCACCGCTGCTGCTTGTCCTGCTGCAGGGCCGTGCCCATGGGCATGCGACCCGTACGCGTGAACAGGGCCCCTCAATTTGCAGGGCCTAAAAAAATCAGCACTGCAGAAGTACTATGTATCGAGTGAGGCCAGAAGAGGCCAGCTTATGCAAACCAAGAGTGTTCAAAAGGTACTATTCCTGTAACATTGTATTTTCTTTGCAGCATATTATTTTGGTTATTTTTACTACTTCAATTCAGGCCTCACTAAAGTTTAACTAGGCACTAGGCGGAATCTAGGCGCTGACCCATTGCCTAGCGCCTAGTCGCACATAGTCGCCGAGTACTTGGGCCTAGCCACGATTAGGCGCTAGGCGACGCTGGGCAATGCCAGTCACCTAGCGCCTAGTCGTGCGCAGTCACCGAGTACTCGGCGTCTAGCCGAACTATGGGCCTCACTTAGAGCTTCGTACAGGGCCTATAAATCTAATGGCACAGACCTTGTCCTCCGTGCCGGCATTGCCAGGTGAAGCTTCGGCTCTGTCGTCGCTTTCGTCGCTCCAACATGGTTGATGGTGTTGCCACTGTTGTCGCCGCCGTCGTGGTTTGGCTGCCCTCGGTCACCAACGCCCCGATTGGCTCCACCTCGGACGGTCACTGCTGAGGGTGTGACGCCTCGTGGAAGATGCGTGGGCTACGGTGACCACTTCCTTCATGTTTTACACCTCCCAAGCTAAAGTCATGGCGACGTTGCACCTTGCCCGCAAGATTGCGTTGTTGGGCGTGGTATAGGGCTATTCCTTTCTTTATTTTATTTTCGTTTGTGTGTTTGTTTTAGCCACTATCTCTGTGGTTTTTGTTGTTGTGTTGTGTTGTAATTGCTGTGCTTTTCGGCCTCTTTCTTCTTAATGAAATGACATATGAAGTCGTGTTCGAGAAAAAAAAAACTTTGACCACTCGTTTTATTTATAAAATTATATAAATGTAGTTAAATTTAAGTCATTCTCAAAGAACTTCTGTTGATAAAAACCATGACAAAAGAAATGAAAGTTTGTATAATTTTTTTAAATAAGGCGAGTGATTGAACGTCTTATAATTTAGTATGAAGGGGTATAAAGGATCAAAATAAATATAAATAAAGACACTGGCAGCCTACAGTAGTAGTTAGGAAAGACACCGTACAGAATCCGTATGTTCGCTAGTGCCTGTAAAAGCCATCTCCGTGGTGGAGAGCACAAGTGCTACTGCGCTGCGCTAGCGGCATTACGGCTGCACTAGCTAGCAGCAGGTCTCGTCTAGTCGGCGGCCGTCACCAACCTAGGCCTCCGTTCAGCGTCGCCATGATTAAGCATGCTTGCCTGCCTTGAGACAGCACGATGATGGAGAGCACGTTCGGGGGGGTGGGGGGCGGTGGTGGCTGTGCTCGCCTCTCGCCAACTACGCGACACTGTAGGTAGGTTGGTGCAGGCAGCGGTGGTAGCTTTCCTTTTAATCCCTGGCATTCTTGGCGTTGCCTAGTGCTTCCATCAACGCGATAGCAAGCGAGCTTGACAACACGGCGCAGCACAGCACAGCACGGGCAGTGTGGTGTAGTTGTTTTATCTTATTAATCAGACTTATGAGCTATTTAAATCATATTAAACTTTCTTATAGCAAATCAATCGACTTGTCTTACCAGTCAGCTTATACGACTAACCCAACACCCCCGACATGTTTTGCTAGAGAATAGGAACACACATCACAACATTAACAGCAGTGGAAGTACTCTAGTACTCTAGATTAGATTAGATACAATAGTAGATGGGGAAGGAAGATTGGATGGGATTGGACTGGAGCTGGAGCAGCACTGTGTGTGCTGTGCTATGAACACTGCTACTCCTCCTAGTCTGACTAGGACTACCTAGCGTACGTGGCGCTGTGATCTGATCTCAGGTGATGGCTGATGGAGGGAGGGTGGGCAAGGGCATCATCAGGCATGCATGCATTGCAGTTGCAGTTGTAGGCAGGGGCCCAAAGACATTCTGGATTCAGATTATTGCCAGGCAAACCACAGCAAACATGGGGTCCATCGCAGCCCGAGGGCCAATCAGGCAGCCGATTCAGATCTATACTACGGAGTAAAATAAAAACTGGACGGACCTGCTCTGCCTGTACCCACTCTGATAAGCAAGAGGCTGGCTCCCTTGGTGAGGTTGCCCATGCGTGCATGCATGTGTTGCTTTGCTTGCTCCCTTCAGAAGCTGCATGCACTGCTTGGTTGGGGTTCTCAGAAATGTGACATGTTCTTTCTTGCTCCCCTGCCTTGAGACAAGAGGTAGGGAGTGAGGAGCAACTGAAAAGGAGAAAAAATGTTTTTTTTTCTCTCTGAAAAATGGAGAGATATAGTGCTCTTCTGATCAAACCAATACTGAAATGAGGCATGAAAAGACCTCATTCTCAGAGTTTCAGCTCCCCCCAAACCAAACCAAATCAAACCAAACCAAACCAAATCAAAAGGACTAATAATGCTACAGGACTAATAATAATGCTACTGCTACAGTGTCCACTGCACGGCAGATCTTGTTGCATTGTACAGATTGCTGGTTGCACACACACACACACACACACACACACACACAAAGACACACACCACCAGTACAGGAGTACACCGCAGCTCAGCGCGGTATTAAGTGGCTATCTATTTTGGGATCGCCTCGCCGTCGCGCCAAGCTCCCCTGCCCCCCTGCACGCCCACATCTCCTCCTCCAGGGAGGCCCCAGCACCACCGCACCACCACCAATAATTCAAGCTCCGGCCGGCCCAGCCACATTGCGTTTGCATCCATACATCCGTGTGCCAAGGCAACAAAAACACCCTCTCTCTCTCTCTCACCAATCATTAGCCTAATCCGGTCATAAATTACTAGATCCTTTCGCTAATATATAAGTAATAGTAGTAAGTAAAGCAACCATGCACGGCAGGCAGGCATATCAGGTGGTCAGCTGCTGTGATCAACCACTAATACTTACTACTAGTAGAGTAGTCACTCACTGGCTGACTAAACACCACAAGAACACTAGCATGATGAAAGGAACAACACATGCTCAAACAAGCACTAGCAGGCTGCAGGCACCAGGTCAGAGCAGCTACAGAAATGAAATGAAGAAGGAAAAGAAAAAGAAAATCCATGGAGCATCAGTTTGGTTGATGGATGGATGGATGGATGGATGGATGGAACAGTGGAATGCAATGCAGCTAATTAAGCTATAGCTAGACTAGACTGATGAGATCAGCAGCAGATTAATTAACAAAGAAAGAGCTTTCCTATGCAAGCAAAGCAAGGGTGATTCAATTCAATCAGCATTAGATAGACTCTTGATCAACGTCGTCCTGACCACTGGTTGGTCGGTCGGTCAATCCAGCCGCAGCTGCGGCGGCGGCGGCGGGCTCCGGCTGGGGCTCCTCCCGCCGGGCTCCGGGAGCGGCATGCCGAGCTGGCCGTGCGGCCCTTGCTGCTGCGGGTCGCCGCCGCCGCCGGGGAGCCCGTCGTCGTGGCCGCCGCCGCGCCGCGCCAGGGTGTGCTTGTTGTTGTGCATCCACACCTTGAGCACGCGCCGCTTCACGCCGACCTCCGCGCAGAAGCGCTGCACCGCCGCGTCGTCCAGCTTCTGCAGCCGCCACCCGGCCTCCTCCGCGAACCCCAGCATGCGGGCCTTCTGCTCCGCCGTGAACTTGGTCCGGAACCGCTTCCTCGCCGGCGGCTGCTGCTGATGCCCGTGCGCCGGCGCGTGCGCGTCGTCGGACTCCGCCGACGCCGAGCTGTGGCGCTGCTGCGGCGGCTGCTGCTGGTGGTGCATGGCGCTCAGGGGCATCACCATGCGCGTCGGCGCCGGGGGCAGCGCCGCCACCAGCAGCCCCCGGTGGTGGTGGTGGTGGTGCGCCGCGGCCAGCGGGCTCAGTGGATGGTGATGGTGCCCGTGCAACTGCCGCACGTCGCCGCCGCCGCCGCCCGGCGGCTCCTTGCGGTGGAAGTTGCGGTGGCACCCGCACGCCGAGCACCGGAGCGCGTCCAGCGACCCTTCCTCGCCGGCGGGCATGAACTCGCCGCACCCGTCCGTCGCGCTCCCGCCGATGGCCGCCGCGTGGTTCTTCAGGCACTCGCGGTACCTAACGCCTGCCGCCCCGCCGCCTGCGCCGCCCACGGGCACCACCGCCAGCTGCCGGTTCTTGGCCTCCTCCGCCACCGCGTCCGGCGGCGACATGTGCCGGCCGTTTGCGCCATGGTTATGCTGCTGCTGCTGCGGATGCTCGTGGTGCAGCCCCAGGTACGGCGAGCCTCCGCCGGCGTGCATTGCCATCGGCAGCTCGCCCTGCGTCCCGGAAAGATCCATGCTTTGCTCACTTCCTCCTCCGCCGCCGCCGCAGCTCCTGTCCCACGCTGCAACAAATCTGCAATGGCGCGCGCGCGCACACACATACACGAACAAACAATTCAAACAAAAAAAACTAGCAGATCGGCAGCAGGAATTTCAGCAGGAATTTCAGGTGAAGTGAATGCCAAGACGGACGACAGCTTGGAGGTTACAAGCAAAGCAATGATGTAATGAGGAAACAAGAATCTGGCATGCCTTGGGACGCTCAAAAAGTGAAGAAGGAATAGGGGAAAAAGATTGATTCTTGGGGAGTGTGAGAGAACAAAAAGGGCTGAGGTTTGTGGACCTCGCGGTGGCCTTGGGATCTTGCAAGAAGATACCAGCAGTTGCAAACTCCAAGATGGGGTTAACTACTCCTCTACTGCTACTACTGCTGCTAGGTGTAGTAGTGTGTTTCAAGGTCTCTTGGGCTCCTCACCATGGCCATGGCCATGCACAACAAGATCAGCACTCAGCAGTAGTAGAACTACTAGGAGTAATGGTAGAGAAGGATGGTATGGATGCAGTGCCTGCTCTGTGCAAAGGATGGCTTTGCATTCACACCACTCCTCCTTCTTGGCTACTTGGTTGGTGTGTATTGCTTTCTCTTGTGTACTCTCTTCAACACAGAGACAGGCATGCATGGATGGACCAGCCTTTGACCTCTCTACTCCCTCCTCTCCAACTCTAGCATGTTAAACATTCCGTGCTTTTGTTGTGAGAAGAACAGCGTAGAAACAAAGGGGAGGGACAAAACCACAAAGGTGGAGAGGAGATGGAACAAAAGAAACAAACAAAAATGAATGGTGGTGAACAAACCTTGTTGTGGCTGCCGATGGGCTTTAATCTGGACGGCAAGGAGGGAGCAAGCTCATGCCTTGTCAAACCTTGGCCACCACCATTGCTAGAAGAAAAACTACCTTGCGGTTCCGGCCTACTACAAGCAAACTACTGCAAAGTGGTAAGGAAAATACTGGGAAATGTCAAGGTTTAGAGGCAGTATATAGGCTATGAGCTAGAGATGGCCAATGGGGGGAAGGGCTTGCTGTATGTCTCTGAGATGTGGTGTGTAATAAGAGAGGGGATGGATGCAGCAAGAGAAATACCCCAAGGCCTTGTTTAGATGAAAAGTGTTGGAAAAAGTTGCAACTGTAGCATTTCGTTTGTATTTGGCAAATATTATCCAATCGTGGCCCAACTAGAATTAAAAGATTCGTCTCGTGATTTACAACAAAACTGTGTAATTAGTTATTTTTTTCACTAACATTTAATGCTCCATATATACGGGTAGAAATTGATGTGATGGAGAGAGAGTGGAAAAACTTGTAACTTTCAGTGAAACTTACATGGAACTAAACAAGGCCTAGCTTCGGCTTTGCTTTGCTTGCACTGTCAGGAATCCAAGCTTGTTTCAGAGAGAGAGAGGAGAGAGAGGGCCAGTGGCCAGTGGCCTTGTGTGGTGTGTCAGAGCTGTACTGCTGCAATGGACAATGGTGAGAAGAGGGTGGAGCTACAGGAGCTGAGCGCGTCCATGGATGTCCCCACTCTGATTTCTATTTATTGAAAATATTTAGAATAATGAGTTGTTTTTTCAGTTCCTTTTCTCCTCTTTCCTTTCCTATTTTCTGAGAGAAAGGGATCGGCTAGAAAACGAGTTTAAGCATTTAACTCTTTTTGTGCGTATCCGCAAAAGAAAAACACACACATTATGCTGCATGCTATACTTTCTTTCTGAAATAATTTGACGCGGTTTATCCTGTAAATTGAGTGTGGAGCATAGTTCTTGATTCCTTCTGTCTCATTCTCTTTCCGTGTGGAATATATACAAAAAATAACCTTGTGTAAATTCAATGAAATGGCTGGTTTTGTTTGTATTTATCCCTGGTATGGTATCCACAAGTATTATAGCTAAAAACCGCCTATTATATTTCCCCTTTCTTTTGGTGTACAAATATATTTTTTTGATTTCCATGGCTGAGCAAAATTATGCAAACATTATAAGTTTATATAGTTCATAATATTTGTATAGTACCTCGATCTTTTCACTTGAAGAATTGCTACTATCAAATTCTTTATGCCTAAACCCAAAAGAAAAAATCTTTATGCCTACCCATGAAAAATACTAGAACGAAAACTGAAAGTCACACCAGCAAAGGCAAGTTCTTCACCAATATTTTCCTGCCACCTGTGCTGAAGCTATTCCAATGGAAGCTTCTTTTTGGGGAGTCAAACTTGTCCAGAACAATGGGAGCATGCATCACAGTTAGAATAAAAATATTAGATTAGAGTAAAGGAACGCTCCGTCAGGGACATGCCCAATAGTTTTAATTTGCACCACATGTATCACTATCACTCCCAATAGATTTCTTATCATTTTGCAATTTGCACATGATTTCAGTCATCAATTGCTGTATGGGCACTTGTGCAGAAAAAAAATTAATCCAGGTCCACTAATCATAGCTTTAGTTTGGATCATGTCCAAAACCCTTGGCTTTTCCTGATGGTGAAATGTGTGGTGGCTACCACTGTCTACTCATTGCACAACATTCTTCTGCCTGTGAAGAAATTGACAGGTCTTCTTTTAAGACTCAGGTGGGGATTACACTACAGATCTGTGATGTTCAGTGGGGTATATATATTGTACTGGATTTACTAGTTACATTTAATTTCGCAGCTGGATCAGTGAAAGCTAGCTCGTTCGAAAGGCTGAAATTCCACAATTGATTTTTCAAAACAAATTGTTAGAAATTCTCGTGACAATCCATTATATTCACTCCAAAAGGGTACGGAATTGTAGTTCATTTTAGTTTGATGGTTGTTGCATCATGAAATCCAATCTTGCACAAAGTTGTCTAGTACAACAATAAACATAAAGGTGACATGAAAACAAGGAACGTGGTAATTCACAACAATAGCCATGGGCATAGTACGTCCATGCCCGCCGTTTTGGCCCGGCCTAGACATGGCACGGCCCCATAGTGTTGTGTCCGTTGTAGCCTAGACAGATGGAATATAGCCGCTCTCTTGACATGGCCGATTAACATATCCCTATCTAATAAGGTAGTATCTCCAGACAGTTTTTATATTTTATTTGGTAAATCTTGTGTTTTACCAACTTCTAAAAAAATATGCCAAGTAAAAAAAGAGTTCATCTCTAATAGTTTGGTATAATTTACTTGGCAAACCCAGATCTAACTTATATCAGAAGCCTTGAGAGAGAAACAAAATTATGTTTATGCTCTTCCACCTTTTGAAAACTTACATAATTTTGAGAGAGAAACAAAATTATTTTATACTATTCCACTTCTTTTAATATGGACGGATGTACGTGCAGAGTCGGCCAAGACTTATGCTTCTTGTGAGGCTCCTTTTTCAATTTGGGATAAATGGCAACCTAGAATGGGAAATTATTGGAGAGGAGGTTTTTTCTATTTTTACCAAAAAAAATAAAAATCACAACCTAGGATGGGAACTGTTGGAGATGGTCTAAAATCACCTACAATCCTTAGACATGGCATGGCTCAATGGTTGTCATCCTCGTGCCACCCGACCCAACGGGAAGGCAGTGCCGAGGCCACTCCCTTGGCACGGTGTGCTAGCCTAGCCAGACCTAGACCCCATTAACTTATACCTACTCTACTATGATAAAATCCCTTGTAATTCTTAAACCCTACCACTCAACTACCCCACCCCCACGCTCATCATCCTTTTGGCCCGTGACTCCCCTTCTTGCGACTTAATTCCCTCACTTCCCTCTCAACCTCCACCCTTGTGCTCACCTCGCAACTCCAGCATCCTAGAAGCGAAGACACAAAGCGTGACCATGCTTGTGCTTGCCGAGGCTCCGACAGAGGAGCAAGCTCAGGTCAGTAGATGAGCATCTTCAGCAACGCGGGTGGTGTAGGGAAGGCGCATCATTGGCCACGCGAGCGGTGGCGTGCGGCCTCACAATGTTGCAGCATGAGCAGAGCATGTTGGGATCACCGACCCACACCTTCAAAGCTTTTTCAGTTTGCCCCATTCCCAAGGGGATTGAGAGGTAATGGGGAGGAATTTGAATTGAAATAAAATGAATTCCCCCTCAATTTCCTCTATTTCCCTTCAAAAACAAACTAGTAGGATGCCCCGCGCATTGCCGCGGGTATGATGTGGTTTACTAATATGAATAGCTTGAATGAATACATAATGGTATGTATTAGTTCGATGTGTTAGTGGATGATGATGTGGACACTTTGTATGGCGAATTAGTGGCATGTGCTAGTGGGATGTTCTAATGGTTTTGAAGCATTTTACCCGAGATCTCACTCAACCGAACCCTCTCTCCAGCCGGGGGAGTGACCGACTTTCGGTGGAGCCTTGTTAGAGGGTCATCGTAAATCTTATTGTTTTCGAAGCATTTCACCCGAGGTCTCACTCAACCGAACCGAAGCGGGTTTTTGCTTAGAAACGGTTTAAACATTTACAAAAAAGTTATCGAAATATATCCATGTGGGGTCTTGTTTTGAAGAGTTTATTGCGAGGAATACCATGGTGCAATTAGATTTTAATTACGATACTTAGTTTAAGTGCTACGACTTTTTTTCTATTTTAAAAGAAATAGCTAGTGGGGAGATTAATGAGGTTTAGTGGGCAGACGATGTCACTTAGCGGACGGATGACATCACTTTTGAGGCATGGACCAATCGGGAGGGAGAGAATTAGCTTTACACGGTTTAGGCTTATAAGAGTTATAGATGAGGCATAAATAGGTTGTGTTTGTTCCTGAGGGGCTGCCTATGTCCGGGCATGGCACAGCTGGCTTGAGAGCCGTGTTGTGCTAGCCTGACCCCTAATGGGACGTGTCTTAGTGAATCTAGGCCTATGCTTGAACGGGCAGGCGCAACCCACTAAGCCAGCAGTGTTGTGCTAACCCAAAGGCTAATAAGTTGTGCTTTAACGACACTGCTCCGTGCTATAACAGACTGCCCATTTGGACATCTGTAGTCCCAACCAAACGAACGTATGGAAGATATGTATCTTCTTCTTTTTTGCCTTTATTTCCAAATTACCAAATCTATTTTTTCGAGAGATCAATTGCCAAATCTATGACAAAGATAGAGGTGGGATAGATTATGTGAATTTCTGAGATGAAAACTACTACCACTTTCTACTATCTTGCAAATGCATGCAAATGCCCATACATGTAGGAAGATGCCAATTTGGCAATACCGTTGAACCTATCATTGTTAGAATTAGATTCTCTTTGAAGGAGGATCGAAAAAAAAAATGTCCTAATCGCTTGTGATTCCGATGAATATATAAAGTTGCTCGATCGTCATGCAAAGTGCACAAGGAATGATCTTTAAGGTACATTAGTACCCTCCTTTATCTTTCTATCAGCTGAATGTCCTCTGGATCGGCAAGAATGTTCGGTCTTGATGTTAGAAGGCTGGATGGATTTGGTCGTCCTGCAATCTTTCTCTCTCAAGGATATGAAAAAGATGCATGGATCCGAGCTTCTTTGCGCTCCTTTTTATAATTCAACACGAATTTGGCTTGCAATCATTTTGCGTTATTCTTGCTTTCGGTTTTGTTTCTCCTCATCTGATCCTTTGCATATCCACATCACTTTATTCTTGAATACCTTGCATGTTGGCTTTATTCTTAGGCTAAAATCTAATTCCAGTGACCTTTTGGTGCCATCCTTTTTGGTCCTCTGCTGATTCGTTTGTTACTCTTGGAATTGTAGTACAGGGGTAACTTCAGTACAGGGGTAACTTCCTTTTTACCAAATTACGGCATTTCGAACATTGTTAAAAACACTGAGAGGACAGTTCAAAATATATATAAAAAAAAAGATGTTTGAAAGTCACTCCAGATCATCGCGGACAAAAACCCTGCGCCTTTGGATGTATGGACGGCTCTGGTCCAGCTGCTGGACCACCTGATCAGGTTCAGGTGTGCCCCGCTTGACAGAGAGAGATCAGAGATCAGAGATGTAGCAAGATCAGTGCATGCATGCAAAGCACCATTTGACTCTCTGTTTTTTCATTCCAATTCTAATCCTAAATAGTGCTATACTGCTGGCTGACTGAATTTTCACACTGTACCAACGCTAAGCTTGAGATTCGAGTCGTTTTGTCGCCCGGAGCCTCAAAAGAGGAGCCTATCTAGCTTCTTCCTCCAACATCACCAACGCCAATCATGTGTGTGCCCTACATGTTGGCTGTTGCCAACTTACCATGCATGCACATGCATTGACCTGGGGAAGAAAGTGAGAATAAAAATGTTTGTTTTTCAGTTTTTGCATTATATGTTTTTTCCAGGGGTAAAATGGAAATGAACGTGGTAAGCAAACATATAAAAGCAAAAAATTGTAAAAATAATATGGAAGCTAAAAAACAATTTAGAGTACTCCCTTGTTTTCTTCATTTCGTCATGTTTCAGTAGAAATAATTCAAAATATTTTTTTTTAGTTTTTCAAATAACTTGGATAGAGAAATGACTTAAACCAAAGCTATAGTAGTCAAAAGGATCTACAACTTTTGTAGTTAACTTTCTTCATTTCAAAGCTTTTAGGGGTGGTTTTAAAATTACTTTTAAAAAATTAAATGACCTAAACTAAATTTGTTTAGGGTCTCAAATATACATCAATATTCACTAGAGTGAATAAGAAAGGAATGTATCGGCCATTTAATCTTAAGTAACTCTAAGATGAAGTGGTAAGGAAGCAACACGTGAGGTTTGAAGTTGTGAATTCAACTCCGCGGCTACATGGATGTGTGTTTCATGTGAAAAGTTGTGTGACTTATGAAAGAAAATTGATGACCTATGGGGGTTGGCTAGTGGGCCTCTTTTGAATTTTTTGCATGATTTGGAGATTCTAAAAAAATATTTTACACTGAAGGCTTTTGTAAGCATGCCACCACCAGAGTAAATTGATTTAGTACTTTTTGCAAAAAAAAAGAGTAAATTGATTTACACTTGTGGCAGCCTTAAGGCGTAAATATTTACGCAGGCAGTCCTCAAATAATACTAGCAAAACATCTATCATGATTGTTATTGATTGGTTCATAAACACAGATGATAGAAAATAAAAAATAAAAAATGTCGCTAGTTATCGCCAGAAGAAATTAATTTGTGTATATACTAGTGTTCGTTTGCCATCTTACACCTTTAACCGTTGTAAGCTTTGATGTGACTACACTAAATAATTGACCAGCTATCTGTATTGAAAACATGTTTAATTCCATTGGCCCGACTGGATTCGTGCTCTTGGCACTGTCTTTTTTTACTTTTCCTCTAAGTCTAATAAACATGGATATGGATCTCTTGCTGTTCTTTTTATTTTACTTTTCTTTATTAGAAAAAGTCATATTCCAAGTGCTTGACGTTACATCAGTTCTGAACTACAGCTGAATACGTATTCATGCAAAATCCCAGAGAGAGAGAGAGAGCAGATGGTAGGATTTACTCCCAACATGAAAAGTGATAGAGAAAAAAGTACTTCTCAGGTTAAATGGATAGGGGCACAAATGTGTGTTAGCTAATGTTTAACCAATTATTTTCATCGAAAACTGAAATTTCATTTTAGGAATTTGGTTTCTAATATCATCATCCAAAAGGTACCGAATGGGTGGCTGTAAAGCACTGTTGATCCTGATAATCCCAAACGCTTATCCCTTCTTAACCCCTCAATATCTTTTGATTGCAACGACATGACAGAGACGTGTCAAAAAACATTGGTAATCACCGGATTAATGTGGTCGGCATGCATCGGATTCTTGGGACCGGCCGTATGCATGGCTAACTTGGGACCAATTGGAAATCGCTGTACAGAGGATCTCATAAAACACAAAGAGGTTATGTGCATCATCCCAATTTGTTGTTATGTCACAATCCTTGTTTCTTTTCCCCAGCAGCATGGCTTCTCTTTTTTTTTTATTATCTTTTTGTTTTCTAAAGCTGCTCTTAATGGCCATGCTACTTTCATTATTTTTTGATATCAGATCACTGCTTTCAACTATTTCATTTTTCAATAAATGCGGCCTAATTTTGTTGGTTTAAGCATATCAAAATTGTTACGGGTACAAGATTGTGTTGGTGTTGATTGCCAGTTTCGTCCATTCTTTTGTATATATATATATACATACATAATACATGTGGCTACGGTTTGTTGAGTTACGTGGTGTGTTACTTGCAAGGGAGGTAACTAACTGGAAACTTTTTGTGTTGTGTGTCATCATTTCCTTGGCGTTAAGACACATTAACACCGTCCTCTATTTAATAAATAAATAAATATACCTTAACACCTTGTTCCAACTGGGATTAGTGGTGTTGTGCTTTGGTTCAAGAGGGATGTTAGATTTGGTTAGTTGGAACAATTAAAAACATAAGTGTACTTTGCCTTCAAAGTCTTGTCATATATATGTGTGTGCCAAAGTTATGTATGTAGGTGGCCTGGTTGCCAGTGCTCCGTTCCGTTGTCTGTATTATTCAACAATCCACATCCGTCAAGCAGCAGCAATACGACAGCAACAATGAGTTTTTCTTCTATATTTTTAGGAAATACGCAACGAAAGTTTACTGCTAAGGCGGCTTGGTTAATCTCTTTCTCAAAGCTTTTTGAGAGTAGGAGATTTTATACCTTACTAGGGATTTAGATTCCCTCAGTCTCTTTTAAATCCCAATCTAATTCCACGAACCAAACAAGCCTAAATAAATAGTTGCAGAATGATACTTCCTCCATCATAAATTATAAGACGTTTGACTTTTTTTAACCTAAATTTAATCATTCATCTTATTTAAAAAATTTGTGTAAATATTGTCAAATTTAAGTTATTCTTGTAGAACTATCATTAATTCCATCTTAATCTTATGTGTTGGAGTGAATCGAGGTAGAACGTAGATTAATTTCTATCATAATCAACTTCTATACATGTGGAATAAATTTCAACTTCTATACATGTGGAATAAATTGGATAGAGTGCATCCAAACAAACCTTTAGGAAGTGTACAAGTAAAATTATAAGAATAAACATCACATCAGCACAGATACACTTGGCTATATACTCCCAAAAAACAGGATACGCTTGGCGTACTCCAGTCACAAGTTTTAAGTTCTTGGATTTTTTTTTTTTTTTTGAAATGAAACCGATGTCGTAATACACTGCAAGTTTCGTAATCCCATAAATTATCTTCCGAATCTGTTCATAAACAAACCAGCGAGTAATAGACCTGAAGAAGCACCTGACTCTGCTCGTTAACTTTGATTATTGTATAAACCGCGAGTTATTTTTTTTTTATCGCAATATAACCGCGAGTTATGAATTTGATAGTTTTTGTTGCAAATAAAAATAAAAAAATAAGATGCACTAAGAAGCACAGAAGAAACGAGAAAGAAATGTGGTTACAAGATCAGCTGGGCCTATTACTACGTAAAAGCCCAAAGGACCTTCGGGAGGGTCCGGCCCATTCATCTCTCACCTTCCAGAACAGTGAATTAGCCGACACAACCAGAATTTCAAGCGTATCACTTATCAGCATCATCTGAGATAGCGAGATACATCCACTAATTGTCACAAATACATCAATCAGCATACAGATCAGGTCACTCATTTAAACTTCCTTGGTTCCAGTGATCTTTCGTCATAGACATAAGACCAAATTCTTACTCAGGTCACTCATCAGATCACTTCGAACTGTGGATCTTCTTGCTTTGCCATGAAATTAAAAATCCTCACATGCAGTCAAAAATCCGTCGGTAACATCAGGAAACGTAAAAAGACACATGCACTGATTCACAGCTTGGGAAAGGTGATGCACAACAGGTACAAAGAATTGTAAAAAAATATGGAGGTAACTTTGTCAATTGGGCAGAACTATTCCCGGACCTATGCTAATGTACAACGCACCACCGTTTCTTTTCATTCTAGCTTCTCAAGCTCGCCCATCCTCGTTTCTTTTCATTCTAGCTTCTCAAGCTCGCCCATCCTCTCTATAATTGCCTGAAAAAGACAAAAGTGATCAGAATAATGTGCAACTTAAAGTAAAGTAAAGTAAAGCAAACAAAAAGCATGCTAAATTTTCTAGTATAAAGTCTGTAAGTTGCCATAAAGACCTCAAGTGAAACAAAGCACAAGAAGATTATATGCACATGTATATTAAGCCCCATTTGGTGGAGCTCCATCAGCTTTAGCTCTGGTCCCTTCATACGCCGTAGCAAGCTGCCACTTTTTAACTCTTTTCTCAAAATAAACTAGGAGCCGTTTTTTTGCTTCACTGGCTCTGGCTCACTGACTTCAGAAAGGGATGCAAGTGGTGACACCAGTGGGCAGTTCAAGGTTACTAATTTAGTTTATTTGCTTCCCTACATGCATCGGTCCATCCATAAAGTTAACTCAAATGCGTTGAGTTCCAGGTTGACCCCATGACCCAGAAGGCCATAAGAAACAAAACCTGCATCCCTAGTGTCAATTTATAGTAAAACTGCAAACAACGGCGCATTCATGGTTTCACTATTTAGTTCAAGTCATTATTAACATCAATCATCCTGCAAATACTGCAGGCACAACTTCAATAATAAAACACTTCTGGAAAGACCAAGATAAAATGCTGAAAACCATTCGGTTTCCTATAGAATAAGAGGTACTATGTTATTTTTTAATACAGAAAGAATAAGGGTGGCTACATTTAGGAAATCAGAGAAATGCTTTGTAGTGTGAGTACCAAGCTATGCCAGCACACCATTTCGTAGAATATTTAGTTTTGACTCCATGCAGATTGATAATATTGATATATTCAGTTAATCTCATTTAAGGTAGAATAAGTTGCACAAAAGAAATATTTTTACTATTATAGAACTACTGCAAACAAGAAAAAGTTATAGTGATACTATCTAACATAGTAGCACCTATAATGCACCTGACTTTTCACTAAAAAGTTTTAGTGATACTATCTAACATAGTAGCACCTATATACTAGGAAAACAATAGATGCTACCATCAATATTTTTCATATAAAAATACCTAAACATATGGATGACAGTGAATTTTGAATTATGATGGGAAAAGCAATACCCTTTTGCTTGTTTCTTGAAGCTCTCCGGCAAGAATGAACTCATCCAATATCAAGTAGACCTACAGCACATAGCCAAAGTTCAAGATGAAAATTCACAAATGAGTAGATACTTTAGTATGGTTTAATAATTTATGGACGAAAAAAAACTAGAGAGCAAAAGCAGTCAAATTTTGTCTTAAGTGTAGCAAGAAAATGAAATTTAATGTGTATTTCCAAGTATTCAGTTCTAAATAGTCTTGTGAAAATGTCTCTCCTAGTGTCTAATGAAAATATAGTTTGAGTTTTGACAATATAGAGAATGGCTTTTGGTGATCATATGTGCAACCTCCCAATTATAGATAACTGTTGACTGAAGACACTAGAACTCCAAAGCACGGTGAAAATACATATTTAAAAAAATATAGTTTGACAACCAGAAGCTACTATATATTGACAGATAAAAGATCATGACAATCAGAGTACCAGAAAACAGGGGAAAATAGCTTGTTACTAGTTCAAATGGCTCGGTGATGTCATGTAGCAGGAGTAACATATTATAAAGTTATAATGCTAGCAGTTTTCCAATGGCCCCTTTTATCATCTGCGTATCTAACATCTTAACAAGTGCCAGATGAACACAAGTAACACCAAACAAGTAAACATCTTAGCAGAATGCAGTGGTGCTAGCACATATGCATGATTTTGGGCTCAGAAAATGTTTAACCCTCACATGTTAAATAGCTTTCAGTTGACAAATGAAAATTTTCAGTACAGTTATCTAAACTGCATCACAGATTACATGTTAACACAATCAATGCCAGCAGAAGTCCTAGCCAGAATGCAGTAACACTAGCTCAATATTTACAAATATGGTCACCAATGAACATGTTGATAGAAGAGAATATTTAGATGGAAATTAGTCTTTAAAATTTAAATATAAAATGTGAAAAGATCAAAATTTTTGAATTATTGCAGATCGCTAGATTAGCCAAGTGAGACATTGAAGGTACCTTGTGGAAGTTAAATACTAAATCAAGTTCACACACATTGCTGAAGAAATGGTCCAATATCTCGACAAACAAATGGATACATTCCAAGTATGCCAATTCATTGTCAGTGATGTCCACACACATAGAGAAAAAAGTCCTGCATATCTCCTGTAGATAACTTTATGTGTTCGAACTGCAAGACAAACCCCACATCAGTTACAAGAGTTAGAATAAACAGGAAATTGAAGACTTCTTTTATGCTCATATTAATATCTAAACATCAGTTTCTGGAAGTTCATTACTAATTTGGTTTTTACTGTCGTACGAGGACCTGTATGGATGAAAAAGGAGCAAGCAAGAGGATGATAGATGATGACAAAAAAAAATTTGGTATGAATGTAATGTCCTCATGGATGGTAAACATTATCATTTCCCACATATTCACACTAACTTACACCTCCATCCTAACTCATGTCTTCTAAATCAACAGCGAGCAAGATTTGATCTTTCCTTTTGACAAGTTGAAGAACAAGAACTTTATGATTCAGACTGAAGATTGGCAAAATTGAAACAACATCTCAACTTGGTTGTACTATACTGAGTTAAAAGGTATGCATACTGCATGAGAGTTAAATTGGGCCCGCTAAAGAAAGACAAGATAGGCATGAAATAGAAACCCTGACTAGATTTTTCTCAAAGGTTAACGATGATGTAATCAAGTGTTTCAAAGGTAGGGAAACACATTACAAATTCGAATTCCCATTAGATATTTCAACCTTCTATTCAAGCATGGGTTCTTTGGATCTATTTTTGTAGTTTGCAAAGAGTTAACCTACTGTGTAAAAATATAGAGTATAGACATGCATGTGCATACACACTGTGATGTTCCTGATTAGAAGCCTAGTATGGGGAGATTCTTCAGCAAAATTAAAATTACTTAGTCTGGATGATAAGTGTTAAAAGTAAATGTGCTCGTTTTAATCGTCCATCTGACCATCTCAATCAGTGATCTGTGAATCATGTATCAAACTGCCACCGCAGAAAATTTATGAACTTATAAACGTGGCGAGCTGATTCTGTAGCTCAGAATATCAATAATGAATTATCCCTTTCTTCCGAACAACATCCCCAATCTAACAGCAAAATATCTCATCAAACCTGGGATCCAAATCAAGAGCTCGAACCACCCACCTCGACGAAGTTGGTGAACTTGGGGTCCCGGTTGACCACGAGCCGATGCACCTGGTTTCACCACAACCAACAGCCAAGAAACACCATCAGACCAGGGGGTCAGGAACGCCCAAACCACCAGACCGGAGCCAGATTTCGGCACCAATATCAAATCATTCTTCTTCAGCAGCAGGCTCACCTCGTACTCGACCTTGTGCTTCTCGGAGTCCTCGAGCGGAACGTAGTACTTGGCCAACCGCGTCTTCCCCTGGCGGTTCTGCAGCAGGATGAACCGGATCTGCACCGACGAGGCAGATCGAACCAAGGTGAGGAACAGGAAAGATTGAAAGAACGTATTGGGGGCAATCGGATGCGGGTTGGTTACCATGGCGGAGGGCGACGGGAATGCCTGAGAATCGAGAAGGGCGGCGGGCGTGATTTGGGAGCGAGGGGAGAAATGAGTACGAGTCTTCGTTTCTCTGTTCTTCCGGATCGCGGGTTTGCTGTGTACTATACAATTACTACTTGCTGAAAAGTCTGTTTTTAGGCCGTCCAGTATGAAGGGTTGGCTTCTTTGTTCCGCCGGTACATAAATTTTTCAGAGTTTGAAAGTCTACCGTCTGAATTTATCCATGAAGAGCATCTCTATTACTTCCTCCGTCCCTAAAAAAAATATTATCATAAAATACACGGTACAAGTTTAATTTGATTTATAGAAAATACATACAATATTTATATCTCTAAATAATTTTATTTAAAAATTAGAATCAAAGATTTTTCTGATGATATAATTGATGATATTTATTTTTTTATTAAAATTGCCAGCAATTATTTTTTAGGAAACACCGTGACATTCTTTTTAGGAACGGAGAAAGTACAGAGGTTAGTCAAAAGAGTTAGTCAAATTTACTTATTTAGCTATTTTATAGAATGTAAAATAGATTTGCCTGTTTAGTTTAGTTAGTAAAAAATTTTGTGTGCCATATCGAAATGTCGGATGAATATCAAAAGAAATTTTTAGATACTAATAAAAAACAAATTATAGAACTTGCAAGGAAATAACGAGATGAATTTTTTAAGTGTAATTAATTTATCATTAGCAAATATTTACTGTAGCATCATATTATCAAATTATAGACTAATTAGGCTTAAAAATTCGTCTCACAAAGTTATTGAAATCTGTACAATTAGTTATTTTTAGACTATATTTAATACTCCATGCATATATCCAAACATTTGTTGTGATAGGTGAAAGAAAAACTAGCCTACTCTAACGAACTCTAAATTTTTGAATCTATTTTCAAAAGTGCCAGGTCAACAGAAAGCAGTCCTTTGATGTGTATCGACTACTCCCTCCATTCCGATATACCAGGCGCTCAACTGTTTTCTAGTTCGACCATAGTAGAGGTCGTGGTGCAGTTTTGAGGGAAGCAGTGTCATTAGAGTATCTTCAACAAACTATCTAAACAGAGTACCTGTCCTATATTTGAGTAGTGGAGAGCAAAAAATTTACTTAAGCGGACTACCTACTAGACTATCTAAATTTATTGCCTACCCAAATCCCTCCTCCCAATAGCTATTTCGGTTGGGGCAATAACTGGCTACCTAAAAATCTTCCCTTCCATCGGACCCTCGGTCGAGCTGCAGGAGCCCGACGCTGTCGGCCACACCAGATGCTCGGTTGAGTTGCAAGAGCCCGCCGCTGTCAGCCACAGGGGACTCTACGACCACCCAACGAGGAAATGCTTTTGCGGTGATTTCCCAGCGAAGGTCAACCATGTTCCTAAACTCCGGTGACTCCTAAGCCTTTCCCCCCACGGCGACGCCCTTCCTAGCCGCGTGGCAGCGCTTCTTTCCCTAACTAAAGCAGTGCTCCAAGGCGGCGTGCCCTCATTCGCCTCCGACAGCGTCAGCAGGATCGCTGAGTTCCCCTGTGGTGACCAGTATGAAGGATGATATATGGGTCTCACATGTCATACTCTGCGAGGGTAGATTTGGGTGACCTGTTTTAGGTTGTTACTGATAAAGGCAAAATATAGGTAGTATAAAAATAGGTGGATACCCAAATAGACAAATAGGTAGTCTGATTTGGGTACCATCGCTGAAGATGATGCTCTTACTCTGTCGTATTCGTAAAAAAGACTAAGTGACATGTGGTTTAAGGGTATGTTGAACAAAGAGAAAATTGTGGTAGTTTTTATTGGAGAGGCAATTGATAGATTGCGTTTTTTGGGAGAGAGAGAAACACGCAAAACATATAGGCATGTAGTTTCGATGCACTCGATGAACGGTGTTTACTAGCATTGAGTAAATACTTATCTGTATCTAGAATAGAGGCTTTCCAACTGAACGGAAGGAGTAATAACATATATTTCCAAGTTCTTCAGATTTATATGATTTTGTAAGTACTTTGAATACAAATATATACATATATAATAACTTAAATATTGTAAAACTACTAATTTAAATGCTATTAATGTTTGCTCTTTTAAGATTTGAACAAAATCTTATCTTAGGGCATCCCCATGACTGACACATTACTAGCCAGGAGTATTAGCAAGCCAATGAGGCCTTGTTCAGATTGCAAAAAAGTTACACGCGAAGCACTGTAGCACTTTCATTTGTATTTGGTAAATATTGTTCAATTGTGGTCCAACTAGACTTAAAAGATTCATCTCGTGATTTACAACTAAACTGTGTAATTAGTTATTTTTTATTTACATTTAATGGTTCATATATGTGGGTATAAATTGATGTGATGGAGAAAGAATGAAAAAACTTGCGCAAATTTAGAGAAATGGAATACGCTACCTAGGACTCAAGCAGCAAGCTCGCACGCTGTCCAAGAAATCCATGGTCTCTGACTTCTTGGTCTCTTTCTTTCTTATCATGCACCTTAGTGTTTTCTTTCATTTTTTATTTGCTCTCCCCTCTATGTCGCTAGCAATTTGTGCAAATCTGTTGGGGACACCCTTCTCCTACAACTAAAAAGACTAAAACTTAAGATCAATCTTTGGTGCGGTAATTTTTTTTTTTTTGAGAATTACACAGTACAACGCAGACACTCACAACACGCACGCACATTCATCCCCTAGAACACACGTACGTAAACCCTACCCCTATGAGCACATCCGAAGAACTGAGCCGGCACATCTGGAGATTCTCGAAGTCACCACTGGCGCTTCGTCGTCGACGGAAACGTCGCTTACCACATAAAGCGTAACGCCGGTAAATCCTGGGTAATTGCACGCTTGCATGTCGCTCTGCCGTCCTGCGATTAGGAGAGGGGCATCTCTGCCTCAGGTTGTGAAACCATAGCCGGCCCCGGCCAGAAGGAAAGAAAAGTTAATGCCTGCTAGAAGGAAAGAAACAGCCGGCCAAAGGAAAGAAAAATTAATGCCTGCTGCAAAGAAAGAAAGAAGGCATAGAAGGAAAGAAATAACGTGGCCGCGTATTCGCGTCACAAGTTAGTCTCCGTCCGTCCGTATTCTCCTCTTCCATCCGTATTCTCCTTTGTGCTGGTCGTCAGTGCAGCCGTTGAAGCCTGAAGGTCGGCGACGCTGCTACGACGAGTGCAGGTGCGGCCATCATCGAGCATTGGCACGGCGTCGCGGCGACTCGCCGACTCCACGACGACAACGATGTCAGCCCGGCGCAGCAGTCAGCAGGTACGTACATGTACATCAAAAATCTAATTCCTATACGATGAAGTCTAGATTGTTAGCTGTACTCACGTTTCTCCTTTTTCTTTCAGCTTCTCTAATTTATTTCCTCCCCTAGCAGTAACGATTCATCAATTGGCAAGCCAGAAGCCACAAACGGCAAGAGTGCACACTGCACAGAGTATATATGCAAAACTGATATAATTTCAATTATGTTTTCCTTCTGCAGTATTGGATTGTTAGTTTGGTAAATTGAAACGTTATATAATTCTCTTGCCCCTCTTCTCTAGAAATACGAATCAAAGAAGGCTGCAGCTCTGTTTCAGAAGAGCCAATTGAAGAAGAAGAAGCAGTCATATATTGTTCTTCAACCATTATTACGGGTACGTAATATTTCCCACCTGTTTATGTTAAGAAAGCTATACTCTTCTATTTTATGAAATCTGTATGTTTTTTTTTCTTAATTGTATTTTGTAATTCATGTACTTGTGTATGTTAAAATTATAGCGGTTAAAAAAATTAGACGATGGACCACCATAGCTATAAATCCTAGCTATGCCACTGACGCCGAACCCCACTCGTGTCCATCGCCATTGGGGAGGAGCCAGTGAGCCTGACAGCGTGGATAGCTGTCGACCAGTGCACGCCAGACCCTGCTCGGGTCCATCGTCGACGGTGCGGATCACCGCCGAATGGTGCACGTCGAACCCCACTCGTGTCCATGGTCGATGGTGGGGCACATCGAACCCCGCTCGTGTCCATCGTCGTTGGGGAGGAGCCAGTGAGCCCGACGGCCAATGCACACCAAACCCCGCTCGGGTCCATCGTCGATGGTGCAAATCGCCGCCGACTGGGGCACATCGAACCCCACTCATGTCAATTGTTGACAATGGGGCACGTCGAACCCTGCTCGTGTCCATCGTCGTTGAGTAGGAGCCGGTGAGCCTGACGGTGCAGATCACCGCCAACCAGTGCACACCCAACTCCGTTTGGGTCCATCATCGTCGAGGAGGGGCTGGTGTGCCCGACGGCACGGATCGCCGTCGGGCCGATGCACACCTGATCGTCTTGTGGTCGTGGTCGTGGTCGTCGAGGAGGAGCCGGTGAGACTGACAGTGCGGCTATTTAGGGATCGGTCTCAGCGCGCCACATCATGTCCGTGATCAGCATCAGCGCGGCTGTTTCAGGATCGGCCTCAGCGCGCCACATCATGTCCGTGATCAGCCTCAACACGCCGATGGACCTACCTCCACTGCCTTCCAGGGTTGCCACCACGCTCTCGCGCCACACAGACTTCTGCAACGTCCACATACGTACGTTCGCCACCCACTACCTTCCTCTCAATTCCGTGCGTATATAGTTCTACAATTCGTTCATATGACAACCTCTATCATGAACGCATCCATCTCATACTTGCCTGATCGGCTCCAACCATGCATCTCGATCAATGCCGCCCAGGCCATCATTGACTACGCCGAACACCGCGACGCCAGCCAGCAGAAGCCGCCACTGTTGCCGAAACGCACCCTTCTCGCTCACCCACGCTCGGATCGGCTCCCCTCTAGAATTAATGTGGTCTGTTCCCATACGTTCCAACGCCCTTCGCTCCGGCGTCCCATCTAGCCTGTCCCAAACTCCCAATCCACGTTAGGTAAACTCGGCCTCGCTTGGAGATCCCTGCGTTCCTTCTCTCCTTCACGCCACCCTCACGAGAACTCATTGCCTTCATCATGGTCTTGGAGGCCGGGTTTCCTGAGAGAAGTAGTGATGTGTGCATCTCAAGAGCATGAAAGTTTTTTATGCTCGATCTGAGATTTTCTATATTTTGAATGGGTGAACCAAAATATTTTTTCTCACAATCAGTAAACATATTTTATCTCTTTCAATTGTATGAGCTAAGCAGCAGTCCGTTGTAGGTAATAAAAATAATATACCACTTTTTGGGCAATGGTTAAAATACAAAAATATTGGTGCAATGATTTGACTATACCAGAGGTAATGCATTTAAACGAGTTCATGTTCTGCTGCGTCAGAGTGAATCTTTGTGACTATTATTTAACATGGACTCACCATTAGGTTTCTGGGTGATTTAACACACCAGAAAATTTGTGATTTAATACGCCACCTAGATTACTGTAAATAAATACAGTATAAAAGAACATGTTGTTGTGATTGGTATATGCGGGGATATGAGATACGAGTTATCATAGTGCAAATACATAAGTCCCTTGTTCCTACTTTTATTACTTGTTTTCTATATATTATATTATTCTATTATAATTGCAATCATGTTTGCATTTTCTTTTGACATGGCTACACCATTTTCTATATATTCTATTATTTTTTACCAATAAAAGAAGACAATTATCATGATTGATCCTACACCAGTTGAATCATGGTGTAAAGATACACTGATGTATACCAAATATAAATAGTGAGTATAACATAATTTATTTAGTACTGTGATAGATTTTTTAAGGCATGCAGTGGTAGCCATGTGATGGATACTAATCTATTTACATATATACTCTAACATATGTACATGATGTTGTAGAGATGCGGCATAACTTATTTGTTGATTTATCGATGCACGAAAAAAGTAGATATCGAAGATATCTTCCCGCCATAGAAAATATTATCTTAGATGCATCACTAAAAGGATTATATCGTGGTGCATCACTAAAAGGATTATATCGTGGAGTACGTGAGTTGTGACACCGTCATTCCGTGGTTGTGTTAATTTCACTATCTTTGTCTTTAGGATTAAAAATAATGGTATTTAATTTCGCAGTATTGTTATCTTATTGTACGATCCGTGTGTTTTTAAAACAAAAGTTGTTGTCCCGTAGCAGCGCACGGGCATACTACCTAGTAGACAATATACTTATGACGTGAGGGAGTACGTGACAGATAACATATGGATATATATCTTTTAGAGGGGACTCGTGGATAGCTAGGTGAGAAGCTGGGAACTAGTGACCACTTGGTCGTTTTTACTTACCCCAGCAACTTGTTCATTGGATGGATGCATGCTGTTCACATGGTTGCTCCGTATAATTCCATATATATTGAGATACGAAGGCAATCTATTTGTCATATTCGGTCGAAGATTATGTGTATGACATATACTCTTGATTTCCAAAAAAATTATTTATCATATTCTGCCATTGTTGGTCGTTGAATGCCATTATTCTATTTCAGACGGGTCATTTTATTTGTCATTTTGGGAAGAAGATAAACCATGCATGCATACCGCCACGTTGAGAGCCGGTCTGCACATTGGATTTATGTGAAAAAATTAACATGGGGGTTATACAATTTGCTCATGGATTATTGGTAATATATATGATGTCCTTTTTTCATACCTATATATATGGGATTCCTAATTCTTAAACAAACTATATTATTTTGGGTGTAAATTGTACTGGCAATTATAATATGTTCATGACATCTCGCTAGCTAAAGTTAGCGAAGACGACACATCAAAGTGTTTATTATAGACAAACATAGCGAGATCAAAATTTATCACCATCATATTTTGCCCACAGTTATATATCATCAAATGAAATTGATAAAAGGACAGGTGGTTCAATTTAAGGACCCGTGCCGTGGTGAAGACGAAAACTGAAAAGTGGACATACATGCACGCGCGTAGAATCCACACCACACTGACACTGTGACACACACGGGAGCAGCGAGTAGTAGCAGAGAGAGCCGGGCACATGTCAAGTCGAGATATTTTTTCTCCCTTTTTTTTTTGTGAATTCGA
Organism: Chrysopogon serrulatus; assembly: GCA_015844335.1. Taxonomy (NCBI): domain Eukaryota; kingdom Viridiplantae; phylum Streptophyta; class Magnoliopsida; order Poales; family Poaceae; genus Chrysopogon; species Chrysopogon serrulatus. The sequence continues at coordinate 344,009 of JADLZL010002184.1, forward strand.
GATATTTTATTTAAGACGGGCTTTTATTTCCACCTACTAATAATAAATTAAAACCTTCCAAGGTCCAAAAAGCGATCGAGCAGTACTACCCTCTCTTCTTTCCCTTTGTTTCTCCAGCAGCTTCAGCTTCTTTCGCCTTCTTTATTTCGTCCCTCGCCTCGCCGCCGGTGGGTGGCATCCCTCTCGCTCTCGCATGAAGATCGGGTGCGACGCGTGCGAGCGCGCGGAGGCGGCGGTCCTGTGCTGCGCCGACGAGGCCGCGCTCTGCCGCAGCTGCGACGCCGCCGTCCACTCCGCCAACAAGCTCGCCGGCAGGCACCACCGCGTCGCGCTGCTCCGCCCATCGTCCACCGCTCATCCGTCCTCACCCGGCAGTCCCATCGTCGACGGCACCGGCGGCGGCGGTCCCCGCCTGTGACATCTGCCAGGTCCGTAACGTTACGTACAATTATCCTAATTTATATTACCCAATTGTAAAAAGATCTGTTATCAAATAAAAAAAAAAACTTTTTGTGGTAAATCCAAAATTATTTTATGGAAGCAGCTAGCATGTTATAGCATGCACGGAACAGTCCCATTTAAAATTTACTTCCTCAAAGAAAAAGGATGCTAGTTGTTTTATAAACTTTGTCCTAATTACTCAAACTTTTCTTACTCTATTTTAATTGAAATTATATAAAAATATGTTAACATATATTTTACCATCAAAGTACATTTTATTTTGGATATATTTAAAAGTAATAATTTAAATCAAAGTACATTTATTTTGGAGATATTTAAAACTACTAATTTAATGTTGCGGATGTTAATGAATATTTCTGTAAATTCTATCAAAATTAAAGATTTAACTTTAATAAAACTAAATGCCATACCCGACGTTATTTTGGAACAGAGATAGTACAAAGCATGGCGTTTATGCGTCGCTCGAGCATATTTTCATCAACTAATAAGGATACCCATTTCTTCAATTTTCCTTGTTAAATTCAAAAAAAGGATTTTGTTAATTGCCCGAAAGAAAAAAGAAAAAAGATTTGCCTGGTTGTTGCAGCCTCTGTCATCCAATGTGGTCCAGTGTGTTGTGTTGACGGATAACTGTACAGCGCATGACAAGTACGGATGATATCACAACCCGTACGTATCTGATGGGATATCTTTGCACGTGATCCAACTTGTCAGCCTACTTGCTACAGTCGCTTAATTGGTCATCATCATGCACAACGGTCTATTATCACTGATGACATACGTACGTAGTAATTAGCGGTCCCGCAACAACAACCAATGTTGTTTCGTTGAAATTTCAGCTAAATTTATTGTTGTGAATCTGAATAAAATCACGAGACCCCCGTAGACAAATTGGCGCGCGGTAAAACGTCACAGTTTTGGAGCTATATGCTGATTCCTCCTCCTCGTATCTTTTTTTTTTTTTTGTGATACGTTTTGCTGCTGCTGCTGCTGCTGCTTCTGCTTGCCTCTGATGGTCGATCGGTGCTGTGGCAGGAGAAGACGGGCTACTTCTTCTGCCTCGAGGACCGTGCCCTGCTGTGCCGGCCCTGCGACGTCGCCGTCCACACCGCCGCCGGCGCCCACGTCTCGTCCCACCGCCGCTTCCTCATCACCGGCGTCCGCGTGGGTGACGTCGAGAGCCAGAGCCACCACGTCCCCGGCAGTGACGACGCCGGCGTCAGCCCAAGCACCACCAGCAGCGGCAACGGGGAGCAGCAGCGCTCCCTTCTGCAGTTCTGGCCGCTGCTGCTCCGGCGGCATCCCGACGACGACGACCATGCCCGACCAAGTGCAGCCGTCGTCGTCGGTGAGCGCAACGGCAGCGACGGAGGGCTCGGCCGGGGAGCAGTGGCTGTGGAGCGAGTTCTTGGCCGACGAAGTTGGCGTTGGCACGGAACAGTGCTGATCTGAACCTGGTTCGGCCGGCCTTACGAGATGCTGACATGTTTAGATCTCAATCATATCAATATAAGATGATTGTTCCTGGCATCAGCTCATCTTCAAACACTTATACTACACAAAAACACTACTGACTCTAAATCGTGAATTTATTTATAGGTGTGGTTTCCCAAACCGACCCTACAAATCTTAGAACTATTTGTAGGCTTGTATAACTACAGCTGTTCCTATTATTTTTAGGGTGGTTTGTGTTTACAGCCGCCCTACCAGAACATTTTAAATTTTTTTATTTTTAAATGCGACCAAACATACATATTTATATATTTATAAAAACACTATAAGAAATCTTAGGATCTATGATGAATTGTTGTCATTATAAATTCTGGTATATTTATCATAGTAGTGGTTTTTGTGATGACTGCATGACAAAAAAACGAATCGTCAAAGATCATGCATGATAAATCTTGTTAATGACGACATTACATTTTTTTCATCATAATTGTTAATGAAGGCCAGTCGTCACTAAATACATTAAGGCCTGGCTAGGCCCATGTACCAAGAAGGCTTTCAGTTTTAGCTTTCTAATATTTTTTCAGACCGTTTTGTTTTACCTTATCATAACAAGCCCCACACATCTTTTTGTTCGCGGCCATTTAGCTTGCGGGCAGCTTGTTTTCACATAATGAGCCCACACGAATTTTAGCACACCTCCCTTTTGTTTTCACATTCAGCTTGTTTCTTTATTTTCATATTGAGCATGTTCGCATTCTCTCAGAGGCCCATCCTGTAGCCAATACTTTTAGGTCCAGCCCATGCAACATTTTTTAGGACAGCCCATAATAAAAAAATCTGAACCGAACCAAGCATAGATAGTCCAAATTATTAAAATCACAGCTCAAACACATTCCATTCATAAACAAACAATAGGTTAAAATATACCATATTATATATTCACTGTGTAGATCTACTCGCATGGAATGTAAGAAAATTTGATTTTCCATTTTATAATTTTTCTGTGATTTACTATGATTTTTTAAATATTTAACAGAAATAAATAAAAAAAGGAAAAGACAAAACCCCCATGGCAAAAAATTTTGTACTAAAGCTTACCATATTATATATGTTCACTGTGTATATCTAGTCATGTAGAGTAAAAAAAATAGATTTTGTGTTTTATGATTTTATTATGATTTTTTCAAAGACTCAGCCAGAATAAATATAAAAAAAAAGACAAAACCACTGTCACTGTTACCGCCTTCAAAACCACTCTAGAGAGGTAAAACACACGGTTTGAAAAGTTGAGGGAGGTAGTTTGCTCGGTTTTGAAATTCAGGTAGGAAAAGCAGACTTTTCGCAAGTGTTGGAGGAGAAAAAATGGACTTTTTATTTCACATTCAGCTTGTTTCTTTATTTTCATATCATATTCAGCCTGTTCGCATTTTTTCAGAGGCCCATCATATAGCCAATACTCTTAGGTCCAGCCCATGCGACATTTTTTAGGACAGCCTATGATAAAAAAAACTGAACCGAACCAAATACAGACAGTCCAAATTACAGCTCAAACACTTTCCATTTCATAAACAAATCAATAGGTTGAATGGTCATACATCTACACGGGGAATGCATGATCTAATTCTGAACTTGGAAAGAACCCAATCTGGACTCTGTACTTGGATTTTGTTAGGAATAAAAGGGAAGGAGCTGATGCATTGACTTCCTCCGAATATGCAAGTTTGCGTAAGGTACAAGTGGAAGGAGCTGATGCAGCCGATGACGTCGACTTCCTGGGAATAAGCAATCAAGTAATAATCAGCCAATCAATCCAGAGTAATACAGTGCATGATTCAAATTACGGGACAAAACAATCAGAGTAGCATGTTGGCCGCCTAACAACCAGAGACCACGAGCAAGGAGAATGGATAAATTGGAGGTGGTACCGTGCACGGCGGGGTCAATGTTACCTCGGCGACGAGCACGGGCTTGGAGATGTCCTCAGGGAGGTCGCCGTCGATGGAGCAGATGACGACCTATAACTGAGAGGTAAATCCACTATAACTATGTGAGAGGCAGAAGGACTATGTGAAGCATATATATTACACCTGTGTCAAAAAAAAAGTTTTGAAATTTTGATCCAAGCATATTGACCCAAAGCATGGCCCTTGATAAATTTCGGTCATTATTGCATTTGTTGTGTTCTAAAATGAATAAAGGAGGTTGAGTTACCCCTTCAAAATAATATAATTATTCATCTACCTCCACCAAAATAGGTTCACTTGGGCATATGAGATCTAGTATAAAATTCTCGAAAGTTTCGTGGGTAGTCTAAGTTCAATCTCCAATTACTTTGTACTGTCACACAGAAATTCAATTAAACCACAGAAAATAGCAAACCACCTCTGAAAAATCTGAAACTTAGCGTTTCCTTAACTCATGGCATGCACAAGTTTGAGAAAAAAAAATAATTGAGGCGCATAAGACATCGAAACGTGTTGAGACCCTAAGAGTGTTGTGTAGTAAGAGCTCCATGAAACAACGTTATGCCTCATGTCACACTTTACATACAAAGAGAATACTAAAATCCCTGATAAACTTTTTATACCTTAGGTTCCCCCCTCTGCTCCAATATATTACCTAAAACCAAATGTCAAATGCCCTTGGTCGTGGCATCTATCTATAAAGATCTTTATTTTATTTTTGGTGATCCCCTGCTGTAGATCAACAGTGCTCCTCTGATTCATACACTCAGATCCCTGTTCATTCCACAGTGTTTTGTTCTTGGTTGTTCGATGCACCCTGCATACACCGGACGGCAGCCACGCCCCTCACATCGAGAAGCCACCACGCGGTCCACGCCAACCTTATCCCCACGACCCCGTCAAAGTAAAAAAAAAAAGACTCATATCCCTCGCCTACTCGCCTCTGCCGCCGCCCCACACGCCGACGCTAGCCATGGCTTCCTCGCCACCTCCGGCAGGGGCGGAGCCAGTGTAGTAGCACTGCTGTCAGGTGACAGCAGTGGCATTTGGCCCGGCCCAGGTATACGTCTCTATATTGGATACAATGACAGCAGCCCAAAATCTCCAATGACAGCAGCCCCTCGGCCCACATCGAGTCTACCCTGCTGGCTTCCGCTTCCTTCACGATACGTAGCATCGAAGCCGCCGCTTCCTTCCCCACGAAGCCTAGCAGCGAAGCTGAAACGACACGGAGACGCTGAGACGGAGAGGAAGACCTGCGGAGAGCCGGAGAGGGCAAAGCTGCAAGTGACGTCGCTCGGTGCAGAGCGGCCGGCGGCGGATTGCAGCATCAGTCATCCCCATCGGCCATCACGGCATCACCCGTGCAGCCTGCTATTGTGCATCATTCCATCTATCCATCAGGTTCAGGTAAGGTTCTCTCCTTCTCCATTTATTCTGATTCGTTTGGGGTTTTTTTTAGTTTATGGATTGGCAATTTTATTTAACCATTAACTAACTATACAGCTCGCAAGAAATTGAACAGCTCGCAAGAAATTGATGGATCGATTCTTGTTGAAAAGAAAAGTACCACCAGCTGCCGGTGACGAAGGGACTTCACAGAGAGATGTTGGTGCATCAAACGTTAATGCTACAGCTCGTCCTTCTTTGATACTCTCACCAAGAGATGTTAATTTAGATGATCTTCCTAATGATCCGGCTGATAGGAAGAGAATAATAGAATATCCTGGTCTTAAGCTACAAGAAGAGATAAGGAGAAGATATTTGATTAGAGGTCCTAATAGACCACAACCTGGTTTCAAGTATCCGCAAACAGTCATAGCAAATGTTCCACGGCGGTTTAATCCTGATTGGTTTAAACAGTATGATTGGCTTGAATATAGTGAGAAGGTGGATAAAGCTTTTTGCCTATACTGCTATCTGTTTAGAGACTGCATTGAAGGACAGGGGGGAAATGATGCATTTGTAACAAAAGGATTTTCTTTATGGAATATTAAAAAAAGACTAGACATTCATGTAGGGGGGATAAATAGCTATCACAATGCAGCTGTGAAGCGATGCAACAATCTGTTGAAGCCAAGCCAGTCAATTGAATTTGCACTCAGCAGGCAGAGAGATATTGCTAAAGAGGAGTATTTTATTCGATTAAGTACTTCGATAAATGCTGTCAGGTATCTGTTACACCAGGGATTAGCTTTTCGTGGTCATGATGAGAGCAAAGAGTCTGGTAACAGAGGAAATTTTCTAGAGTTGGTGAAACTTTTGGCAGAGCAAAATGAAAAGATAAAGAAGGTTGTTCTAAGAAATGCTCCTGAAAATCATCAGACGGTAGCTCCAGAAATCCAGAAAGACATTGCTAACTGCTTTGCAGAGGTAATATTGGTTCCATTTTATTTTTTCCAAAAGATGTTTAAACCCGACATAATAGTAAAATGATCTATAATATGTTTTGTGCTTCTGTACAGGTCATAGTGAATTCTATCATTGAAGAAATTGGTGGTGATGTATTCTGTTTGTTAGTTGATGAGTCAGCTGATGTTTCAGACAAGAAACAGATGGCTGTGGTTTTGAGGTATGTTGACAAATGTGGAGTACTCAAAGAAAGACTTATTGGTGTTATTCATGTCAGCGAGACAACATCTTCTTGTCTCAAGTCTAATATTGATGATTTATTTGCCAAGTATAAATTGAGTTGGAAACAAGTTAGAGGCCAAGGTTATGATGGAGCAAGCAACATGAGAGATGAGTTCAATGGATTGAAAGCTTTGATAATGAGAGAGAACAGTTCAGCATATTATGTCCACTGCTTTGCCCACCAACTTCAGTTAGTTATTGTTGCAGTAGCTAAAAAGAATGATGACATTGATGATTTCTTTGACATGATATCTCTTCTTCTTAATGTGGCTGGAGCTTCATGCAAGAGAAAAGACATGATACGACAAAGTCAACAAGAGAGAGTGAAGAAAGCAATAGGGAGTGGACAGATTTGTACTGGAACAGGACTGAATCAGGAACAATCTCTTCAAAGACCTGGAGACACTCGTTGGTGCTCTCACTATAAGACCCTTAAGAGGGGGCTGGCTATTCAGCGAACATTCACCCGGATGGGAACGGGCGAACGCTCAGACAGCCCACCTCCTCCACTTTCTTTCCTAAAATGGCAATTTTCATTCCCACATGTTTCTATTTTTGGCAAGCGCGGTAATTTTTTTCTTTTCACGCGCTGGAAACTGCAATTTCTTTCTCTTTCCGCAGATATTCTCTTTTTTACCAGTGCTAACTCAGTATACTACAGTTTCATGCACTAATTTAGAGAAATAACTTAGACTGCCAAGTTATATAACATTATTCCTTAGCAGTAATGACATTCTTTTTAGGCTTTTTTGTCTAGTTTTTTTTCTCATTTCAGAAATTAATCATTCGGAAACATGAAAAAAGGGTTTAAAAAGGGTGGGGGAGTGAAATAAAAGCAACTTTTACACTTATATAAGTTCTTATACTAGCATCTGTCATAGATAGTTCTTCATAATCTTTCTTGGCATGCACAAAAATAGGCAGCAATATTCATTTAAAAAACTAAAAGCTAAATCTTCACTGTATACAAAACATTTTGTAGTACTTTCACTAGCCTAAATTGAGTTTATGTGCTATAATGTTCTCTTAATCTGATCCTGTTGTGTCCTTTCTTGGCTCCTAAAATTGAAAACAAAGAAATAATGAATGTTCAAAAAATTTCAACACTGCAAGAGCTAAGAAGAAAAAAGGAAAAATATCGATAGATCAGAGTATAGAATAGCAAGCATGTTGACTAAAATATCAATAGCGAATATAGAAAAGTAAACATGCTTGCTAAAACTTATGTCAATAAGTTATAGAGTGAATTTGATATTACTAAGTTATACTCATAATTATTATTATATAAAACTTATATAAATAAGTTCCGTTGCACAAACTTATATTCCTAATTTATATTACATAAGTTTTATTCCTAAGTTATATTTATAAATTTTTCTATAAAATTTATGTAGATAAGTTATATTGGACAAACCTATATTAGTGAGTCAGCAATGCCTTGTCAATGTTTCATTTTGATTGACTAACTACATGTACAATAATGTGTTCTATGTAATACAATAAATAATATTTTATAGTGCATTGCTGTAATTAGCAATCAACACCTTTAAGAAGGCTGAATTGATAGTATTCTTTATTATTCGTATAAACTATTATACTTGTTTGCATATCACGTAATCTCAAGCTGAGACTATCTTTCTATGTACTCTGTTTCAACTAAAAACATTTAACAATAAACACTAAAAACAATTCTATGGTTTATACTAAAGACCAAAAAAAAAATTTTATGTTTATACTAAAGTTAATAAAACAAAATACTTGTCGTTTTAGTAATATGGCAACAATAGACTGGACAGACAAAGACAAAGACACAACCATCATTATTAGCTACATACTCGATCGGTAGCAAGTAAACAATAACATAAATTATCCTACTAGTTTATCACATAAGAGGCAATCAATATTATCAGCTACATGACTTTTTCAAGTATAACCATGAGCTACGAATGAGATACTAAGAGTAAAATAGATGGTTTATTTAAGATAATGAAATATATTTGCTACCAAACCAATGGCCTATCAAAATATATAAAAATATCATCGTCAAGATAAACTTAACAAGCTATTTTACATGTGGAATGCGCGTGCCTACAGGACATAAACCTAGCTAGAAGAGCATAGTGTATCCCTGGTTTAGATATTGGATTTCTAATTTGTCACTTATAATATCATGAGATACCCATCTTGTTCTAGATAATTGCTATCACAACTAGGTAGAAAGACCAGTTAACTTTTTTTTTTACTTTAACAGTCCATTAGGAACACAAAATTATTACATATAATCCAAACCAATCAGAACAGTATGATCCAACTGAATCAAAAAATATGAAAATGATATGACCTAAGTAGAAGAAACATTTTCATGTGCTTTATTAGACTATCAGTACAAAAAAAAGTTGATGAATAGGTATCAAGATCCAAAAACACACACAACATCAAGCAGAAACAGCTTTGCCAAAAGACAAATATTACATACAACTTCGTAGTTCTAATTTATAACTAGAAGAAAAATCCAATATCCATGCAGTTCAAATTGAGGAATGGTAATTGTTTATTTGGTTATGCCAAATGTTCACAGGAGCCTATATATATATTAAGTAAAATAAATAATCAAAAAGGTTCAGCTATAACTTAGTGGAATAAGGTGTTATGCCAAATGTTCACATGAGCCTATATATATTAAGTAAAATAACTAATTAAAAAAGGTTTAGCACTATAACTTAATGGAATAAGGTAGTAGCATAACTTAGTGAAATAAGTTTGTATCATAACTTATTTGCATAAATTAGCAATATAACTTTCTAATAAAAAAAGGTTCAGTACTATAACTTAGTGGAATAAGGTGTTATGCCAAATGTTCACAGGAGCCTATATATACATTAGGTAAAATAAATAATAAAAAAAGGTTCAACACTATAACTTAGAGGAATAAAGTAGTAGCGTAACTTAGTAAAATAAGTTTGTATTATAACTTAATTTGCATAAATTAGTAGTAGAACTTAATAGTACAAGTTGGCAGTATAACTTAATTGCACAAGTTAGCGGATATAACTTTAACTTATTACTATAGTATAGCATATTGAAAGAAACTCATCATCCTGGTAAGAGTTATTCACACTTTCAATCGGGTAAGTTATGGATAAATATTTGCCTCATCACTATCAATCAAGCATAAAAGTTCATCAGCTTACCACTTTAGAATTCTTTAGTTTCGACTCTCTGCATGCTACTTACAATATACCTGTTGTACTATAACAGAATGTAACAAAAAAGGCCTAAAGCATCAGCTAGGATCACTATTATCAAAAGGACATCTATTATTAACATGATGTATGATGAAAGCTCAAGAATTATGTGTATAATTATCCAACAAAAGAACTATGTCTACCAGTAAAGTTGAGGCGCATCATGGGTAAGAACTTCTCCACCAGCAGATACCCAATAAAATCCAATTATCCACCATACGAATGAGAACATTGTGTTAGCAGACTCCACATGTTTAGCTATACTGCAAGGCAGCAAAGAGGACATAGTTGGCAGTTTACATGTTAGAAATATTAACAAAACAATTAGCCACTAAATGGGACTAGGAAATACAAAACAATATGTGGGATGAATTCAGCAGGCACCAGAGAATTCAAAGTGATGAAGTATGGAGCTTATAGATGACAATTCATTTCTTTTCTGGAATCAACGAAAAAAATAAATTTAGATACTAAGTCTATCAAAATCACATATATGTCAAATATCTTATTTAAAGTTTCAAATATACGGGAAATCAAGTGTACAGTGTCATTCAATAATACCACATGCTTGAAATTTGAATGTCATCATGGTTCTATGCACCAGTGTGGCCAAATAAACGTGTACTACTGTGTGATCAAGTGGATGAAGATCTCAGAACCAAAAAAGAAAAGAGAAAAAACTAGACAGGGCAGTGCAAAAACAATTGTAGGAATTATTGTAGCTAAATTGCAGAAATCAACTACTTCCGTGAGGCCCTCGCGTCGTCTCCTTGGGGGTGACCGAGGGCGACCCGCCCGCCACCCCAGCGCCCCCCCCCCCTCGCCCGGTCCGGCCGCCGCCCCTCCTCCTCCGGGCGGGCGGCGGCCAGCACGGGCGCCCAAGAAAGGTGTCCCCTGCGCTTCCCCAGCCCTCCCTCCCCTCCCCCTTCCTCCCCCCTTCTCGGGCGCCGGGCGGTGGCGCTGGGCGGCCTGCTACGGCCTTCCGCGGCTAGATCCGGCCGGCCGGCGGCAGATCCGGCGTGGGGCGGTCCGGCCGCCGCCGCCGCTGGCTGGCTGGCGTGCAGGACACCGGCCGCCCCGCACGGGCGCTGGCCGCCGCCGCCCGCTGGCGCCGCGGGCCCCGCCGCCGCGGGCCTGGGTTCTGCCTCAGGCTGGTCCCGGCCGCCGCAGCAGGCCCCTAGCCGCCGCTGGGGGCTCCTCCCCAACCGCGAGTGGCCCAACGCCCGTGGTGCTGGCTGCTGCCAGTCCGGCTGCCCTCCGCCCCGAGGCTGCTGCCGCGGGTTGCCGGTGCCACGGCCCGTGCGGCCCGCCCCTCGCGGCCATCGTTGCTCTCGCGGCCTGGCCACCCCACCCGACCCGGCGTCCATCCTTCGATGGGTTGAGGTGGCCAACCGGCCGACGCCTAGTCTGGAGGCTTGAGGGCGCCGGCTGGGGGCGGGTCCAGTGGCCTGTGCTTCTTCCCCCCCTCGGCTGGGAGGGTCGGGGTGTGTCTGGCTTGTTCCGACGCCACCTGCCTCCGGTGCGCCTCAAGGCTCGCTGCATCCCTAGCCTCGAGAGGGCGGCCGGGTCGTTGGGCGGGGGATGCCCCCAACCAGAACTCTGGCGCATCGTGGCAGTTCTTGCGCTGGGGCTCGCACGCGCCGCCCTCGCTTACCACGCCACTTCTCTGGGGCTAGCACAGGCCCGTCTTGCCGGGGTGGCAAGACAGCGGCGGCGACGAAGTCTTTGCTCGTGCCCCTCGCCCCCCACCACCGCCGCCTCCGTGTGGCGGGTTGCGGGTTGTTCCGACGGGCCTCCTGGGCCAATATCACCTTCCCCTCCGGACCTCGGGTTCAACTCCCGCTTTGTCGGCGGGCAACACGAAGACATCCAACGGCGTCTCCGGGGCTTCGTGTCCATCGCTCTCGCCTCGGCGTTGAAGCCGCGAGCCGGCTCCGCCATGGCGTAGCGATGGACGCCCCGCCGCTCACACGGTCATTGGCGCTTGGGTGAAAACCCCGCCGGTCCTCGGGCCGGGTCCGACGATGGTGGCGTGTTAGCGTCATTACCTTCTTGAAGGCGTCGTCGTCCCCTTCGCCGACCATTTGGGGGGGGCCATTCGAGAGCAAAAGCTCCCTAGGGCGCACCGTCAACGGAATTGGCGTCCGAGGGCGTCATCTCCTTCTTGAAGGCTCCGTTGGTGCACCCTCGAAGCACCCGTGAGACGCCGAGCCCTGCCCCTGCTAGTCTGCTGTGCCCATGGAGCCTGAGTTCTAATCCATTGTTGGGCGTGGTGTCGGGCAACTTCTTTGTTCTTGTGTCGTTTTGTGTTTGTGTTTGTTTTTGTGTTTGTGCCGTCACTGTCTTTGTGGCGATTGTTTGTGTCGTGTTGTACCTGCCATTCTTTCGGCCCTCTCCTTCTTAATGAAAATGACACGTGAAGTCGTGTTCGAGAAAAAAAAAGGAACAATTGTAGTAATCTTATCACATAGGCTTCACAGACGTGGTGTGTGCTATGTGATACTTCTTGAAAAGTTGCTGCTCTCCACTCAATCTGGAACTAATTTCCGCCTCAACATCTTAAGTTGAATTGAGCTTTTACTACCAATTACTCACAGACCGCTCTCCATATGATATAGTTTTTGAATGCATAATAAGATAAAAACAAGTAGCTTATATTGAACTTCAATGCAAAGAAAAGATACTCTCACAGCACTCTCACCAAAGGGTTTTGCTCCAGTGTCACCATTTTTTTCTCTAGGTTGCAAGAATAGCATTGACTTCCACCCTCGGCTTGCTCCTTCTGCCACTGCACCTTTAAATTGCAATTCCATCCATCAGACTGTCAACATCTGCCTATCCCCGTTCCACATAGCTAGTCTGCTTGCTCACTAGCAGTAGAATCCAGGGCCACCGTTGTATGCCAGCCCGACCTTCATCAAGACTAAAATCCCCTTGCTTAGCAGCGTCCAGATCCAGATCACCCAGCAACTTTCCTCAGTGTCAGTCCCCAGCTAGACAGGCACTGCTGCTCAATATCTCTGCATTAGCTTCTACTAAGATGGAAGCAGGCGGGCGTCATTAGTTGGCTCACTTTGGAGGGCTCTGTCCTTGCTGCCAGGGGTGGTGGAGATGAGGGGATCACCAAGCAAGACAGTACTAACATATTGGAAGCGAAGTGCTACATCGAGGAAGACACCAAACAAAAGCAATCCGAAGAAAAATAGTGGCACAGGAAGAAACCCCTTCAGCGGGAGTGCTATGAGAATAATTTTCCTTATAAGCAAATGGATTTAAGTGAGTGGAAAAAATGCTCCTACATTCTGTAAAATTAGGAAGAAATTTTGATATGGGGGAAGGAACAAATTGCAACCAGATCAAATGCACTATTACGATTCGTTTATTGTTCTCGAGTCACAGTCGCCCCTTGATACATTGTTCCCCTGCACTGCTCAGAATAAAATCACAACACAAGCAACATTTCAAGCGAGTATGGAACATTCAAGCAGAAACTAGACAATAAGGCATACTAAACCAAAAGTAAAAATCTCTAAGCTATAAGTACAGACATGAAAATTACTGTAGCTACTGACCGACAATTTTAAGGGAACGAAATGGTAGTAACTGCATATCTCTGTCCACGTACTCCAATTACCTAAGGCAGTCGCCACTTCGACCACGGGAGCCATGCTCTCTGTCAACGTCGTCGTCATCGTCGCTGGAGGACGACGATGTACCACTTCCGCTCTCCTCGTCGTCGCGAATTGGTGACCCGCCGCGCTGGGCGTATCGCATACGATACTCGACGGCAACGCAGAACATGTGGATGACGCACTGGGCGGCGTACCCAGCGATCCAGAAACGGAGCGGCATGGAGGGGCTCTCGTCGTGGCTGAGCACGAGCACGACGGCGGAGACGAGGATGAAGGCGAGGTTCCAGAGGAAATCGAGCGCCACCATGGGGCGGGAGTAGGCCCAATCCGCCTGCCGCTCCTCCAGCTGCTCCACCGCGGCCTCCCGCACCAGCAGCGACGGCTCCCGCATCGCTCGGCGCCCGCCCCGCCGCAGCAGCCGCGCCGTGCCCCGGAGCGACGGCCGGCGCAGCTCGCCTCTGCAGCGCTGCCCGAGACCGCCGAGGAGCGGCGCCGAATCCCGGAGCGCGTCGCCGCGGGGGCTCGGGGAACGCGTGTCGCCATTGCGGGAACCCTAGCGAGATCGCGGGGAAGGTCCGAAGGTCCGAAAGATTTCAATTTGGGAGGTGGGGAGGAAAAGAGAAACGAGACGACGTGGAGACGGAAAGGGAAAGGTGGAGCGTTCGCTCGTTCACGTAAGTGGTGAACGCTCGCTAAAATGGAATTGCACCTTAAGTCTTAATAGCTTGTTTCCTTCTATTATTGAAGTTCTTGAATATGTGGAAAAAGATGGACCTAATGATAAGAAGAGACGTCAAGCACGTGGTCTCCTAGATTATCTCAAGGACTTTGATTTTGTGTTTCATTTCACTTGATGTTAATGATATTAGGGCATGCAAATTCTCTGTCACTTTGTTTGCAAAGGAAAGATCAGGATATATTGGAGGCCATGTCAAAGGTGAAGATAACCAAGCAAAAATTCCAACAGATTAGAGATGATGGGTGGGAATCTTTATTGGAGACAATGTATTCCTTCTGTGAAGAGCATGGTATTCCCAAGTTGGACATGGAAGAAGAGTATGTTGATCGTCATAAGCCAAGGAAAAAGACAAACCGTACCAATTACCAGCATTATAGATGGGATTGTTTGAACTCAGTTTTGGATATGCTACTTACAGAGTTCAATGATCGGTTTGGTGAAACAAATTCTAATTTGCTCACTTTCATGGTTGCTTTTAATCCTAAAGATAAAGATTCTTTTGCTGATTTCAAATTGGAGAGCTTATTGGCATTGGCTAAACTTTGTCCTGATGATTTTAACCCTGAACAATTAAAGGAACTTGCTCATAAGCTGCCTATTTTCATTGGCAACGTGCGAGCTGATGAAAGATTTTCAAGATTGAATACTATTACAGAACTTGCTAAACTGATGGTGGATACAAAGAAGCATATTGCTTTTCCATTGGTCTATCGGCTCCTAAAGCTAGTACTTGTTTTGCCTGTTGCGACTGCATCTGTGGAGCGGTGCTTCTCGGCCATGAAAACAGTGAAGACGATATCACGAAACCGTATTGGCAACAAGTTTATGAATGATTGCATCATTTGCTTTGTTGAGCCAGAGTTTCTAGCAACAATCCCCGACAATATTATAATTGATCGCTTTCAAAAGATGGAAAATCGCAATCAGAAAATGCTTCTTTAAAAGGTAAAAATTTATTATTGTTTCTAGCAACAATTCTAGACTGCTATTTACACTCGTTTATATATTATTGTTTACTGTAAGTCGTTGTCGTCAGTTGAAAATTTTTTATTGACATCAGTCACCCAAAATCCTGGCTCCGCCCCTGACTGTCACGTTCTCTCTTACTGCTAGACCATTGCTGCAGGGGCATGTTCTTGATGTAAGATACGCACACCTTGAAACCAACCACGGCAAACTACTACTGCCCCTTCTGCCTGCTCTTCATGTTGCCTGACACTCAACATGGGGGCTGCCAATCAGAACTGCTGCCACCCCTTTCTGCTCATGCATGCCTCACACTGCTAGCCATTGATCACAGAGCTACCCTTGCCATCAAAGGCCGCTATCGCTTTCTGCTGATCTGCTCGTCATCCAGCCACCATCACGGAGCCGACCACACGCTGCCGATCTACACGATGCCACCATCAAAATGCCGATCACTACTATTGGGGCTGAAGCTCCATTGCTGCCCTCCATACTTGCCGGTCCTCCGCTGCTCTTCTTCTCCTCCGTCGCGCTCTCCACCGCCTGAGATGACACCCCGCTGGAGCGCCGCACCGCAGCAACATCGTCTGGGAGCGTTGCGGCCTCACAGCAGCGCAGGCCCGCCTCCGGTAATCTTCGTCGCGACCTGCGGCGGCGCATCGGCTCCGCCCCTCGCCTCCGGCGACCTACGACGACACCTGCAGTCGGATCCCCCTCCCCTATGCCCTCCGCCGGCCGCTTCACTCGCAGCGCTTGGGCCTCGCGCACCCCTGCAGCGGCGACGACCGCACGTACAGACCTCTCCCCAAGGCAAGTGGACCACCACCGTCCCCCTCCAGCAGTGGCGGAGGACAGAATAAAATCGAGGTATGGCGAAGTTTATCAACACGAAAAATGAACGAGGCCACGAGGGGCCCTATGCTAATGCTCTACTAGTACTTCTTTTCAGACGAAATTCAAACTATTCTTTTGGGGAACACGAATAATCAAAGTATTCAGGCATAAAAAATAATCAAACAAATGAATAACCAGCCAAGCAACAATCACGAAACTGCTCTTACCTTGCTCGATCGAAGAACCGCCTGCACGCATGGCCGATCACCAATGCCTGCACACCGCACGGCAGGCCGCAAGCAGTGTGCCTTTCATCGACCGTCGGTGATGCCCGCGCGCCGGTCACAGGCCCACACATCTCTAAACTTCGGTGCTGATGCACCGCGCGCTCCTAGACAGCATGGTGAGTAGTAGTGGCACGTACGGATTGCTCGTGCGAGGCGGCGGCGGCGGCATCTGTTTATCTGCTCCAATCGGGAAGACGAACGGGCAGAGGACAGCACTACGGAGCATGGCGTTCTAGTCTATGGCCACAGCCCACGTACAAGGCCCAAAGGGCAAAGTAACGCTTCGTCTTTGTCTTTTGACTCTGCTTCAGCGATTCAGCGCTAGGGTCCTGCATCCGGCGACCTTGCGTTGAGTTCATGGCTGCCGAGGACGATTGAGGGTGAGGCTCCGTGGTAGATTCAAGGTATGGCGACTGCCCTACCTTGCCCTACCGGGCCCTCCGCCCCTGCCCTCCAGCATCCCCAGCAGCTATGCTTTCCTTTTTTCCGTCTATTCTCATCTTCCCATATGTGCAGATGCCAGTTTTAGTATGGGAACATATGCTATGTAAACTAGGCTCTTGTACAAACTACGCAAACTCTAATCAAGATCGTAGAAATCTAATCCGATGGCTGATAATTTTAGCACTTAAACCCTCCCACTAATGGGGTGTTTTGCAACAGCCAGATGGGATGAGTGGAGGGGATTAAGTGCTAAAATTACCAGTCATCGGATTAGATTCCTGCGGTCTTGATTAGAGTTTGCATAGTTTGCATAGGAGTCTGGTTTGCATAGCATATGTTGCCTTTTAGTATACGTGCATAGCAATTACATTAATTTTCAGTCCACAAAAAACTGTGTTTGCCTCCAATTAATGTTACTTACCATGGATTACTTGGCAGTTAGTTTTCAAAATTATTGTAATGAAGAACTTCTGCTGTATGGTTGATTCCTTGCAAGGACAAAATGTTTTTCAAATAAAAATTGGCCATCAGTAAACGTACCGTATTGGTCTATTAATTAAAACCATGGTTGCCTTTTCATGAATTTTGTAATGTTTTCATGTGTAACAGTAAACAGTGGTTTCCATGTACATCATGCATTCCTTTGCCTAAGAATGCATATGTTTCAATCTTCTTGCATCCTCATAATTACTTTTCACATGTCGCCTTGGTCATTATGCTACAAATGGACTTTCCTTGGTTTCCAAAATACAACCCTATATATACTTTTCTATTAGATTACAGCATAGATATAACAAAAAAGTACTTTTTCTGTTTTGTGGTAAACTGTAAGGAGAGCCAACCAAATATATTCACACAAAGAGCTAATGAAGGTCCCATGAAATTCAGTCTGTCAGGTGAGTATCACTATGCGCTCAATTATAGTTTCACAGAATTCTTGCTTCGGACAGCTCTTTCGGTATAATTTCACATTGAAGCATACCAAATTGTTGAAATACTATCATCCACAAATTCCAGTTTTCCTAAACAAATCCGTGCTGTTTTGAACTGCTATTTAATGCTAGCACGTACAGGTTTTTGAGGTGGCCCATTACCAGATACCTCTCAAATTGTATTAGTTCATTCTCCAAAAGTTCATTTTCCTGAAATTAGTTTTCCGGTAGCAGTACCTCAGATAGATTCTGCATTCTATCATCCGACTCTCATGTAAAAGAGATATTTGTTTTTGTAAGTTCTGTAGCGAATTAAGGTTGGCAGTTGAGATACCTTTAGTAGACATTTTATTTTACAATTTGGGACTGCTTCGTTGCTAACCCGGCTTTGACTACCTCATATATTTTTGCTCATATATGGTTACTTTTAGGGCGAATTTCCTTTCCTATCTTTTTTTTTTTTCAATAATCTTCGTAGCCTGTTCCTTCTTGGGTATCATCTGTCTGCCAAAGTATTTGCTTTCTAGACTTAATATATATTTACGCTCCCAATTCCTAAAATTAATTTCTCTACTCCCAGATTCCTTAACTATGCAGTTTCGTTATATATCAGCAAAGATATCCAACTGATGTTTATGCCTATCCATCTTTCTCCACTTTCTTTTAAGTCCACTTCCTTTCAGGTTTCAAACCTGGGACATAAAACTGCGCTGCCTCTATGTATTTTCTTATTTTTTAACTACCATTCATGGTATCATTCGGTCCCTGGACAAACATAATTGGCAGTACATGTCTAGAGGGTGTATATATGTGTGTGTGGATATTAATCTATATGTATCGAGGAACTGATATCTTAACCATAGGTTTGAAGCTTAAGGTCCTCTCCTCTCTTTCCTCATATGTCTGTTGCAAAGAAGAAAAGTATGTTCTCTTTATCTATGACCTCAGTGCATACTGCGTAGCAACATAATACGAGAGGTTCATCGTACTGTGCCCTCAAGTCTGTATCATTGTATTTTAGAGCTTATTTTTCCTTTTGGTCTCAACAACATGTATATGCCTCCACTTTCTTATGTCCATCTTTGAGGTTTGTCATTCAGTTCTAGCCACCTAATGGTATCTTGCTGGTGATCACAGATTTACAAAGGCCAGGCTTCAGGACCTATTTGTGAGCAAAAATATATATGCAGCCATTGTCAGGAATCATTTATTCAACTACATACCTTTACAATATGTGCATCTCTTTGGGTCATTGAATTTGGAATTTCACCATATGGAACTTTTCAAAATATTTGTCAGGTACATAACTGCTAATCTAATATTTACAGCTGGGTGTTGGTTTCAGTTTTTTTTCAGCACCTCGGATGGATAAATAGTGTTGCTTTCTATTTCTATGCAAGCTATATCCAGCTCTGCAGGTAATCAAATGTCTTTTCCAAGTACGAACAGGATTCACATGAGTTGCTTTCAAAGTGGTAAAAGTTACTGACACTTTGTTAATTACCATGATCATTTCAGATTAGGCCATACTCCTGGATTAGACTGGAAGAAAGGACCCCCTGATGCTACAATTGTTGCTCACCTGCAATTTGAGACTTTTCTTTCCTCCATGCTTATAGTGTCTTATGACACTTGCCTAACCAAAAGCAAACTTGCAGTTTCAAGAGAAAATGAATGAACGTGTTCCACCATCTGTGTTCCAAACATGTTAATCTTATTGTTTTTGTTTGGCTTCTACTTTTTTGCAATTTGTAATGAATATGAAAATGCTATATTGGTTCCATGAGCCCAACCTCCTTTTTACATCCTAAGAACTTCCATGCCTAGGGAATCTTGATGTCAAATATATCTGTTCTATTGCCTATGATGGTCTTCTGAAGCATGTTCTATACAATTACTACTCGTATCAGAATCTTTTTAGGTGAATCCATATTAAGTTTCTGATACATACGAATATGATCATTTTAGTAATATTTTTGCTTCATGTGTGATATAATATGCTACTCCCTCCGTCCCACGATTAATTGCTCTTCTTTGACTTTTTATGGCTCTTATTTGACTATTCATTTTATTTAATTTTTTTTATACAAATAATAAAATAAGTAAGTTATTATGAAAATATGTCTAGTGATAAAATAAATCATTACAAAATAAATAATATTTATTAAAATTTTTTAAATAAGACAAATGGTCAAACATAATTTATAGAAGTCAAATAAGTACAATTATTTGTGGAACGGAGGGAGTATATATCTGGTTTTGCCGCCCCCGTGCGAAGCACAGGGGTACCTGCTAGTTTTTAATAGCTCGTGTAATAATGGTCGAGCGGAGTGAATAGTGATCAACACATACTCTTGGGCTGGTCTGCTGGTTAAGTGTAAATGGGCCAAGTCCTAAGCTTTGGGCTGGTCCGCTGGTGTGCAGGCCCATTCGAACCGCGGCGCAGAGCGCTTCCAGCTCCACACGCAGCCGCCGCCGCCAGCGCGCACCCCACGGCCCACGCCGCTTTTGGGCGTCCGCGCCCGACACCGCTGCCCCCGTAGACGCGCGCCGCGTGTCTGAACCAGGCACGGACGACGGAGATGGCCGCTGCAGCCCCCAGCCCTAGCCGCCGTACAAGAGCTTGGCCGCCGCCACTCCATCCTCCTCTTCCCACCAGCCGCCGCTCTCTTCTCCTCGCCCACCTTCAGCCACCGTCGCCGCCTCCGCCTCTGCCTCGCACCGCCTCCTTCGCCTCGCTCCGCCCGCCTTGCCTCGCCGCCGCGCCGCGCTGGGCTCCGCCCCGCGTCGCTTCCCCCGCGCCGCGACGCGCAGCCGCCTCCACCGTCGTGCCGCCCACGCCGTACCGCGCCGCCGCACGAGCAGCGCCGGGAGCCCCAGGCAACCGCCGCTCCGGCGAGCTCGGGACCCTCCGCTCCGGGCCTCGTGACGCCGCCGCCGGCTCGCCTCCACCCCGCAGCAGTGGCCGACTGCGCAGCCGCGACCGCGCCGTCGTATCGCCGGACCAGCCACGGTCGGTGTCCGCCCTTGCCCCGCCGAGCGCCGCCGTCCTCGGCCCGTCGTCGGTGTTCCTCGTTGCGTCGACATCCTCGCTCCGGTAGCTGTCCACGACGCCGGGAACGCCTCACCGCCGTGTCCAGCCGAACCCCGCCTCCTTGCCGAGCTACGACCTCGCCACCAGGATGCAGTACTCCGCTTCGTCCCCGACACCACGGTCTCCACCCTCGACGCCGGCCGGACGAGCGTCACGCCGAGGCCGCGACGGCGCGGTACGTCGCCCACCGCGCCGCCGGACCTCTGCACGAGCCCCTGCCTCGACCTCGCCGGCCTCTGCACGTCGTGCCAGAGCCACGCCGGCCTGCTCCACCTCCGTCCTCACCGCACCTCGCCGGAGAACTGCCGTCACCGCCGGTGAACCACCAGCGCCCAAAACGCCCCTACCTTTTCCCTTTTCACCGATACCTCGCCTGAGATCAGTCTTCGCGCCGCTGTTTTCACCGTTACAGGGAAGCCACGGCCCTGCTGTGCCATCCGCCGGAGCTACCGCCCCCATATCATCATCATCCAGCTGGTTTATCTCCATGTCAAGAATGGGCTGCCTTGTCCAAAGTCTATGCAATCCAGAGACCACACCAGAAAAATCCCTTCCCCATTCTCTTAGGTACTCCAATTTCTTCCCTTTATTTTCTAATTTTGCTCTACCTCTCTGATTTTCCCCGAACCAGTCTGGAATTATGGCCACAGAGAACCTCAAAAGGTGTCTTACCCAATACTGACAGAAGATACCAAAATTCTGCAATTGGAAGCCAATTTGCTCCATTTTCTAGGGCAGGAGTGTATTGTGCATCTCAAAAACCCTTCTAAACATTGATTCAACCTCTTGGTCTGGCCATCAGTTTGGTGGTGGTAGGAAAAGTTCATAAGCAGCTTAGTATCTAACAGCTTGAATAGCTCTTGCCACATTGCACTTGTAGAGATTCTGTCCCTGTCTGAAATCAGTGCTCTAGGCATACCATGCAACTTGTAGGTTATTCATGTACAACTGAGCTACTTGAAAGGCTATGAAAGGATGAGTCAATGGCAGAGAATGTCCATATTTTGGAATGGTATTTATATCTGTTTGATTTTGGTAACCCTTCTATGAAATCCAGACAGACCACTTCCCATGCTTGAGAGGGAATGGGTAATGGGCATAGCAATCCTGGGGACTTTCTGTGCACAGCCTTAGCTTGCTGACAGGTTGCACATTATTGTACAAATTTAGTGTCAAACTATTTTAGGCCATTCCAAGTAAACAATTGCTTAACCCTGTGATAGGTAACCTAGATCCCAGAATGTCCTCCCAAACCACTCTGGTGTAATGTCTGCAGAATGTGTTGTTGTGCTAAAGGGTTGGCTCCTACCCACACCCTTCCTTTATATCTAATCACTCCTTCAGAAAGGGCATAATGCTTCTTACTTTCACCAGCAACACTAAGTTCAGTCAATAGCTATTTAGTATTAGGATCACCCTCATAACCAGCTATCAAAGATCCAAGAAGGCACACATTCTGACATGAAGCAATCTCTTGATGTGAATTTGTATTCTACCAGAAATAATATAAGAATTTGTACTGCATCTAGAAAGAGCAACTGTAGCAGCATTGTTAATACCTTGTTGGTACTGATCCATCAATCTGACCATGGCCTTATGTTGAAGCTTAAGAGGTAACTCTACTCTGTCAGATACAATAAGCTTTTGTGGTCTGTCCTAATGGTGAACTGCTTATGTTGTAGTTAAAGCCTCCATGTTTCCACTGCCATCAAAATGGCCAAACACTCTTTCTCATGCACAGACAATGCCTGATTCTTGGGACCCAATGCCTTGCTCAAATAAGCTATAGGGTGCCCTTCTTGCATAAGCACAGCCCCTACTCTAAAGTCACTTGCATCTGTTTCCGAACAAAAGATTTACTAAAATCTGGTATTGCAAGAACAGAAGCCTCTATTAACTTGTTCTTCAATGTTTGGAAGACTTCCAATATTGGTGGTCTAGGTGAAAGCAATACCCTTCTTTAACAATGCAGTGAGGAGCTGACTGATTAGTCTGTAATATTGGATAAATTTCTGTAATAACCAGTTAGTCCAAGAAATCCCCTCAACTGTTTGCAAGATGTTGGTCTGGGCCAATCCTTAACAGCCTTTATCTTACTAGGTTCAGTGGACACTCCTCGGTCAAAGATGGCATGGCCTAAGTACTCAATAGCAGATTGAGCAAAACTGCATTTAGACCTTTTGATAAAGAATTGGTGTTTGTCTAGTATCTCAAACACCTTTCTGAGTAGTAACAAATGGGTCTCCAAAGAGTTGCTATATATCAGAATATCATCTATGAATATCAACACTCCTCTCCTCAGTAACTCAGCAAAAATACAGTTCATGAAACTCTGGAATGTTGCTGGAGCATTTGTCAACCCAAATGGCATGACTAGGACTTCAAAGAGGCCATTATGAGCTCACAAATATGTCTTGACTCATGCCCTTTAGCCATGCAAATCCGGTGGTATCCAAATTCAAAATCCAGTTTGGTGAATATCTTAGCTCTACCCAATTCATCCAATAGTTCATCTGCTACTGGCATGGGTGTTTGGTCTTGACAGTAATAGAGTTGAGTTGTCTATAATCTACACAAAATCTCTAGCTGCCATCCTTCTTGACAAGCAGTACAGGGGAAGCAAAGGGACTATTGCTTGGTCTAATAATGCCATTTTCCAATATTTGCTTCAGTTGAGCTTCAGTCTCAGTCTTTTGCAGTGGAGAGTATTTGTATGGTCTGACCCTGAATGATTGTGCTCCTGGAATCAAGGGAACCTCATGGTCAGCACTCCTCCTTGGTGGTAAGGACTTGGTCTCAGTAAAAAGATGATCAAACTCGACCAGTAAGTTTTGAACATTTTCTGGCAACTGAGTGTAATCCTTCTGAAGGATACCAAATATCTCCCCATCTGCAGCATCAGATAATCTAGCTGTCACGAAGTAACTGAATGCAATGGGAACAGCTCCCTGTCTCAATAACCCCTGCATTTTCTTTGCACTAATCTCCTTGCATTGGGTTAAATCATCCACAACCATTCAAGGATACTCTGATCCCCTGATATGTGAATTTTATTTTTTAGTCCTCCAATCAATCCACATAGGATTCACTTCTAGCCAATCTTGGCCTAAGATCATATCAAAGCATTGTAGGTGAAGCCTCTGAGTGGAAAGTGTATCCCTGAGCAAACCAAGTCAGAGCAGGAACTTGGGTGGTACACTGCATGAGTCCCCCATCAGCAGCCTTACTTGAGGGTAGGCTACTGTCTGAAGTTGCAATCTCTGTACCAATGCAGTGCTGACAAAAGTGCGCACACTATCAGAGCCCACTAATTTGGGCACTTGCTGTTTGGCACCTTTCCAAGAATTTTCGTTGTCTTTCTTCTGCTAGTAGTGGTATAACCTTCTTCTTGTACAGCTAAAATAGCTTATGGGGGTTCCATTTCATTCACTATCTCGTCCTCAGATTGACAGTCTTGCAGGTCAAGGGCTTCATACAACTCTTCCAACACATGCAAAGGAATTTGAGGTGGACATTTGTGTATGTGGCTCCATTTCTCACCACATTTGAAGCAAAGCCCACTCTTGCCCTCCTTTTGACTTCAACTTCTCCATGGGCTAAATTTGCTTGCCCTGATTTGAACTGAGTCTTGCTGGGCTCTCGAACACTCAGCTTCCTGGCTAGCTCTTGCAATAAAGCCAAAGCACTAGCAGTGTCTACTGTCTCAGGTCGATGAAGTGCAATTGTTGATCGTGTCTCTTCTTTTAGTCCCCCCAAGAACCCGGTGACAAAGTACATCATCGTAACTGTTGTTACATAGGAGAATTCCATGAGCCAGTGCTCCAATTTCTGCTGATATTCCATAACCGAGCCTGTCTGTTTGAGGGAATCCAATTGACGTGGCTGAAGGTGGTATTGATTCTTACTCTATTTGTTCCAAATTATAAGATGTTTGACTTTTTTACCAAAAGTTTAATCGCTCATCTTATTCAAAAAATTTATGCAAGTATAGTTAAATTTAAGTTTTTTTAAGAACTTTTATTAATAAAGTAAGCTACAACAAAAGAAATGATATTTTACAAATTTTTTTGAATAAGACAAGTGGTCAAAGTTGGGGTCAAAGAAGTCAAACATCTTATAATTTGAAATGGATTAAGTATCAAACTTCTCAAACGCTCCTGAGCACAACTGACTCCAATTCATGAATCGCCCTCGGCATTCCTGGGTCTGCAGCTGAAGTGCTGCTGCATCCATGAAGTTTACGCCACAATCTAGGGTTATCCCCATCAAACTTAGGCAAATCTATTTTGGAAAAAAGGGGGTGAAGGAGAACTAAACTCATGTGAATGGGATTCAACAGAATCAAAATTCAGGGGAGGTTCATGAGACGTGCCCTAATGGATTCCAGGCGGAGGTCCAACGACGATGTCGCCTTGCTTGCCAGGGCCCTTGGCCTGATTTGCAGTCAATGCAGATGGGCACATTGACGCATGTGGAGTTTGTTTGAGGTCGAAGGGATTGACCCAACCTTGCAGTGGTGGAGGAGGAGGGAGATGTGCTCCTTGCGGCCGTAGTAGCGACAGTTGTGGCAGTGGAGGGGTGGTGGAGGGGGAAGACGAGTTCGTTAGAGGTGGTTTCAGAATTCAATTCATCAGTGCCTTCTCATTACAATGGCTTATATACATCGCTAATATGGGCTCTCGGTGCAACTCCCTCCGCACAGTGTCGTCGGCCCACTAACATCGGCCTCCTTCAAAGGACTGGTTAGCGCGCCTGTTTCCTGACACATACAGTATACTCCCTCAATACTGGTAAAGAATAACGTTTAGGATAACATTTAGCATATCAAGGAGTGATTAATTAGAGTATAGTTTTCCCTGTCTACCTCTTAAATACGACCGCTGCATCCTATACAAGAAAGTCACACATATTTATTGGCTAGTGCAGTGGGGTTGGGTCTTAGACGGTGTGGGTTCAACTCCCTGCTGTCGCAATTTTTTTGGATGACGTTTTTTTCGGATATGGAGGGAGTATCTGTAATCCTTGCAAAATCCTTGTTTGTACATATTGTACACATATCTGTAATCATCGCAAAGATATATTATGCTCTGCTGAGCACCTTTGTACATATTTTTGTTGGTGAATATTATCAACTATAAATGCATGTTATATCTTTATTATTAGCTTCCTGCGATCAACCTATCATTTTTTGTTGAACCCTGCTATGCCTCAGGCATGTGCGTAGCAAATAACCGTTGCCTAGTAGATACTGCCAGCTGAACATTGCCGGCGCGGGCGTAAGCGTGCCTACCGTGCCAGTATCTCTTACAAGGTACTCCCTCCGTCTCTAAATAATTGTCGTTGTGGGATGCATGCCATAAATTTGACTTGATTTATAGAAAATATGTGTAATATTTACATCTCCAAATAATTTTTTTTAAAAAACTAGATCCAAAGATCTTTCTAATAATACTAATTATGATACTAATCGATGATATTTATTATTTATTGAAATTACCGGCATTTCTTTTCTTGAGAAGCGGCGACAGTTATTTAGGGACGGAGGGATATATCTCTCACAAGTCACAGCTAGGTTGCAAGTTTCATCAACATGGAAAACAAGGTAATGTATTTCATGACAGACAATAGATTGTGAACACTCCAGACTAGTACAACTTTCAAACTGAAAAAAATAAAAGTACATGAATCAAGACCTGATAGTTCGGGCGGCAAACCCCTGGTTCTGAACTCTGAAAGTGTGCCTGATCTGTTTAGTTGCACCTAAATACACTTCAATCCCTACGGTTTTAAGGGGGATTAAAATGTATTTTAAATCAAAATATACTTCAATCCCCTCAAAACTGTAGGGATTGAAGTGTATTTAGGTGCAGCCAAACTTTGCCTTACATTTACCTTTGCACGCTTGTCTAGTCTTAGCGCCATCATGCTTGGTCTGCTTGGTTTGGAAGGGGCTGTTCCCCTTGATACCAGAAAGTGATAGCAGGGCCCATAGATGAGTAACAAACTCTCCACCTTTTGCGAGATGTTCAATGTGAGCTGTTAGATTGTCGTCCGCTTGAGACACGTGCAGTAGCATCTCGATCCAGAAGTTGGCAATTGTCTCCCAACATCTGTAACTATTACTGCCCTCCATGTCTATGAGCTGTCGACCTAGTCTGACACCCAACTTAAGGATTCCTTGGTCCGGTGAACCTTGTTTCCCTTGATCGGATGAATCATGGACCTGCCAGGTTTCCATCCTTGCGAACCTCTCACTGGGTGATGTTTCACCTTGAAGATTGAGCTCTGCCTCCATGATTGCTTCGTCAAATGCTGTGGCGGTGTGATGCCCAGGAAGCAACTCCAGCCGAAACACCACCAGGTAAGCACAGTAGCTCGATAATGTTATAGCAACTCTATATTCCGGTAAAGAAACTAGTCCACTTCTAGTTCTCGGAAATGACTTCTTCTCTTCAGTCTTGGCACAAAACCATGTTGCGATGTGCCATATCAGAATGGTTCGGGCCGTGTCTTCTCCCCACGTCCATCGTAGCACATCTATAGGGAACCCACTGTGAGTGTGATCTGCCACAGCTCTATGAAAAATCCATCTCTTCATTTCGTCAGACAGTGCAACAGGCCTACCAAGGGTTCCTCTTGGACGCAGTCTGAGTAGACTTCCCAACAACCTTTCCTTCGGAGAAGCAAGGTGAAAATTTTCAATGAGGACATACTGCCCAAGCTCGTTTTGCCATCTACGTTGTTCGGATCCTGCTCTTCTGAACAGAGTGCTAAGGATCCGAAGCATCGGTGATGTGTGCCCTGAATTCTTAGCACGGTCACACATGATGGATACTACAAACCAATTTGATCTCAGGTAATGAACATGCTGGCACAGTTCCAACAGGATAAGAGCATGTATGGCATAAACAGAGGCGCCGAGCTCTGGTCTTGCTTTTGCAGCAGCCTGCTTCTCACAATCAGCATGAGAGACCAAATTGAGAATACTGATAAGGAAGCCAATCTTGTATATGGAGTAGTCGTTGTAAAGCCGGTAGGAAGTGTGAGAAGGTGACCCATGAGTAGAGAAGAAGTAATCGTACAAGAAAGACAGCTGCCCCTCAACTATCTTGAAGGCTCTTGTTGCATAGCCGTGGCCGTGCTTGGTGCTCTTCTTATCTGCTTTCAGGATTTCAGAGAGGACTTTGGAGACAGGAGAATTTTTCACCCTTGGAGAAGTGTTGTAGCGCTGCAGCAGCTGAAGGAAGGAGGCAGAGGATAAGCAGACGTCCTTCAACTCTGGGGAATAATACTTGAGGCCCAGTATCTCTTGGTAAGTTGTGCATCCCGAGACGGCAGTCCCACGAGATTTGAGTGAGCCCACGGCGACTACGGCTCGGCGGGCATGAGTGTTCGGCTTGACCCGGTGTCTCACGGCCTCAGCAGCGACCATGCAGATATCACTGGAAGGGATCATCTCCATGCTTGTAATTTTCAGATGTACCAAGATTACAAACAAACCCAGAGCGAGGGAGTACATCTCCTTGACTCCATGCAGTTGCAGTTGCAGCAAGGCAAGAATTAGGTAGGCAAGCATCAAGGTCCATTTGGCAAAGCGCCTCACCTTTTGGCTATCGTCGTCGAGCCTATAGGCTGCCATGGAGTCCGCCTGCCCGGCGGCAAAGAAGATAGCCACCAGCCAATAAGGGCACCGGAACTTGAGCATCACCCCGACGGCGAAAGCAGCAAGAGGTAGGGGCGCGTAATAAGCTGCCCATGCCCCCCACGGAACCAGCCAGTGGTTTCGCCGGAAGCGCTCGCGGCAGAAGATGAACTGCAGACACTGGAGCACCACGACGGAGGCAGCGAGGATCTCCACTTCCAGCTGCGGATTATCCGGTTGGTCCCCCCACAGCCTCGTGAAAAGCTGGAGCAGCCATGGAAGCACCGAAGAGAATAAGAGCCTGACCAGCACCGGAACCACCGAGGAGAGAGGATACAGAAACACTAGGCTGGATTGCTTGTGGCAGAAGATGGAAGGAGATAAACACGGGATCAGGGCGGTCACCATGACCATATTCTCTGGTTGCTCCCATGGTCGCGTGGAAATCACAAAGTGTTGAATGTCAAAACCGATCTGGAACAGCCAGAGAAACATGGAGAAGACACAACACAGCAGGAGGATGCGATACATCCATCTCAAAAGCATGGAGAAGAAAGGACGCAACAAGCGGATGAGGATGCCATACATGGATCTCTCTTGAACCTCCAAGGAACCTACAGGGAATTTCTTGAGGCTAGGAGCATGATGAGAGGCAGTAGGGGGCTCTGGCGTGGAAGGAGGACGCGTACTCTTTCTTGCCATTGTGCTTTGAGGCTTCTCGATCGATCGATCAATACTTGCATCCTGAAAACTACCTAATCTACCATCTGAGTTGACTTCCCAAGTATTTAAAGACACATTTGAGAGGCTCCTAGGGGCAGAGCGGGTGCGTAGATTTTTATCTTGAGGGTGTACGTGTAACAATGAAGCAGGTAGGGTGGCTGGGCTGATGACGGCGGCGGCGAGGACCGGCGGCTGGGGGGCGGCGGCAGCCCTAGGGCTGGGGCGGCGGCAGCCCTAAGGCTGGGGCGACGGCAGCTTTAGAGCAGGGGCGGCGTGCGCACGGCATGGGAGAAGGCGGCGGTGGCATGAGAGGAGAGAGAGAGGAGAGAAAGAGTTGGTGTTACGAGAAGAGAGAGAGGAAGGAGGTAGACCTGGCGGCTATTTTCTTGCTTAAACCCGATGGCCCCTCGTATTTATTGTCCGGGGTGACTTGATTCATAATCAATCTCGACTTAATCCCTAAGTAATCTCGGAAGATCCTTATAGTATTTGGATTCTCATTTCCTAAACAATTCTAAATCTTTTCAAATCTATTAGAACTCTATAATTTGATGACGTGACGGTCTGGCAACAGCAGCAGCAGCGGCAACAGCGGCTAGGTCGTGCACGCCCTAGGGTGGCGGCGCCCCTCCCCTTGCGGGCCTCTTCTAGGCCAATTTCACCGTTCCAGTGTTCCCCATCTAGGGCATGGGCCCGTGGCTCCTCTTGGTCCTCTTGTAACCCATTTATTCTCCCAACGGTGTTGGACGTGTGACTAAGGCTAGATATCGAGCTGGCTCGGCTCAACTCGTTATACCTAACAAGCTAAAAAGCTAGCTCGGCTCGGCTCGAAAAAAGCTCGAGCTAGCTCGTTTGGCTCGTGAGCTAGGGATAAAAAAATATAAAATAAAGACTACTATACATTTTAATGAGTGATACAACACATATTTATCCATCATAAATACTACCAATAAGCATCATGTATATAGATACAATAAAATATAAATTAGTTCCATCATATGCATGCATATGTGTACATATATATATGCTTTCTTTCATGAAAGCCAGACTTGTTGAACTCGCGAGTGGCTCATGAGCTAGCTCAAGTTTGCTCGGCTAAAATCTTGGCTCGGCTCGGCTTGTTATCTTAACAAGATGAGTCGAGCTGAGCCGAGTCAGCCACGAGCCGAACGAGCTCACGAGCTTTGAGTTTTACGCGCAGCCCTACATGTGACAATGCGGATACAGTGAAAATGTGAACATTGTCACTGGCTTTCCATTTTTCTAACCCCCAGTCTGCTATATAGTTCCCCCTGCACCGTAGCATCCCTGTCGTGGCACTACTATGGTAGAGCCCCAAAATCATGGTTCTGTCAACTCCTCCTCCCTACACATTGTTTTGTTGGGGGAGCCGGGGAGCTGTTTTTCCTCTACTTGCACAGTGTTGCATAGTGCAGCGCAGTAGCCGCATACAATGGCCAGAGCCCTTTGGGACCGGAAAAAAGGGGTCTAAGTAGCGTTATTGCTAAATACTTCCTTCATCCTAAATTATAAGACATTTTAAGAATTTTAATGAGTCAATTTTTTTATGTTTAATTAAAATTATAAAAAACACAAAAATTTATGACATTAAATAGGTATATAATAAAAGTATAACTAATGAAAAGTCTAACGATATTTAGTTGATGTCATATTGTTATTTTTTATTATATAAATTTAGTTAAACTTAAAAAACTTTAACTTTTTAAGATTCTTAGAATGATTTATAATTTAGAATGGAGAGAGTACTAATCAAAATGCTACTATAGTTTTCTAGTTTATCCATATCCTAGAATACATGGTATCCTACAAATTAGAGTATATCAGCATTAAATAGAAAAGCACATGCCATCTTCTCTGAATGGTGGGTTATTGACGTAGAAAATGGGTGTGCATGTGACTCAACCTCTAAAACTGAGTTGGAAGTTAGTTTAACAAGAATTCTTTATAACCGGTGGTAGAAAATTGGAGCCTTTTCTTTAAGGACGGAGGCATGTGCGTGTCTTATTCGGATCCCATGGTCCTTTAGCTCGTGATGAGCGTTCAGATAAATGATCTAACATGTTTCTTAAAGTTTAGGTGATGACACATAAACACAATTAGTTCAATTGAAATGCACAAATATATATAATATGCTATGTAAACTTTAGCAAACAATATTAAACTATACCATAAGATTCCTGCATGACCAAAAATATAGTGAATTGTTTTAAAATAGTGCATGACAATGAGATGCCGCGCCAATGAGGTGTAGATCCGTTGGTAAGGTCAACTCTCACTCGATCGGGAGAGTTTGACTTTTCTTTAATGATGAGATACCACCATCGCAATACGCATCTTTTAAATTTTTTGATCTGATCCGATGTAGGGCAAACACATCTACTTGAAGGCCCTTTCTCGGAACGCGTAGCTGGAAACGTGTAGACTGACCGCGCGTGCCCAATGACAATGAGTCAGGTCAACGTAAGGTGGCAATGCAAAAGTCCATCATAGCACTAGCAGCCCTCCAATGACTGACCATGATCGTCGATGGCCACAAACCACCACAGCCGCTAGCTGCTAGCCTTTCTTAACTTGTCCATCTCCATCCAACCCGATCCGGTGGCCGGCACTGACACTGATCGAGGGAGGATGGAGTTGGCCTACTTGTTAGTTCTGCTAGGTGCAATCTTCCTCAACTCTCAGCTCATCCTAGGCCGCATTTGCCGCTGGAGCAGCAGCTGGCTGGTTCGGAAGGGCGCCGAGGCGTCCTACAACCTGTCCAACATGGTGGCGACCGTGGCCCTGGGCTTCATGCCCACGGAGCACAGCGCTGCGGTATGGATCCTGTACCTCACCGTGCTCAACAACTCCCTGGTGGCTTACGACCGGGAGAACGAGCTGCTGTACGCCTGGACCGTCGCCAACATCGTCTTGTTCTGTCTCCGCACGCTGCGCACCGTCGGCCGCGCCGGCCTCCACGGTGCGGCTGGGCTCCTGGCGTATGCCATGGTGGTCGCCATGGTGCTGGCGACCGCCTACTGCAAGATCGTCATCGCCTGTGCAAGCGCTTCGAAGCGCTCCTCGGAAGAAGTAGCCAAGTACATGAAGCGACTGAAAGACGACGCCGAGCGGGATCCGAACCGGTACACCAACGCCATGACGCTGGCGGGCTACAGGTACGCGGTCACCTTGGATCCCTTGACGACCGTGGAGGACATCTACTTGAGGGATCCGGATCAGGAAGCCGGCGGCAATGTAGGAGAGCAGCGCCGAAAGGATCTCTGCCTTTCCTTCGCCCTGTTCCGGCTGCTATTCCGGCGCTACCACGGGCACCCCTGCGACGAAGCAAACCTCCCGGAGACCTGCGAGCTCGTCACGGAGGGGCTGCTGGTGGCGCTCCCGCAGCAGCCGGATGGCGATGAGTACAGGAGGGTGTTCCGCGTGGCTGAGGCGGAGCTGGGTTTCCTCCACGACCACATCCACGGCGGTTATGTCTTGTGGTCCCGCGACCACCGTATCTGCTACCGCATCCTCGCGTGTCTCAAGGCGACCCTCATGTACATGGCCAGCCCGGCCCTGTACATGGCGACAGTGTGGCGAGATCGGGGTTCAGCTGCCTTCTACCACGAGACAAGCGAGTTCATAGCTCTGGTATGTCTGCACTTGTTCTTGGACTTCCTGCAGGTCATCCTGTACTACGGATCAGATAGGTGGATGGTGTCGTACGTCTGCCAGGGGGGCGTCCAGAATGTCTTGAGGCGGTTCGTGGCATTCCTTCACACGTGTAGGATGGCCTCCTCCTGCTGCTGCAACCTGTACTGGCAGAACAGGGTCGGCCAGTACTCCCTGCTCGGAGAAACCACCCGACGCACCGCTTGTGGCGCCATCACAACATTTCTGCGTCAGCAGACCTGGGACAGCCACTGCGCGCGACAGTCTGCCCCGGTGAGGCTGCCGCATCGTCTCAAGTCCAGCATCGTGTCCGCCCTCCGGCGGGCCGCCACCGATGACGGACAAGCCCTGAAACTGGCCGGGGTGCCGTCCCTGGGACGGGATTACGGCTTGCCGCGCGGGGTGGCAAGATACGATCCAGATACCCACAAGGTCCAGGTCATCTTGAAGTGGCACATCGCCACAAGCTACTGCGAGATGAGGCACCGGAGAGATGGCGTGCTGCGCCAGGTCAGGGGACTCCCGTGCTACCTGGTCGCCGGGACACTATCGAGGTACTGTGCCTACCTTGTGGCGTTCCGCCCGGAGCTGCTTCCATGCCCAGATGTTGCATTCACCAAGCACATCTTTCGCTGTGTGCTGGATGAAGTAATAGGGCTCGTGGGGGGGCATCTGCCCGATGAGGACAGGTTTGACACCTTGGACCATCGGAGGAGGCGGGTCAACGTTCCCGAGGTAACAGTGACCTTGAGCGATGGTCTCGACCTGGGCCATCTCCTTCTCACACAGATACGCAGCCGGCGCCGCCTCTGGGTGATCCTCAGAAACGTCTGGGTGAAATTGATCCTCAGTGTTGCGCCACAGGAATCTCTGAATGCCATTTACGCGAAACACCATGCCAAGTACCTAGCGCAAGGAGGAGAGTTTGTGACCCACCTGTGGGCTATCCTTTCGCATGCGGGCATGCTACAGCAGAGCTTCTGGCCTCCATCTCAAGTGCACGGGCAGGGCCACCATCGACAATTTATCGACCAACTCGTTCAACAGTACGAGTACTAGTTTTGTCCATCATTCGCTTTAACTCCTCGTTATCTCTCAATTCAAACATTATGGTGTGCGCGCTCCCTCTTTTCCTATTTCTTTTTCTTTTTTTTTTGGTTCCGTGATCCCATTCTTTTTTAAAAGAACACACAAAATTGATACTCTTCCTTCTAGTATGAAATTATTCATTTATATCTGGGGGGTCTCCATAACACTTTCACTATCAATGATGTACCTCTTTGACATATCAATTCTTGAAACTCTGTTGTTCAATTCTTCATATATCTATCTTAGTTTTTTTCATTCCCCGCACATTCACATGCATTATCAACACGATTGTCCATCTTGTTGTCTGTCATAACATTTTTTATCGTTAGATGTTATCTTGATTCATGTTATTTATATTTTAGTCTGGATCACATTCTTCCATTCTAGCCCCCACCATACTTCAATTCAAATTGTGTAACCTCCTATCGACATACACCTAGTATCACACTTGGGTTAAGATAGCAAAAATCCATCCACACTGGGTTCGACGCCCAATTTATAACCTCCACAGAGTTGTACGACTCCTTTGCTAGGAGCCCTGTCCACGTCTTCTCTATTTCTACCACCTGTTTGATGATCTTCCATTATACGGTCCTGATTTGTTAGAGCGGATTTTTTTCTTGGTGTTATTCGGCTTCTCCTTTGGAGCTAGGCCATCAAATGTATATGGGCCTAGCTTTCAATTCTCCCTCATTCCAGAAAAAAAACCCTCTTCGTCTCTTCTTGATCTCCTAGCTCCTCCCGCAGGATGGCACCGCCACTCGCACCCCACCCTTGACCCTGCCCATGCCTCCCCTCCTCTCTCTCGGTGTGCCAGCACACCGGCTGGCCCGATAGCAGGCTAGCGGCGATGGCTCACTGTGGTTGGTCAGGGCCGGCCCTGGGGGCGGGCAAGGTGTGTGCGACCGATCCAGGCCTCAAGTTTAGATATGCCTCGCCCCATATAGTAAGAGTAGAGTAGATTAGTACTAATAACTAAACGTATTTAGTGCAAACTAACTTCCCGTGAAAACCCGTGTAAACCACAATAAAAAAGTCGTCTAAATTCACCAAAAAATTCACACATGTAGATGATATGATGATACACAACCTAGCAAAATATCTTGTTGAAACTCAACTACGCTTGTGAGATATAAAAATAATAAATTTTAAGCCAGAAAGCTGTCCAAATGATTTGGTAGAAATTTGTTATTTTTATATCTCACAAACGAAGTCGAGTTTAGGTAAGATATTTTGTAAGATTGTGTATCATCATATCATCTATATGTGTGAACTTTTTGGTGAATTTAGACGACTTTTTTACTGTGGTTTGCACGAATTTTCACGTAAAAATAGTTTGCACTAGATACGTTCCCCTTTTAGTATTAGGGAGAGGAGATAGAGATAGATAGATAAATAAGATCAAAATTATCACTGTAGTTAACCCACAGTTATGCATCATCAAATCAGGTGGTTTGCGAGTCGTGCCGTGGTGAAGACGAAAAGGAAAAAAACAAAAAGTGGACATACATGCACGCGCGCAGAAACCACACTACACGGACAACACACGAGAGTAGATTAGAGTGCCGGGCACACGTCGAGATATTTAATATTAAAATGGGCTTTTTATTTCCAAACCTACCGAAAAGCGATCGAGCAGTACCCTCCCTTTCTTTTTGTTTCTCCAGCAGCTCGTCCCTCGCCTCGCCGTCGGTGGGTGTGTGTGCCGGCATCCCTCTCGCTCTCACATGAAGATCGGGTGCGACGCGTGCGAGCGCGCGGAGGCGGCGGTGCTGTGCTGCGCCGACGAGGCCGCGCTCTGCCGCACCTGCGACGCCGCCGTCCACTCCACCAACAAGCTCGCCGGCAGGCACCACCGCGTCGCGCTGCTCCCATCGTCCACCGCTCATCCCTCGCCCAGCAGTCCCATCGATCGTCGACGGCCGCGGCGGCGGGCACCCCGCGTCCCCGCCTGTGACATCTGCCAGGTACGTAACCTAAAGCAACGCAGCGTACAATTATCCTAATTCAAAATTTCATATTGTACCCAATTGTAAACAAATCTGTTATCAAATAAAAGAACACTTTTTGTGGTAAATCCAAAATTATTTTATGGAAGCAGAATAGCATGTAAAATTTACTTCCCCAAAGAAAAAAAATGCGTGCAAGTTGTTTTCAACTTTGTTCTAATTACTCAAACGTTTCTAATTCTGATTAAATTGTATACAAAAATATGTTAACATGTAATGACACATAAATTCTCCATCAAAGTACATTTTACCGTGGATATACTTAAAACTAATTTTCCATAAACTTTTTCATATGAAACAAGTTTGACTTTAATTAATATGAACTATAAACCGTCATATCCAACATTATTTTAGGACAAAGAGAGTACAAAAAACAAAGTCTTTTTCTTTTCAACTAAGGGTCTGTTTGGATCTAATGAACTAACAACTAGTTCAACTAGTTGGATTTTGTGAACTAGTAAACTAGTACTAGTTAAGTCTTAGATTACACATTAATTCACCCTCTAGTTCATCTACTAGTTCACCTGTTTAGATTCTTATGGACTAATTGTTAGTCAACTAGTTACTAGTTTATGGGATCCAAACAAGACCTAAGAACGAAGTCTTTGTGTCACTCAAGCATATTTTCATCAACTAATAAGGATACCTATTTCTTCATGAAAGTTTCTTGTTAAATTCCTATAAAAATTGTTGATTGCATGGATTTTTTTTTTAAAAAAAAAGAGTTTGCCTGGTTGTTGCTGCCTATATCATCCCCAATGTGGTCCAGTGTGTTGAAAGATAATGTACCCAATTGTAAACAAATCTGTTATCAAATAAAAAAACACTTTTGTGGTAAATCCAAAATTATTTTATGGAAGCAGAATAGCATGTAAAATTTACTTCCCCAAAGAAAAAAAATGCGTGCAAGTTGTTTTCAACTTTGTTCTAATTACTCAAACGTTTCTAATTCTGATTAAATTGTATACAAAAATATGTTAACATGTAATGACACATAAATTCTCCATCAAAGTACATTTTACCGTGGATATACTTAAAACTAATTTTCCATAAACTTTTTCATATGAAACAAGTTTGACTTTAATTAATATGAACTATAAACCGTCATATCCAACATTATTTTAGGACAAAGAGAGTATAAAAAACAAAGTCTTTTCTTTTCAACTAAGGGCCTGTTTGGATCCAATGAACTAACAACTAGTTCAGCTAGTTAGAATTTGTGAACTAGTGAACTAGTACTAGTTAAGTCTTGGATTACACATTAATTCACCCACTAGTTCATCTACTAGTTCACCTGTTTGGATTTTTATGGACTAATTGTTAGTCAACTAGTTACTAATTTATGGGATACAAACAAGACCTAAGAACGAAGTCTTGGTGTCACTCAAGCATATTTTCATCAACTAATAAGGATACCTATTTCTTCATGAAAGTTTCTTGTTAAATTCCTATAAAAAATTGTTGATTGCATGGATTTTTTTTTTAAAAAAAGGTTTGCCTGGTTGTTGCTGCCTATATCATCCCCAATGTGGTCCAGTGTTGAAAGATAATGTACAGCGCATGACAAAATACGGATAATGACTAGAAAACAAGGCGCGGCGTTGCCGCGCCCTTGCTGGAGTAACCAACCAGTAGGAGAGCGAAATGATTAAATTTGTTCATCATCCTTTGATGTGTCTCGGAGATCGATGTGGACTTGAGGGCATGAGCTCAAAATATTTTGAGATATAGGAGCAATATATAAGTAACTAAATATTTGCAAGTTGGTGTACTGATTTGCTACAGTATGAAATAACATTGGCACTGCAAGCCAATAATGTTGGCAACTGTAATAGTCACTCCTAAAGTGATGTTCATATTGTGGTTGGCACTTAGAAATCTCCATGATACACAGATAGTACTCTGCACTTTGAAAGGATAAGTGTAACATAAGATGCTCTTTGGGAGATTTAATTACTGAAATTATGGATAGTAAGAAGTATCACTCTTTTTTTGTTGAACCTCTGAGAAAGGATTAGTGCTTGAACGCACATGTCATGTGTAAGTAACTATATCCAAACTTTATGTGCAAAAAAAAGAAGATGCCATAAGCTTGGAAGAGGGTACACAGGACCTATGGTTTTTTCTAGAATGAATCATGCACAAATTTCAATTAGTGAAACACAAGAATATGTAAGTGTAAATTAAGCACAGTTAAAAAATCAAAATAGGAGAAATATGTGACATGAATGATATTTCCAATGTGCTCAAATGTGGTAGTTAGCTTTAACTCCTCCACTCTGTCTTCAAGAACAGCATTACTCGGATAATTCTAAGTGGTGCTAGCAAAAACGATAAATAGAAACAGTGAGGATAATGCATAACCAGCAGCACCTTATCTACAACTTGTGAGCTAAGGGCAAACCTCAAATTTTATAGCCCAATTGATGCAGTCTAGCTAGCATGAACTGACAGAGAAAGCAAACTTCTATGAGTTAAGCTAAAAATTAATTCCACTATGAACAGCAAGGAGCGTTCGTGCTGGCGACGCGCGCAGGCCTTGCTGCAGCGGCGCAGCACGGCCGCGACCGCGGCACGATACTGGCGACGGCGACCGGGACGGCGTGAGGGACAAAGGGTGATGCGGAGGTGCCCGACGAGCGCAAGAACGACGGCGGCTAGCGCTCGAGCCGGCCGCGCGCCGCGGGGGTGCTCTCTTGGTGGCTGTCTGGTCTGGTGTTGTAGCCTCCACCGCACCGAGGAAGGGCCGCACGGGGAGGAGAGCAGTGGCCGGAGATACCGCCGGATCGGTGCTCGCGCACGAGCGCGTAGGTTCGCGAGCATTCGCGACGGCTTGGGTAACGGGCCGGCGAGAGACACGAACCAGTTCAGCATCTTCGTCGGATCGAAGTATCGGACGGCCCGATCCGCTGGCCTAGATTCTGATAAGCGCTCTGCAGGACACGTGGCAGTAGAACAAGCTGAGAGCCATGGTGCAGATTTCGTGTTTGTAAAGATATCACAACTCGTACGTATCTGATGGGATATCTTTGCACGTGATCCAACTTGTCAGCCTACTTGCTATGATCGTTTAATTGGTCACGCACAATGTACGGTCTATTATCACTGATGCATGGTATTATTTGTAAATATATACTACGCAGCAGGTGAGCCTGGCCACCTGCCCAGGGTGGCCGGGCCTTGCCCGCCGGTGCCAATAGTTACTGGTCCCGCAACCGTTATTATTACGTAAAAATTTCAGTTAAATTTATTATTGTAAATCTGAATAAAATTACGTTTTATTTGCTGCTGCTTCTGTTTGTCTGACGGTCTCGATCGTTGCTGTGGCAGGAGAAGACGGGCTACTTCTTCTGCCTCGAGGATCGCACCCTGCTGTGCCGGCCCTGCGACGTCGCCGTCCACACCGCCGCCCGGCGCCCACGTCTTGTCCCACTGGCGCTTCCTCATCACCGACGTCCGCGTGGGCGACGTCGAGAGCAGAGCCACCACGCCCCCGGCAGTGGTGACGACGATGATGGCGTTAGCCCAAGCACCACCAGCAGCGGCAACGGGAGCAGCAGCGCTCCCTGCTGCAGCTCCGGCGGCAACCCGATGATGACGACGATGACCATGCACTACTGGAATGCCCCTCTTTGCCGATCGCCAAAAAGCAGTCGGCAAAGACCCTAAAAGTGGTAAAGGCTTTGCCGACTGCATTTCACGTGGCGCTTGGCAAAGAACACGCCGCAAAGAATTTGTCGGCAAAAGAATCCTTTGCCGCCGCCACGTGGAAATCGGCAAAGCCTTTGCCACCGTCATCATGGCGTCGGCAAAGGTGGACGACGCCGTCATGAGATGACGGAAGCGCGTTCCGTTTTGACGCCACGCCGCGTCGGCAAAGGCTTTTTTTAATTTTTTACGAACAGAATTTTTTGCCGACCGCCTTGACCGGGCGTGTGGCAAAGGCTTTTTTTATTTTTTTCAGAATATAAATTCTTTGCCGACGCCTTTATTGGCGGTGGCAAAGGATTCTTTTTGCCGACTGCTTTTATTGGCCGGTGGCAAAGCCGTCATGGTTCATGAGATTCCAGCTTTGCCACCGCTTTTCCACGTGGCAGGTGGTAAAGCTGGAATAAGTAAATTTTTAGTCTGTTTTTTCTGTTTTGCATCACAAAGCAACCAAATCACATATATGATTATATAACTGGAATTCACATATATCACACGTATCCACATATATATCACATAAATCCACATATATAGCACACATAAACCATAACAAAGAAGTCCAACAAGTCCATCATCCAACAAATCGTACTAATCGAACATCGAACATCAAACATCCAACATGGAAAGGCATAACCAACATCAAACATCCTGCAAAGTAGACGAACCACATAGCTAGTCGCGCGTCCTGCGACCCATCGCCACGGTGGTATGATGAGCTCCCAGCTGGCCATGAAGGCCACGAGGACGGTCCAACCTGCGGCGCGCCGCTGTACACCCACCCGGATCTGATGTGCTGGGCAGGCGGAGGGTTGCTAGCCCACCCGGAGCCCCCCTCCTGCGTAGGCCTAGGAGGAACGCCACCTGGCCACGATAGCTGTGGCTGAGGGGCAACTGGCTCCACATGGCTAGGAGAAAGGCCATGTGGAGTCGGATTCGAACCCGCCGACAGTGGTCGCTTGGAGGAGAAGCGATCTCATTAGTACTGCGGGATGGCCGCACAAGCGAAAACAATACAAAGACTGCTAGAAACTCACCGGAGTCCCTAAAGGGCTAGGAACAGGGGGTGGACCGAGAGCAGGTGGTGGAGCTGGCAAACTCCTTCATCTGGCGCGCCGAGTGCTCCTGAATAGCCTCCAACTGCCGGTAATGGGCCTCCTGTTGGGCCGCCAGCTTCTGCCGATGGGCCTCCTCTTGGGCCGCCTGTTGGGCCCACAACTCGGCCAGCTGGGACTGCAATATTACACCCGCGATGTTTAAACAATGCATAAGGAAAGCTACATATGTAAAACCAACGAACAACGAATAGTTACCTAAACCGTCGCGATCATCTACGTAGAGCTTGGCCGTCGAGGTTGTATGAGGGCGTCTGAGGAGGTCGTGCTG
Source organism: Chrysopogon serrulatus (assembly GCA_015844335.1). Taxonomy (NCBI): domain Eukaryota; kingdom Viridiplantae; phylum Streptophyta; class Magnoliopsida; order Poales; family Poaceae; genus Chrysopogon; species Chrysopogon serrulatus. The sequence continues at coordinate 384,920 of JADLZL010002184.1, forward strand.
TCCGATCGACGAACCTCACGAAGGGTGGGGAACGGTGGGTCGGTCGATTACACCGTGGGCAAGAAAGTACCGGCCATGCCGCTTCCCTCCTCCCATCCTCATCGGGGACGTCCGTGTCAAGGGGCTCGGTGGGCGGATCGTAGGCCTCACCATGGCGCTTTTGCGAACTGCCTCGGTGTACTGGACCACCTTCTCGTAGGCGTTCAGGTTGGTGAACGCGTCGGCCCCCTTCGCCGGGTCGTAGACGTTGTCCGGATCTTTCACTTTGCCCTGGTGAGACAGGACGTACCCCGTGAACTCGTTGATCACCTGGCCACCATGCGACTGGGTCTACGAGGAAAACACAAGAACGATTACACGTAATGAGAATGAATAAATAAATGAATGAATGAATAAATAAATCGGTGTGAAGGGTACCCATGTGTCTATGTACGCTCTGAGGGGGCGGCTCCCTCGGTGGTGTGCTGGCCCTGTCCTCCCGTTGGCATGTCCGGACTTCTCCCTGCGCCTCGTGTACGCCTCCGGCGTTGTCCACGAGTCCACAATCGCCTCCCAGCAGTCCATGTGCATTTTGCACCAATCAACATGTCATATGAATAAGTTATGAAAACACGAATGGTTACTTACTTTGGACCCTCGGGTCGAATCACCGGACGGTAGGCTACCGCGAGCGGGGCGGAAGGGAGGCGCGTGATCCCGCGCTGGTAGGGCTTCCTCGAACCTCGAGGAAGACGTCTCCCCCGGTGTCGCCCCGCTCCCACCCTGGTTGCCCCCCTGCCTGGCTGCCCGCCCCCGGCCGCCCCGTCCTCGCCGCCCCGTCCTGCGTCGCCCCGTCCTGCTCGCCGTGGCAGGGGGGAAAGAGCTCCCCTCGTCGACGAGCGGCGTGTGCGGGACCTCGCCGACGACTCCACCAACGGCGCCTCCTCCTCCTCCCTCGTCGCCGACGCCGGTCGACATGTAGATCGAGGTGATCTTTCATAGCGGTCGCCGACGTCTACCTCCGCCCGGCATTTTGTCCTGCACTGAAATGACAAAGATTAAATCAATTAGCACAAATAATCGATAAGTACTTTTAAAAAGATGCAAAATGAAGCACAAGTAATCGAAAGTAGTTTTGCGGCACAAAGGCGGGTAGCAGGGCGATGAAGAGTCGACGCGGTGCGGTGAAGAACCGCGGCGCCTCATTTAAAGACGATCGGAGTCACCGAGTACCTCCCCCTGTGTGATCCTACAAAAGGACAAAAAAGGTTAGTATCCACTTAAAAATTGGCAAAGACCTCCCCTACACGGGAGATTCGAAAACCCGCAAACAAACAACGACGCGAAGGTCGATAACCACCGCGGACACGAAGGCCGATTACCGCAATGACACGAAGGCCGACATCACAACAAAGACGAAGGCCGACAAGTAGTGAAGGGGTTAATATACCTTGCTCTTGTAGCTGATTAAACGACGATGGAGGTGTCGGCGGGGACGTACACTCAAGAAGGCGGTCGAGGCACCTCGTCACCTTCTCCCCTTCTCTCTTCCTCCTTCCTTTTCCTTCTCCCTCTTCTTCTCCTTCTTCCTTCTCCCTTCTCCTTCTCCTTCTTCCTTCTTCCTTCTCCCTTCTTCCTTCTCCCTTCTTCTTCTTCTTCTCCCTCCTTCCTCCTTTCCTCCCTTCTTCCTTCTTCCCTTCTGGACCTTCTTCCTTCTCCTCCTTCTCCCTTGGGCTCCTCTTTGGCCTTGTCGGGCGGGGGGCAGGCCGCGGCGGCTATACCACAGCCTATCTTTAGCGTCGCTCGGTAGGTCGTTAAAAGCCATTTCAGCGACATACGGTCGGTCGTTATATCTTTTTAGCGACCCTTGTATTCGACGCTGATACTGGCATCGCTATAAATCTTTAACGACCGACCGACCTTTAACGACCGACCATCGACGCTATATAGAAGATATAACGACCAACTATCTGACACCTATTACAAACTTATAATGACACACTGTTTGACCATATATATTTATAGGGACCAACTGTCTGTTGGCAGCATAAAATAAACTGATTAATTATTAAACAACCATATAGCATCATCTATTTAAACATTATCCATCCAAACTGATATTGAGCAAACAAAGAACCGAGTAATCCATGCTCACAATTTCCATTGAAGCCATCAGCATTTGTACTTGTACAATGTTTTATACAAAATACTCACAACCAAGCTAGATCACTTAAGTATCTACACAAGTATCTACACAAATTCGCAAAAAAAAATACACAAGTATCTACACAACTAAGATGTTTGTCATGTACAAAACATAACTATGAGCACTTTGATCTTCTTTGATCTTCCTTTCCTCTCATCTAATAACATGAGCACTTTGATCTTCTTGCTGTAATTTGATCTTATCTGATCTCCCTTTCCTCTCACCTACTAACATGAGCACTGAAAAAACATACAAATGAAAGTTGCATATATTAGTGCAGACCCTAGAAAATGGAAAAATAGTCCAGGAAAATGGAAAATTAGTCTAGCCATACACAAGCATAGTTATTAGTTAAAAAGAAATGACTTCATAATTTAGGATCGAAGCACATCAATCATATTTTAAGCTATGTCTGTGTGTTTTGATTGATGCTGAAGTCATTCTATCACAAGCAGATAAAGATCTAGTGGAGACACCTAAGCAAGCAAACAAGCAGAGGGGATGGCTGTAGGTAATCTGACAGTCACGATTAATGCAGTTATAAGCAGTCTTTTTCAAGGCGCTATTCCGCGCTCGCCTGGGCGCTTAAGCGCTGGGCGATGGGGTACCGCCCGCCTAGGGGTAGGCGGACCACTAGGGCGGCGCCAACTCGTCGGGCGGCGCCCGGTGGGGGAGGAGGAGCGTCGGGCGGAGGTCGCCGGTGGGGGAGGAGGAGCTTTGGACACGTGAGAGCGGTGGCGGACGCTGGCACGGGCGTGCGCTGGCGGCAGTGGCAGGCGCGCGTCTTGCGGCTGCGGGGAGCTAGAGAGAGAGAGATGCCGGGGAGGGAGAGGAATCGGGCGGCGGCGGCTGATGCGGGAGGTGTCGAGTGCGGCTGGAAGGAGGGAGGCGTTTTGGAAGAGGAAGGAGCGGGCGGCGTCGAAGCAGCAGAAGGGTGGCGTCGACGAGAAGCATGGGATGGACGGTGGGAGGAAGTTGTAGATAAGGTGGAAGGAATGGATAAGGTGGGCTGGGCTTTTTTTTGATGGGCCTTTCTTCTTTCTTCCAACTTTAGGTCCACATATCTCTTATTTATTCTTATTTCTTCTTTTACTTATTCTTATTTCTTCTTTTACTTAAGGTAATTCAAGGTAATATATATGTATATGTATAAAAATTAAAACGCCTAGAAAAACGCTTTGAAACGCCTAGGCGCGCCCTAGTGTGTCTAGGCGCTAGGCAATGGGTCACCGCCTTGAAAACGCCTAGCGCCTTGAAAAAGATTGGTTATAAGAAACATAAACGCTGATAATCATTTAACAAGACACAAAACCACCATTTTCCTATTTTTTGAGTGCCACATTAAGAACTTGCAGGTACAATGACTTATCAGATATTTTGGTTAAACTTTCCAAAAAAAAATATGCTCTACTTTTACACTTAACATTGCTATTTGAACATCTGAACAGAATGAAAAACTAAATTAGAGAAGATGCTAGACACTGTTTTGCATCGGTTCTAAATTATCATATCCAAAAACTCAGAAGGCATTAGCATATTTTCCAAAATTGTAAGTGCAAGAGGGGCAATAGTTGTCACCAATAGACACAAATTACTGACTAGTGAAATTGCTAATATACCTACAAACATACTTAGATAGGGAGGATACTGCAGCACACTTTTAGAAGGCACCAGGTAGGTACAGAGATGCTCAAATATATTAACTAAATCAGAAAGCAATAGCAGCTTAAGAAGACATGTACAACAAGAATAATCTCAGTTAGAAAGCAGCAGCTAGCATTATCAAAATACATTCATAACAGTAAGTCTTGGATAGGCATAACTCTTTATTCTACTCATCCAAAGTACACAACAATCGACCAGGTTTTTTTTTACCAAAGTTTCAGATAGTTACCTGTAATACTGGTTGTCCCACTCTCTCAGGATTCCCTTCATTGTGGCAGAGGCAGTACTGCAGTAATGGAATTGGGCTATACTGGCAGAGCAGCCAAGAGCAGCCCAGAAAGCTACTTAATCAGCTCAGAGTTATAATCCAACTGAAAAATTTACTAATCCTAGTGTTCTGTGCAATACGTAGCTACTGAACCAAAATATGCAGGACCTACTACTGAACCAAATCACTTCATTTCATTTCACCAGTACAGTGAGAAAATGTGTACATATGTAACGGAAATAGTAACTTCATAGCAATATATGAAAAACTCTAAGCTTATGAATCTTCCTTGGGGCCAAAGATAGGCCTACACAAGATGAGGCGAACATAACAGCATAGCACTTAGTCAAGTGCTTGCACCAGATCTCAACATTTAAGACTTCTTTAAAATGATTGATAAATGAATAGATCAATGAAGATATTCACCTGAACAATCATTTGGTTTCCTCTTTTCTCAACATTCATGGATGATTAAAAGAGCAAGAACCTGCAAGGTACCACGTAAATATTGAGGAAAATGCAGGTAAAATAGACAGCAACTGTATAACCAAACAAGCATCAAAATCATCCTTGCTAGCTCAAATCAGCAAATACTGTATTTCTTGGAATTCAACTAAACAGCAACCTACTGCTCTGTTATGCAATATTATAACAAGTGATACAGCAAGTGTAAAAACATGACGTTGCCTCAGTCAGGTACTATGAGAGATAACTATCATATACCCACCATTTGGAGATGCTTACTTAAGAAAGAACAATGAACTAGATCACAGAGTAAATCAGATCCAGTACTTTGCTTTAAACTCAAATGTTCCTTTTTTATCTAGTACGTAGCTTTAAAATAAAATCCACTAAACAAATAGATGGCAACACGAATTCCATTAAACAAGAAATATCATGAAGCTAGTATTTGCAATCTCAACTTCCCTAGGATTGGATGGTCAAAGGCAACGGATCCAACGCAATGGCCTAGAGACTGGAGAACCGGTTCCATTGAAATGCGAGATGGAAAAGGAAATATGGTGGCCATGACTCACGGAAATGTCGTGGATGGTGTAGAGCCCCTGCATCGCATTGCGCTCCGGTGGGTCGTCGGCTCCGGCACAGATGGGGGCACACGAGCACGGGTGGGTCCCGGCCGCCCCGCCGCCGCCGCGTGAGCGTGTCCCGGCCGCCGCGTGAGCGCGTCCCGGCAGCCGCCGCCGTGCCCGTGCTCGCGAGCACTCGGTCGCTGCCGTCGCCGCTGCGTGTGCGGGAGAAACTCACGGAGGCTTAGGGCTTGTTTGGATTGAGGGGCTAGGAATGAGATAGGAAAAAAAGAAATAGGATAAAATAATATCTTTTGGGAGGGTGGGGATATCCCTATCCCCATCCCCATCCCAACGCATCCAAACGGCCCCTTAGGTTTTGCAGGAGGCCGGCTGTTACAAGTTTTGAGCGGTTGAGGGACGGCATGGACCATTCGATCTGATCGGACGGCCACGAAACATCCAGCAACATAGCAGGCCAGGCCGTCGTGGGGAGCACGTGGAGTTAGCAGGCTGAGCCAAATGTGACCCAGCTCAGGAGAATGGCGCGTGAGTCCAGCCCATTCGTAGCAATGGACGGTCGGTCGTTAAAACCAGGATATAACGACGGCCTGTCCAACGATGAAGCATGATAAAATTAGCGACCGACAGTCTATTGCCAAAACGAGATATAACGACCGACCGAACGTCACTAATCTTTAACGACCGATCTTCCGACGCTATACCGATACTTTTAGCGACCCCTACCTGATGTTAATTTTGGGCCGTGATATAGTGATACGGCTGGGGCACGGCGCGGCCCACGGGCAGTGGCGAGGCGGCGCGAGGCGCAGGGGAGAGGGGCGGCGGCGCCGGGGGAGGGGGAGGGCGGGCTTTGGGGTCAAGCTGGGGGAGGGAGGCGGCAGCTGTCTGTGCGGGTAAGGGAGGGTCGCGGCCGGTGAGGGTGGAAAGGAAACGAAATGGGCCGGCCCAATATTTTTAGGTCAAAGCCCTTTGCCAAGCGCTCCTCGGGACAGGCAAAGTCGGCAAAGGCACCGCACAATATTTTATTATAATTTCTTTCCCGACCGCCCTAGACTAAAGCAAATCAAGAAAGAATTTTTGTGTTTCCCCCTTTTTTGCGGCCGCAACTTGCTCTTAATTTTTTGAAATTTTTAACATAGGTTCCACATGTGATAACATTAAACCTCAAAAAGTTTTGTGATTTTTTGACTTTTTTTTGCTATATTTTATTAATTAATTTCTTTAAATTGAATTTTTCATTTGCATAATCTAACTTTGAACTCTAGATGCATGAAATAGTAAAACTTAGCCATTCGAAAAATGATATTCATGTTGAAGAATATATTTTGAGGCCATATCCAAAAACTCACCCAAAATTTTGAAGTCCTAGTCCACAGAACATGACCATCCAAGTGTGGTAGAAGTGATTTTTAATTATATAAAATTTAAACGAAATCAGAAAATTATGAAACTTGTTGAGGTGTCATGTTATCACATGAGGAGCCTATGATAAAAATTTGAAAAAAATTTGGAGCAAGTTGTGACGTCGGATGTACAAAACCCGGACATTTCCACATGTGATCATATTGGAAATGTCCGGGTTTTGTTCATCCGACGCCGCAACTTGCTTCAAACTTTCTCAAATTTTTTATAGGCTCCACATGTGATAACATGACACCTCGATAAGTTTCATAATTTTTCGAGTTTATTTGAATTTTATATAATTAAAAAAATCACCTCTACCACACTTGGATGGTCATGTTCCATGGACAAGGACTTTAAAATTTTGGGTGAGTTTTCGGACACGGTCTCAAAATAGACTCTCCAACATGAATATCATTTTTCGAATGGCTAAGTTTCATTATTTCATGCACCTGCAGTTCAAAGTTGGATTATGCGGTCGAAAATACAATTAAAAGAAATTAATTAATGAAATATACGAAAAAGGGTCACAAAATCACAAAAAAATTTTAGGTTCACTCTTATTACATGTGGAGGCTATGAAAAAAGTTTGAGGAAGTCTGGAGCAAGTGACGACGTCGAATATCCAAAACCTAAATTCAAAATACAAAAATAAAAAAAAAAAGAGTCTTTGCCGATCGCTCGACGGCAAGGCTGGTGGCAAAGGGGACGGCGATGGGTGCCGTCGGCCCTAGCCACCTTTGCCACCAGCTTTTCTTTGCCACTGCCGGCGGTCGGCAAAGGTCGTCTTTGCCTATTCTTTGGGAATGGCCGGCAATTTGAGGAAATAATGGCAGTCGGCAAAGACTCCTTTGCCACCGCCCCGATGTGCGATCGGCGAAGATCATGTTTGCCGACTGCCCTGTCTTTGGCAGGTGGAAAGGGTACTAGCAGTCAGCAAAGCAGAGTTTTCCTGTAGTGATGCCTGACAAAGTGCGGCCATCGTCGGCGGCGAGCGCAACGGTAGTGACAGAGGGCTTGGCCGGGCAGCAGTGGCTCTGGAGTGAGTTCTTGGCCGACGGCGTTGGCGACGTTGGCATGGAGCAGTGCTGCCATGCTGAGCTATCTGAATCTGGCTCCTCCGGCCTTACCAGATGCTGACATGTTGAGATCTCATCAGATCATCATTAACATGATTAATTATTCCCGGAACAATCGGTTGGTCAAAGAAGAAATGCAGTATGAAGTCAAGTGTTTTGTGAGCTTTTTAGCCTCTCGAACCATCGAATATTATAAATTCTTCATCAGGCCTTGTTCAGTTTGGATAGTTTTTAATCCAGCTATATCTGAGATTTCTGTAAGCAGACACGAGGATTCATTCCTGGGCGAGAATTCTAGCGAGTAGGAGTGATGTCAGCAAGCAGGTCATAATCTAGCTGCCGTGAGGATCCAAAGCAGGGATTCATTCCATGACTTCGGAGGAGTGGATCGATTCCAGGTGGTTTCACAAAAAATAATCAGAGAAAAATCCTCGCGTGGGTTAAATGAACATGCGTTTCACCGAGGACCTAGATTTTATCTGGCCAGAGACCTATGGAGGGCTGGATACAATCCCGGCCATCCGAACATGGCCAACGAATATAAATTCTACTCCGGTTCCATAGCTTTGGATGTTTTCAAAGTTGATATGACTGAGGTAAAAAAAAATTAATGACTTGTTTGGTCTGCATCCAAAACTCGAGAATCTAGCGCTGGCATTTGGTTTGCGTCACATTTAGACCTATCTGTCGTCCATCAATTTTTTATGGCATGTTATTTTTAGGTCATATTCGCTTCTATAGGATTAAACCTCGGAAATGCTTTCTAGCTGGATTCGTTACTCTAGTTTATATAATAATATTAATAACTCTAGTTAGGAATGTGCCAATCTGGTAGAAACAGACGAGATCTAGAATCAACTAATTCCCCGAAAAATCAAAGGATGTCACAATGCGGAAAGGACACATGGCAACCAAACACTTATAAATCGTCAAACTGACGGATGGTACGATGACTCCACATAGCACGGGGACAAGTATGACTTGATATTGCTAGCCGTGCCGCTCGTCGTGCCAAAGCAACAACGCAAGCATGGCTGTCTTTGGTCTTAGCCATGCCAGTGCCAGCAAATTCTTATGAGCCGTCGGTGCTCCCTGCGCCGAGCTGCTCGAGTCGTCCTTCTTCACGATGAACAAGGGACCTCCGGCCGCGAGCGTGACGAACGCGGAAATGGGTGAGCACGTCGTGAGGATTGACGCACTTCTTTGTCCTGAGGACGGCGCGACGACGGCAAGCGCATGCGGTGGCTGAAGCAATGGCAAACGGACGGTGACGAGAATGTAGGCGACGACTTAGCCTGTCCTGCAGTGCCGGCCCTAAAAATTTGAAGGCCCTCTGATGAACTCGTCGCTATGGCCTCTATCTAAACCATGTATAAAATTTTATAATATGTACAAGTACTAATTTATCATGTATTCATATTTAATAATTACTAAGAAATAATGTACACTAAAATAGTAATATATTTGTACTTCTAGAACTAATATATATCCCTAATACTTAAAAAGCAAAATTTCTTGCGATAAAATCTTTCGTCCAACTAAGAGATCGACACAGTTACCGTTTAATTTTTCGTTTTCAGATCGGACCAGAGAAGAGGAGAAACTAATAGCAAATAGTCCAGCCGTCCAACATCCTTGTCCATCTCCTGCTCTCATTACAAAACACTTCATCTCCTCTCTTCTACATATAAAAAAAATTCAATACCCTGCAGCACGTTTGCCTGGTATATATACACCCCCCAGCACACCTTTCTCAATTTGAAGCTTTGCCCGAAACTCCAAACATGACCGCACAGGGCCTCGCCGCCGACTGCCCGCCCGAGCTGTTTTGAGCTGCATCGAGATGGACGAAGGCACTCCTACTGCCGCTTTTGCATAAGCGCCATGGGCGCACGCCGTGTTGCACGAGCCGAGCACCAACCGAGCCACGATACCTGTCGCACCCGTGCTTTGTTTCGCTCCGCCAATGAATGTGTTGTCTTGCTCTTCGTTCAGCTGCATCGAGATGGACGAAGGCACTCCTACTGCCGCTTTTGTATAAGCGCCATGGGCGCACGCCGTGCTGCACGAGCTGAGCACCAACCGAGCCACGGTGCCCGTCGCACCTGTGTTTTGTTTTGCTCGGCCAACGAACGTGCTGTCTTGCTCTTCGTTTGAGCTGCGTCGAGATGGACGAAGGCGCTCCTACTGCCGCTTTTGCATAAGCGCCATAGACGCACGCCGTGTTGCACGGGCCAAGCACCAACCGAGCCATGGCGCTCGTCTGTCGACGAGATATCGGCGATAGTTCTACCACGGGTATACCAATGACAGTGATTTATGTGGAGACACGCGGTGGAATACAAGCGAGATGGAACAGGAAGAACAGCACACACGGTTTACCTAGGTTCGGGCCGTCTGATGCGTAATACCCTACGTCCTGCTCTTCTGTTATTAGCGAAAAGAGTTGAGATGATGTTTAGGAGGGGTCCCTGCCCGCCTTATATAGTCTGGGGGCAGGGTTACAGATCCTAAGATCCCGAGGTGGTCGGTTACAAGACAATCATATTCTAATCGAAGTACAATTGATTCTCTAACCGACTAGTTCCTTGCATGACAAGCAACTCTAATTATCTGCCTGGGACTCCGATCAGACCAGAAAGGCTGATCGGGCTTGGTCATGTGGGCTGAGCTGCCCTGTGTGACGAGACTAAGGACTAACCGTGAGGGTATAGGGGTCTAAACCCCTACAGCTAGTCCCCGAGCACCATGAGTCTTGAGGAACAACATCGTCTCCTTTTCGTTGACCAACTCCAACTAGCAACTCCTCCTGGTAAGGTACGCAAACAATCGACCGACCAGTTCTAAAAAGAACCGACCAGTTCAGAGGAAGCGGTCGACCTTTTGTTATAGCATAATGCCGTTTTGGTCGAAAGATGCATGTTTCTCCAAAAAAGAAAGGAAAAAGCAGCTCATGTCCAGAGACGTGGGCCCATAGTAGCACATGATAACAAATATCATTGGTCAGTTTTAGAAAATTAGCTTTCCAGAAAAAGCATTTCACACTTAGGTTTTCTCCGTGCTTACACCAGAAACGGGTCCAGTCACTGCTGAGGTGATGTGGGCCCACGTAGTCCCCAAGGTTGGTAGAAGATGAAAGTCATGTTATGGCAAGCTTACTGATAAACATTTTGACAACCATCTTCCCATAAAAAGATGTAATTTGCACCCATGCGTTTATAAAATGCTAAGTCCAGTAACATAGCTAAATGGGCCAGACACCCATTCAGAAGCCCAGTGGTATAACCGAAAATGCTTGGTGATCCAGAGGATAGAAAAGACTTCTCGGCACGGTTACTAAGTAAATGGTACAGGTTACCACGCTGTGCCTGTTTGCCTTCGGTCGTGGGCGTAATGATGGCACCGTCCCATCGTGGGAAAGTGGCCCGTCATGGATCGATGCGCCGATTCGCCTTCCCTGGCTCATCTCCTATACAGCCATCTATAAATACGGCATGCAGCGGAGAGGGACAGCAGTCTTCTTCCAAAGAAAACCCTAGTCTCAGATTTCTTCTTCCTCTATCCTTCATCCTTAGATTCGTAGAATAGCAAATAGAGTCGGGGAAACGCGCAGCGGAGAACTCGCCGAGCACACAGGCCTGGCGGCGCCGCCGCGGCGACGGGTAGATAGTACATTGTACCATATGTTCTTGCTTGAGAAGAATGCTAATGCCATTCTTTGATTTGTGCAGGATTCCTCTTCTTGGTGCGCCTGCGCCGCACCTCCTCCTTGCCGCTAAGGAATCCGACGAGGGGAGCAACAGTGGGCGGCACGGGATGGTGATCCGGACGACGCCATGGCCGATCTTCGAAGCGGCCGAGCGCCCGCCATGACGGGCGCTAGAGGTTGCCGAGACAGAAGCAATGCACCGCCTACAAGCCAACCAGAGGCCGCCGACTGGGCGGGTGGCCGAGCCGGGAGGAGGAGCTCTGTGCAAAGGCTTCCAAATGGGCGGAGACCGCCGCCATCCTAGTCGGCGCACGGGGACTCACCCAGAGCAATCGAGAACGCGCCCGAGCGCATTCGAGAGGTAGTGTCTCGTGGCGTGTGCCACGGAGCGGCTTTGGCATTGGCCGTGGCCCAGCGCCGGTCTGGTGCGGAGCTCCGGGGCCTTGTCGGGACGCATTGCTGACCTGGAGCACCTTATCCAGGACTTCGCCGATGCCGCCGACGCCATAGCAGAGGAGGTGACGGTGGAAAGCGTCATCGACGACACCCCGTAGGACTCCGACGGCCGCAACCGATGGGGGAGGGCGCTTGGTAGAGGACTGCTTTTGCAGTTCTTTGACGCGCTTCGTGGCCTTGCCCCCAGATGCGCCTATAGCGGGCCTCGGACGACGCCCGAGTTGCCGTGCGGGTGGGTGATTTTGCCCCCAAGCGTCGTAGATCTTGTAGAAAAATGTAGTTTGTATCTAGGCATGCAATGAACAGCACTTATGTAAAAATTATGCTACTACTTTTGATCTTCATCTGTAATGAAAACCTTGCAATGCCAAGCTTTGTTGCTTTGAATCTTGGTATGTGAAGCACGTACTGGCCGACCAATCCACATGGAACAGGGTTAATCTGCTAACGCTCCTGGTCGACCAGGTTTTTTTAAATAACTTTGTATTCGATTGCATAGTCCCCAGTTAAGACAAACCGACCAGCTTTTAGCTCTGAGCAAAGTACTCGGTCTCCAGACTGATCGGGTCGACCAGTTGTGACTGCGGTGGAAGGAAAACCACCAAGTCCCCAGTCTGACTGGTGGACCCGATGTGCTTTATAAAATGGTACTGGGCCCATCTCATAGTACTTTATACTGTACTGCTGTAAAAACATATCCATGTAGCGTGGCCCAAGAAAGCCCAGTTAAAAATTAGGGTAAACGGTTGTCAACAGCGTTCTCTCGGGAAGTCAATGGGCCACCCGTATGGTATAAATAGACCGCCGGCGGCCGCGCCCACTTTACCCCGCATCAGTCTTTGCCATTTCCACCGCAGCAGTTGCCACAATCTTAGATCTTTCTTCTAGGTTTCCAACTGAAACACCACCGCATCCCATGCGCAATTCTCTGGAGAATGGTGAAAAAGACAACCAAAGCGGAAGTGGAGCGCAAGAAGCTGCTGGAGGCAAACTGGGAGCGGTCGCTATCGACGCCGGAGTCGCTGGCGGCAATGGCGAAAGGAGGTTTGCTTCCAGCCCAGGATCTTGAAGTGTGGAGGGCACCAGCAAAAGGTGATCGGTACCCGAATCCCCATCCTGATGAGATTGTAGTTTTTGAAGATTACTTCTTGCGGGGGTTTAGGGATTCCGGTGCACAACTTCCTTAGGGATCTGTGCATTTTCTGGGGGATAGCTCTGTGCAATCTACCCCCAAATTCGATCTTGACCCTGGCCATCTTTGTGACATACTATGAGTGCTATCTTGGAATAGCACCACATTTCAATCTATTCCATTACCTGTATGTCCTGAAGAAGAATGGTGTGGGATCCGAGGGGTCGCAGGTAGCAGGCGGGTGCTACCTTGCTTTGAGAGAGGGTGTGAAATCCAATTGGATGAATATTGACCACAACTCTAACACAAAGAACTGGATGAAACGCTGGTTTTATATTAACCAGAACCTAGAAAGCCGACCAGTCCCCTGTGACATTACCAGGATCCCTCTAGCAAATCTCAACTGGTCGAAGATGCCTGACAATAATGGAATGTCTCAGGTCGAAGAGCTATTATCCCTGATGAATTTCAGTAGTATCGATGGCATTGTGGTCGCCACCCAGTTTGTAGGACATCGGATTCAACCCTTAAAAGAAAGGGTAAACTTTATGTTTGAATACCAGGGTCACAGAGACCCTTCACAAGAAAGCGAGGAAAACCTGGAGCCAAAGGAGATAGTAACTCGGCTATCAAAAATGTTCTAGAGTTATGCCTCGTATTTGTATCCGAAGGATGGACTGAAGCCTTTTTGTCTGAAGAATCCCCGCCCCGAGGTTCATAGTTAACAAAGCTGTCGCTTTTCCATTCTGTATTGCATTTGTAGCCATGACTCATAAGATTGTTGTTATATCTTGAACAGGAGCTTCATGTTTATGTGTCCGATGTGCCCGTGGGAGAGTTGCTGATTGGCGAGGCACTCCAGGGACAGCAGAAGAAGGCCAAGCCAGCTCTGGAGGCCGAGCATGTTGAAGATCAGCCCGAGTCCCCTGAGAAACAGTGAAAGCGCAAGGCCACCGGCAAGGACCCGATGCCACATCCTCCAGGAAAGAAGGCAAAATCCACCAAGAGCAAGCTTGATGGAAAGCTGAAAATTGGTGAAGATAAAGAGCAGCGGCGTCGAGCAGTTATTGAGAGCTCGGGCTCATACTCAGAGGACGTAATTCCTCTGAGTAAGAAATTCAGAGCCAAACATGCTAGAGAGCAGCCCCGGCAGGCGCCAACCACTGCTAGTTCTCCTCCCAACTGTCCTCGTGCTCAACCAGAAGCAACGTCAGAAAGGACACCATGGGAGGTGCCAACAAGAAAGGCAGAGGTGACTCGGAAACCAGCTACCGAGCAGACTCCTCCGGGAGACCAAGGAGCCCCTGGAAAGACCCAGCAACAGCCGAAAGTGGGAGCTAGCGAGGGGGAGAGGAGCAAGGGTGGTCGGTGGTCGTCTTCGAGTTGTGGAAGTGGCAGAGTCTTTGGCATGTTTGTCAAACAATCCTCGAGGTATGTTGTAGTGGAAATGCCCACTGAGTTTGCAATGTAATTGGTAACTGTAGTAGGACTTAGTGTAACAGAAGTGGTAATCTTCCCTAAGCAACCCATCGTTGATGAAGAGGGCGCTGAGAAACGTCGGCTTTGAGGCGATGCCGAATGTGCCGGAGGTCAGGGTGAGGGGGGACCAGAGGTCGACCACCCTGACTTTGACAGTACGACCGCATCCCCTCTTCGCCATACCTCCGAAGATCCACAAGAAGGGGAGGTTCGGCAAGCTCTGCAGGCTGGACCTCGATCGACCAGTATCGACCGGGAAGGCTTGAAGAAGATGCCACCCACTCAAGACCCACCGGAGCCTATGGAAGAAATCAAGGGGCACCCAGAGAAGCCCAGATGAGTATACGGGAAGTCAAGCTTCATAGCTCGCCAAGTAAGTGGCGGTGAATGGGAGGTCTTTGAGTCCAAGGTTGATGCCCCGATGCAGGAGAACATCGAGCACAGCTTCAAGTTCCTGTGAGAGCATGTGCAGGTATGCAAATGACCCCGATAACCCTATATAAGGGTAAGCTGTTAGCCAGTACTAAAAGCTATAATTTTACAGGGGTTGCAGAATCTTGCTGATCAGCGCGACGCAATGATAGATCAATTCCGGCCCATTATGGCCGAGAACCAGCGTCTGCAGGAGGATAATGCAGCCCTGACCTACAAGGTCAATGTTCTGGACTACGGCCCCTGATAAAAAGCACCCATGATTTCGTCTTTATCCTGTCCTTACTGTGGTCTGTGCTCATTTATGAGCTACATCGTTGTAGAACTTGAAGGGGAGAAAGTGAAGGCTGAACAGCAGGTCGAGGACCTGAAGGCCGAGATAGTAGGTATGTGAAACCGCCCTTGCCAGCCTCAATTGTTATGATACGTTGCTGATGTATTTTGAATATATCGATCAGAACTCCGGAATGGGCACATGGCTCAATTCTAAGTGCTGGCCGAGGAGAACGCGCGCATCAAGGATCGCTGGCAAGTGGTCGAGACTGGACTAAGGCCCCCTGATAAAGGCCTTGTCTCCGGCGGATGCGGCTGTACCTGATCCGGCGCACCGCCCCGAAGCGGTTCTTGGTGTGTGCTAGAGAGCATGGGAATTGTTCAAAGACTATACCCAAGATGCTGGCTGATTCGTGGTTGCCTCAGTGCTGTCCTTGGTGCGGACGCACTATCCCAAGATCTACCTGAAGAGGATCGAGGAAGGGGCAGCAGCGACCTTTACACCGGATCAAGTCAAGGCAATCCAAGTCGACTTCTCGGACACCGCCGGTATCATGATGCAAAACATCTCGCTACTCGACGAAGGATCCTGCAGCCAGACTCAATAACATTCTCAGTGCCTAGGTATCTCAAGACTTGTGTTTGTGTATATGAATACTTTAATGTGCCCGGCCAAGCATCAGGGTGACATATCTCGATTTGTGTGTGTCAATATGCCTATCGTTTTGTCATAACGAGTAGTGCACTAAATGTCATAATGATCTAGAAAAATCAATATAGCGTACTAGTTATGAAAATTTGAAGCGAAACCATAAAATAGAAAGCATGAAAAGGCCATAATTCATGAGTGATATACTTAGAAAAAAGTTAGTGAACCTAAAGTCATGTAACGCCTCACGAACGTATTAGTCCTTACGATGCTTAGGTGACCTCTGTGGAACGGCACTGATGCGGAACTCTTAGGACCCTAGTACCCATAGGGAGGCGGTCAATTAACTCACCGGTGTTCTGTGGCTCGGAGCCGTAACACGTAATCGGATGAGAAAAGGACTTTGCCGTTTCTGATAGTCCCTGCCGAGGCGTTACAGACTGGTCGGCACACGAATATTTACGAGTTTAGCAAACAAAAAGACTGTCTTGAAGTATGTTGACGGTCAATAACGTCAATATTTATTAGAACTTTAGACATGAAAAGGCACATGAATACACACTAGTCTGGGGTTTTAACTGATAATTTCCATGAGTTTTGGTGATTTCACACTTTCTAGGGATTATTTTAGAAAAGCATAAAAGAGGATTATAGTGCATAATCACCACGAAACTTATCCGTGACCGAAAACATCATGATCAGGCTCAGGAAGGGTCTAGAAGACACCCGAAGCAGTGGGACCCATAGAGGAGAGCAGGTGGGGCCAGCCGGCCCCACCCTGGGCCGGTTGGCGCCCTAATTCGCCCGATGGCCGCCGCCTTCTGGAGTCTTCCTCCCACGCTTCCTTGGAACCCAATCAAAGTATTTCTGCGTTGATCTAAGGTCAGTTTGATCTGACGGTGCACATGAGATGAAGACACGGATCGCTGACGTGGCGGTTCCTTGCCCCCTACTCCACCTCGGCTTATATAATGACGCCCCAAGGCCCCTCCTAGAGGCATTCTACACACCAGTGCTTCATATTCTCTACATAATTGTTGACGGTCGTTAACGTCGACTTTTACTAGGACTTTATACCCGAAGGAAAATATAAAAATACACTAGTTTAGGGTTTTATCTGACAATTTCCATGAGTTTTGCATATTCTGTCTTTTCTAGGGTGATTTTCAGAAAAGCTG
Source organism: Chrysopogon serrulatus (assembly GCA_015844335.1). Classification (NCBI taxonomy): domain Eukaryota; kingdom Viridiplantae; phylum Streptophyta; class Magnoliopsida; order Poales; family Poaceae; genus Chrysopogon; species Chrysopogon serrulatus. Next base: position 401,878 of record JADLZL010002184.1, read on the forward strand.
AAAAAGAGGGATTCTAGTGCAAAATAACCATGAAACTTATCCGCCATGGAAGATCACGCGGGAAGTCTCAGGAACATTCTAGAAGACACCCGAAGCAATGGGGGGCCAGTCCATGGCCAGGTGGGGCCGGCCGGCCCCATCATGGGGCCGGGCGGCGCCCTAGGGTTAGGGTTGTGGCCCCCCTTCTGGAATGTTCCTCCACCGCCTCTCCTGATGGATCTCGGCCCTTGGTTACATCGGTTTGATCCTGCAGCGCACGCGCATCCCACCAGACTATAAATATGTGGGTAGACCCCCCTAGAGAGAGCCAATTTATTATTCATCAAGGGCTCAAGCCATCAAGCATCAAGAAGCCTTCAAGTTCATCAATAGCCTTCTAGTTCATAGGATTAGCTAGCTAGATTAGAAGTAGAGGAGATCTAGTTCTTCATCGGGATCCGGAGCCCCCCGGCGTCTGCATGCGGGAGCGTGAGAGTTCGGTAATAGATCCAGTTCTTAATTACTTTATTGTATTCATTATTCAGATTAGGGAGACTTTACTCTAAATAGATTCATATGTTCTTAATTGCAATAGTCATTGTCTACTTTGATTGTATGTCTAGTTTAGTTACTTCGATCTTATTGAATTCATGTAATTGCTCGTATAGCGTTTATCCAATTGCACAATAGGTAGATGATAGATGATATGTAGACATGGTGTCTAGATGTCTTGTTTATCTACGAGTGCACCCCGACATGCTTAGGGACGTGTGGTAGTCAAGGTGAGGTGACAGCTACGTTAGTTCCTCCGTAGTCCACCCCCCGTATGTAGGACTAGCATGGGCACGGTCGCGAAGGAGGTGACCTAGGTCTTAATACCCTCATTAGTTGATGCCTCTTTACATGCAATAATGATTTAGGGTTGACTTAGAGATGATTACTAGATGTAGTTGCAATAATTAGAGTTATTCATTGCCATAGTTATAGACCTACCTCCCTAGTTTATCCAATGGCTAGCTATGATTATGACTAGTAAGATGCTCGATGATTATCCTTAATTATGATACTTGATGATTATGCTATCACCTATATTTATCCTTATTTATCTTGTGACCCTCTTTTTGTTATGAGTAGAATATATGACATAGGTAATATCGTTTATTCATTCTATATAGTTTCTTATCAATATAATAGATGATAGTTTATTACATAGCTTTCCTAGAGGTATAATTATAAATCGACAACCTAGATACTTCCCTAGGTAAAATGCTACAACGGTATAATTATCTGTCCGCTTGTAGAACCTATTAGTTTACATTCATAATATATTCGTATCTTTAATCTGCCTAGTCACATTAATACATGTAAATCTATGATAATTTCCTAGCAATATAATTGGGGATGACAACCTACTTCATGTTTAGGAATGTTAGTAATTCAAGAGTGGCTAGTTGCTAATGACAAGTCAATTATTTACCGACCATTTCTGGTGTTGTTGCTACGGGTAGGATTTATCTCTGCTTTTTAGTAATGACGTTAGAAATGCCAATAAGCATTTTTGGCGGATTCTTTGGGAAAGGCACAATAAACTTAGGATATATTGATAATATATATACACATGGATAAAGTCATATTACCAATCGATCTCTAACTCTATCGGTACACCCTTCATTGTTATCATTTTCTTATCTTATACAGGGTGATGAATGAATGGTTTTTCTCTTCCAAAGAACTTTACTGATGATCCAGAGAAACTCCTGAGAAAGAGAAGGTTTGTAGAAGCAAGAGACAAATTTGAGTCACCATCAAGAACACCCTCTGCTGCTCAAGCTAGCTCTTCGAAGGAGCCAGCTCTAACACTGGAAGAAGAATTTGAAGAAGAAGTAGAAGAACAAGCAGAAGAGTATTTAGGTGAAAACCTAGCTCCTGTATTTGAAGACATGGCTGAGAAGTCGCTGCGAGAGTTCTCTGCCCCAACAACAGTAAACATCCAGACTGGACCAGCAGTCAACACTGGGGAGAATGTATTCAAGCTCAAGCCTGCTCTCATCACTATGGTTCAAGCCAGCCAATTCTATGGAAAAGGACATTAAGATGCAAGTGCACACTTACGACACTTTCTAGAGATCTACAGCACCTTCACAATCAGAGGAGTATCAAAAGAGGCTATCTTACTCCGTCTTTTCCCGTTCTCATTATTGGGGAAAGCCAAGCAGTGGTTCTACATCAACAAAGACAAACACACTACATGGGACCTACGCTCAACTGCTTTCCTAGCGAAATTCTTTCCTACAGCCAAGACCAATGCTCTGTGTGGGAAGATTTCAAGTTTCCAACAACAACATGATGAATCATTCACTAAAGCATGGGAAAGATTCTAGAACTACATTGAAGACTGCCCTTATCATGGGATAGAGGAGTGGCTGTTAATGTAGACTTTCTATCACGGGCTCATCTCTAGCACCCGTGAGTCTTTTGTTGCCGCTTGTTGGGGAGCTTTCCTGTCACTTAAGCTCTCTGATGCTAAATCACTTCTCGAGAAGATGGCCTCAAATTCAACATGCAATGAAGAACGTACTCAGCCTCGCAAGAAGGGAGGAGGAATCCATCATCTCAAGGAAGCCGACATGGTCACTGCCAAGCTAGACCTCATCATGAAGAAACTCAACATAGAGAAGAAGGAAGTCATGCACATCAATGATTCCCATATGACATGTGAAGAATGTGGAGACTACGGGCACTCAGCTGTCAGCTGCCCTACACTGCAAGAGGATGTGAACTTCATCAACAACAACACCTACTATCGTCCTCAAAAAAATCAAGGGTGGAATCAATAACCTCGACAAAGTAATTACCAAGGTAACAACCAAGGTAATAATTTTAATAATTATAACCTTCCGCCTTTGAGAGAATTAGTTACTAGTCAATCCAAACTGCTAGATCAAATGACTAGAAAGCTAACATCAAATGATAAAACTTTAGAAAACATACATACTAGAATGGATACTTTTGCTTCTGCCATAAAGAATCAGCATAGCTTCAATAAAATGTTAGAATCACAATTAGCTCAATTAGCTGCTGCTGTTCCTCCACTAGAAAAAGGTAAGATTCTAGGCCAACCAGAAGATTTAGAAACTGCTAACCTTGTTGATATTCACAATGCAACCCAATATCATATTGAGCCTGTAAATGTACAGTGAATTGACCACTCTCTACCAGAGAAGATGGGAGACCCTGGAAGACCCGTCATTCCTATCTCAATAGGATGCCACAGCTTTCCAGAGGCTATCTATGATATCGGCGCAAGTGTCAACATCATGCCCAAGGTAATCTATGAGAAAATATTAAATGATCCTTTGTTGTACACAAATATGTGTTTGCAGCTTGCAGATTAGTCCATTTGCTACCCTGAGGGAGTACTAGAAGAAGTTGTCATTAGAGTGGGGCAATCATATGTCCCAGTTGACATCGTGGTCATAGAGACAGGAGTATATGAGAAGGCACCCATCATTCTGGGCAGACCATTCCTGTGCACAACAAAAGCCATCATCTATACGGAGTACGCCAAGATCGTCCTATCCATCAAGGACAAGAAAGAGAGATTCACATTCAAGAACCGCGTCCTCAAAGCTCCTGTAGCCCCGAAGTAATTCCAGCAATAAGAAGAGCAAGAACATAAACCAATGCCGAAGAAGAAGAACAATAGAAATACTAGAAGATGGAGGAGGACCAAGCATGCACCTAAGGAGATGACTCAACTAATCACTTTGCTCTCAACACAGAAAATGATCATATGCTACCCAAGCCATTCCCAATCAAGAGAGGTGATCCAGGTGTCCCAATCATTGAATGCACAATCAAAGACACCACCTTTCCTCACACCGTCTGTGACATTGGATCAGACTGCAACGTAATGTCCAAACAGGTATATGATGAATTGTTTGATTTACCTTTATACCCGACATATATTCAGTTGTAGATGGCGGACCAATCACTCAGATTTCCTGAAGGAGTAGTCAAGGATGTCATGGTAAGAATTCAAGGACAACATATACCTGCAGATTTTCTAGTCCTTGACATGCAGGGAACAATGATTCTCCAATCCTCTTGGGAAGACTATTCCTCTACACAGCCAACGCCAACATCTACAATGGGTCCGGACATATCCACTTTAACCTACCTACCAGAAAAGTATGCTGTCAATTCAAAACATTAAATAACCATGAGCAGATCAGGAAGCAACGCAACAGGAGAAGACGCCAAGCCCACCGTCAGGCTGCCCAGCCTCACTATGGATGGGAAGACTTTCCTGGCAAGATTGTGAAATATAAAGATCGCTTTCCAGAGCAAGAAGAGAACAAGCGAGTACTTCGCTGGAGTAGCTGGGCAGAAGAAGCTGAAAGGATGGACCAGATCACCAAGAAAGAAAAGGAGAAGATCCTAGCATGATTAGAAGCGTGGGAGAAAGCAAACAAAGATGGAGAGCAAGAGCTAGAAGAAAAAGAAGCAAAAGAGATCGAAGCAAGATGGAAGGAGGCACGCGACGCATCACCACGAGATGGGGAGTTGACTGAGGTTACCTCAGATGATGAACCCACTGAGTTAGTGCTCTCCTCTGTCTAAGTCCTGTCAGTAGACTTTAAATTCCGTACCCTAGCCATAAGGTTAGAATGGTAGTTATCTCATTCAATGCATTAGTAATCTACTTAGTAGCATAATTTTGTTCACATATTAAAATATAAAATAACAAAAAAATATTTCTTGCATTATTCATGGCATCACGAAGCCCCATGTGGATACCCTATGATATTTTTCGAAGGAATATCCTTTGTGGTGGCATAAAAATAAAAATGACAAAAATATAGCACTCATGTTTAAATTTCTGCATCATAAAAAGAAAACTCAAAAAGAAAATAGAAGTAAAATCCTGCTTAGATTAGACAACATTAAAGATAACACATAAAGGTGATCAATTACTCTTTGGCTGACCGCTAACCCATTATTAAATTCGAGCCTCGAGTTTTGGTTTTTCTTTTTGTGGAGTATTTATGCAGGAACAACATCATAGCAAGGAGAGAGACTATCAGTGGCAACCACCGGGTTTCGCATCGGGCAAGCTCGCTCTAAAGAACGTCTACGTCGGATATTGCAACCATTCAGCTTGGGGAGGAGCATCCTCTAGTTATCAGGTGACTACACGAGTGATTTTTGAGTCTATAGACATAAAATACTAAAAATATGTGGGCACATGAAGGTTCATAAAGTCATAGAGTCTTCTGTTAGATATTTAATACAAAATGATAAAAAGATATATAAACCAAATAAATATTTAGTTCCATACTTAATAGAGTATAATTTAAAGTTAGTCTAGGCTAGAGCTAATAAAATTGATGAACATTAAAACTGTTTTGGAGATGATGAATAGTTGCTCTGTTATAATGCTTGCCAAATACTTAGCTGCCAAACTTAAAAATCCTCCTGGTTCTAAGCATTGTTGTTTTAATTGGAGAATTTATTCTGAACCTTAATTGTGGAGGCATAAGTTTGCGCTAAGTTTAGGTAGTTGATTGATATGATTCATGAAGGTTGAGTCGCTATTTATCTCATTCCTAGCATTGCTAAGTTCTAGAGGTTTTATTTTTAATCTAAAATTAACATGATGAGCTCTTGTATGACAAATGTGAATTCTTGTATGACAAATGTGAATTCCTACCAATGCCAGAATTAATATCTCAGAGGATAGGAAAACCTTTTCACGTTTAAGCTACTTGCTCTGTATTGAGTTCAGTCAACCTGTGTTGTATACGTCATGAGAGTCTTGTCATGCTTTTAAAACCAAGAAACACTTGCACACTCCAGTCCACATATGCATTATTCCTACCTTAGGTGTAATCACAATCATTCACCATATTCCCATACATGTTCATCATAAAAAGTTCACCTCCTACTTTGGGAGAGGACACAAAAATATACAAATACCCTATAGGATAACCCCTGTCTTTAATGCTCTAAGTCCCGATTATATCTCTCGATCTATTTATTGTGTTCAAAGGATGAGTGTGGCTATACAAAAGAAAAAAAAAGAAAAGAGAGAAAAAAGGGAGTAAAAGATGGACAAGTGTCCAAGCAATTAGAACAATAGGTACCGGATGCCCGCCTCTCTGAATAAAAAAAGAAATAATAAAGATAGCCCATGTCTTTCCTAAGAAAAGTTTTAAAAGAGAGTCATTCCCAAGAGCAATAGTAAAAATAGAAATTAGGCATAAACAACACATATGCACCTATCCACCATATTTCATACACATGCACATCTTGGTTTGATTGTATGCCTCGATTCTCTGTGGATCCACTAGTTAACTTTACAATACATGTTTTACAAGTATGCCTATCCTTGTTATTGCCAATCCTATAAGCTCCACTATATATACCTTTAGCTATAGGAGGCATAACATCATTAACGCCTCAAAAGAGAACCATAAATACCACATTAAGCTCTGAGTTTTATTCTGAAAACTTATGAAAAACTCTGGAATTTTGGTATTGCAAAGAATTTGAGACATAGTGCTTAACTTGATTGTTTTATCTTTCGATTGCTCAAGACTTATGCAAAAGCTGTGAAGTCCCATATTACAGGTAAAATGAGTAAGTTTGAAGGTTAGAGCATACATTGTTTGATCCGGAGGAAATTTTCGTTTGGAAGCATGTGTACTGGAAAGTACAACAATATTGTAGCAACTCCTGATCCAAATATAATAGTAACTAGGCTTAGTTTGTTTGCCAAGAGACTGGCAAAAGGTAAGCTTAGGGGTATTGTTGACGGTCGTTAACGTCAACTTTTACTAGGACTTTATACCCGAAGGAAAACATGAAAATACACTAGTCTAGAGATTTATCTGACAATTTCCACGAGTTTTGCATATTCTCGTATTTTCTAGGGTGATTTTCAAAAAAGCTGAAAAAGAGGGATTCTAGTGCAAAATAACCATAAAACTTATCCGCCACGGGAGATCACGCGGGAAGACTCGGGAACAATCTAGAAGACACCGAAGCAATGGGGGGCCGGCCAGCGGCCAGTGGGGCCGGCCGGCCCCACCATGGGGCTGGGCGGCACCCTAGGGTTAGGGTTGTGGCCCCCTTTCTGGAATGTTCCTCCACTGCCTCTCCTGATGGATCTCGGCCCTTGGTTACGTCGGTTTGATCCTGCGGTGCACGCGCATACCACCGGACTATAAATATGTGGGTAGACCCCCCTGGAGAGAGCCAATTCATTATTCATCAAGGCCTCAAGCCATCAAGCATCAAGAAGCCTTCAAGTTCATCAAGAGCCTTCTAGTTCATAGGATTAGCTAGATAGATTAGAAGTAGAGGAGATATAGTTCTTCATCGGGATCTGGAGCCCCTGGCGTCTGTCTGGAGCGCGAGAGTTTGGTAATAGATCCAGTTCTTAATTACTTTATTGTATTCATTATTCAGATTAGGAAGACTTTACTCTAAATAGATTCATATGTTCTTAATTGCAATAGTCATTGTCTACTTTGATTGTATGTCTAGTTTAGTTACTTCGATCTTATTGAATTCATGTAATTGCTCGTATAGCGTTTATCCAATTGTACAATGGGTAGATGATAGGCGATATATAGACGTGGTGTATAGATGTCTTGTTTATCTGCGAGTGCACCCTGACATGCTGGGACGTGTGGTAGTTTACGTATGTGACAGCTATGTTAGTTCCTCTGTAGTCCACCCCCCGTATATAGGACTACCATGGGCACGGTCGCGAAGGAGGTGACCTAGGTCTTAATACCCTCATTAGTTGATGCCTCTTTACATGCAATAATGATTTAGGATTGACTTAGTAATAATTACTAGATGTAGTTGCACTAATTAGAGATATTCATTGATGTAGTTATAGACCTACCTCCCTAGTTTATCCAATGGCTAGCTATGATTATGATTAGTAAGATGATCTGATGATTATCCTTAATTATGATACTTGATGATTATGCTATCACCCATATTTATCCTTATTTATCTTGTGACCTCTGCCTGTTATGAGTAGAGTATATGACATAGGTAATATCGTTTATTCATTCTATATAGTTTCTTATCAATATAATAGATGATAGTTTATTACATAGCTTTTCTAGAGATATAATTATAAATCGACAACCTGGATACTTCCCTAGGTAAAATGCTACAATGGTATAATTATCTGTCCGCTTGCAGAACCTATTAGTTTACATTCATAATATATTCATATCTTTAATCTGCCTAGTCACATTAGTACATGTAAATCTATGATAATTTACTAGTAATATAATTGGGGATGACAACCTACTTCATGTTTAGGAATGTTAGTAATTCAAGAGTGACTAGTTGCTAATGACAAGTTAATTATTTACTGACCATTTCTGGTGTCGTAGCTAGGGGTAGGATTTATCTCTGCTTTTTAGTAATGACGTTAGAAATGCCAACAATAATTGGGGTTAGGGTCCCTCTAGTATATCTAGTTCTAGTTCATCTAGATGTAGCAATTAGGAGAGACTAGTTCTTCTAGATCTAGTCTTGTTTAGAGATTAGAGAGATTGAGTAGAGGAGTAGAGATTCTGGAGGAGTTCCAGCATGTCGGTGCTTCTTCGTGGCTGTATTCTTCTGGATTCAGCTCCCTCGCCCAGAGCTGCGTTCTGTGATACTTTTGTATTTACCATTCCGATTTAAGTAAGCAACTTGTTCTTATTCGTTCTTTGGTTCACATCTCATATTGAGTGCTTTGATCTTGGTAATTTCTTGATTAAAGTAGTATTTCGTAGTGTTGGCGTGGTGTCTAGGCTAGGTTTACTTGTGGATGTCCCCTGATTAGCCGGATCTGTGGTAGCTCGCGCAGGTGACTTTATAGCTGCGTTGAATCCTCTGTAGTCCACATCCCGTTGATAGGACTGATAGGCTTATTGGTGCCTGGTAGGAGATTACTCTGTTTCTTCTCCTATTCGGGTTACTTGTCCGATAAGACGATATTATACAAAGTTTACCGGAGTCAGAACTAGAGTACATTAGCTATTTCCTTTTTCTTGATATGATCTAGCCTAATTGTAGGGTTAAGTCTATAGATGTTGTCATCATCACAACTGTTCCCTGTGAATACGATATTTAAAACCTTCGGGTAAAATGTGACACTGGTATGATATCTGTGCGCTTGCAGATAATCCTACTTAAAACTTATTTAATGGAGTGCAGTTAATAAATACCAACAAGCATTTTTAGTGCCGTTGCCGGGGAACGGCTTGCTGATTTTGACTTAGTCTAGCTTAATCTTGTATTATACTTTTATCTTTTCTTATTTTATCCCATTCTCTTTATTATTTTTGTGTTCATCCTTATGGATGTTTTTAATTCTGTTCCTATTTATCTTTATGGCATGCACAAAAGCTTTGAGCCACCAAAAATCTATAGAACCTATCATAACACCTGGCTATGAGCTGCGCCCATGTTTAATTAATATGATTCAGGATAACTCATCACCCGAACTAGACACGGAAGTCTTGGTAGCTAAAACACAATCATTTCATTCCTAAGATTTAGCTATCAATCCTAAACCTTTGAAATCCCACTTTGATGATTTAGACTTCCAGTTAGCTAAGATGCTCATAAATCAAGTACACATCAAATCTTCTTAAAAGAGCCTATTAGGAAAAGTGTTGTCAACTTACTTTCCCTTCTAAAAGGCATTGGGAAGAGTTCAAGGATGGCATATCAAGTGATGCCATAGAAGGAGAGCCAAGCCACTTAGAAGTAAACTCTATCTTCTCCCTTTCTATGCCCACAATAAATATCTCTGAACCCATCTCTAAACCCATCCTTGACCTAATGAATCTTCTTATGCTCTTTCTACTAAACTTCATAATGACCCTAGAAATCTATCAAGACATCATAAGAATAGGAGTCATGAAGATTATAGGAATACCCAAGAAGAGCAACAACAATGGCAGGAATGCGTAGAATATATTAGAAATGCATATGCTATTGTGAAAGAACGGATGGAAGAAGATAAACCTTTAGCACTAGCATCTAAACTTGATTTAAATTCAAATGATGACCTTAAATCAATTTGTTTAATAACATAACTTACCTAAGTTTAGAGAAAGCTTTAGACGAGACCAACCTTGGAGGCATCAATTCATGGGAAATCCTAGAAAATAAAACATCCAATAAATGTCATAGGCCTAAAATAATAGAGACAAACTTGTTGCCTATAGACAACCATGAAGAGAAATCCTTAGAGTTTGAAAAGGGAGATTACATTGATGAGCATGGGAATTATCTCATTAACACTTTATCAAATCCATGCTCATATGAGAAATCTCCTGAATCTTTTGGTCTCTGTAATATTACCACACACGAGATCTTCAACCCCCTTATTTTACCTGTTCATAAAATCATTAAGAGGGTGGTTGTAGATACATATGTTTATCATAAATATTAAAGATCTCGTTGTAATATTGATATAGGTACATAAAGGCTAGTGTTCTAAAAGAACCCACCACACCAACTTAAAGGTATTAGTGATTGGATATTTTATCAGTTCAAAAATATATTATCAGTCCATGTCTACCATAATATATTATCAGTTCAAAAATCAACCTAGATATTTGATATTTTATAGACTAACCCTTGCAGGAAAATTTTCAAAATCAATTTGGATAAGTCATGGGATAAATTCAAATTAGAGATGAGATAGGGCACATGCTGAACTTCAATAACTTTATAGAAGAAGACACACTCATTTATCATAAATGATAGAACTATGAGTATTAGTGATTCATTCACTTTATCTTCTACTACAAGTTACTTTGCCTCAAGCCATGTCTGTATAAAACATGATCTATACTAAAACAATATTAATATTATCTTTTCATTAGCATAGATAGAATAAAAATTAAGTACTGGACAAGTAACCTATGTTTAAAATTTATATACTCCTTCGGGTATGTGTTGTCCACTAATCTGCATTACAGGCATAATAATAACTGGAGTGAAAAGAGTCAAAAGATCAAAGAAGTAAAAGATGGTAAAAGAATGAGTGCAACAGAGGAGACAAGATGTCCACGAACAACTCAAGATACAAGAGAAGAAAAGGACCACCAGTCATTTACCCTTCATCACTTAGTGCCATCATGCTCTAATAATAAAGGCAATATCCAAAGGTAAGTGGTCACTGCTCTTCTCTCAATCTTGGTGCACACATAAGTGTAGACACAAACATGTTAGAGTTACAACTTAAATTGATTAACCTGATTTACTCAATATGATCTATCTTTTAAGGTTGTTCATGGCACCATTCTCTTAATCTCAGTCTTAACCAAACAAGCTAAAATATTTTATTCAACCTTAGAAAGATGATAGTCATACTCATATGAAAATTTATATAGAGATAGACAATCCTTCCATTGGTTAAGCATCAATTCATTCTTTTTACGCCATGTGAACTTAAATGCAATATTAAATGCTTAATCTTTTGATCCTACCACTCATGGCATAAATAAACAATTCATGTAACATCAACTTTATCTTGTTCAATGTGCCTAAGGATAGAGAAAAATAAATAAAGAAATAGATTTGATTCTCGTTGGTGTTTTTCCACCCGCCAGAGCCCATGCACTTGATCTCTACCTTGGTTTTGCAAACAGGACAACACATCGAGCAAAATTTATTAATTCTACAAGTGAGAGTTCTGTGAACATGCACATTGAGCAAGATCTTTGTCGGCTATAATTAAAGCTCTACTTCAACCTGTTGATCAAATCAAAGAACAAAGGTGACATCATCATCACTAGAGATATGCAACTATTAATACCTCCATCTCTCAAGATAGAGATACACAAGAGTGAAAGAAGAAGTTCTATCGGTAAACTTAAAATTCCGTACCCTTGCCATAAGGTAATATGAGTTATCTAATTAATTAGTATTTCTATCTATATTAATAATTTTATTTTAGCATATTCATCTTCATAAGTATTAAAAAGAAAATAAAAATCTTTCTTGCTTTATTTATTGCATCATAAAATATTAAAAGCTCCACGTGAATAAACTTATGGTAACCTCAGTAGGAATATTTCTTGTGGTGGCATAAATAATAATAATAGTTTCTGTATTTACTTTCTTGCATTATGAAAAAAGCCAAAGCCCTATAAGAATAAATATTGTCTGTGGAGGCATAAAAATACAACTATATCTATCATGCGCATATATATTTAATTTCTGCATAATTAAACTAGAAAATCCTAAAAACAAAAAGAATCCTCCTAGAATCTGTCAATTCAAATCAATTCAAAGAATAATTAATTATTTATTGGCTGACCGCTAACCTATTATTAAATTCGAGCCTCGAAGTTTTGGTTTTCTTGTTGGAGTATAATTATACAGGGAACAACATTAGAACAAGGAGAGAGTTTATCGGTGGCACCCACAAGCGGCTTTGGTTAGCTCACTCTAAGGATTATCAACACCAAGTATTGCAAACATCTAGCTTGGAGGAGGAGCATCACCTAGTTATCAGGTAATTATACCTAGACGATTATTGAGTCCAATTTATATAGTCATAAAATACCAAAAAAATATGTGAGCATATGAAGGTTCACAATAGTATCATAAGAAAATATAAAAATACCAAAAATATATGGGCACATGAAGGTCCATGTCTTTAGAGTCTTGTGAGTCCAATATAAATAAAAACATGAATAAATACTTATCTATCTATTAAGGTGTGATCATAGAGTGTGTCTAGTTAGTAAGAGTCAAATAAAAAAACTAGAGAATATTGAAATTTTATCTTGGAGATGATGAATAGTTGCTCTACCAAAATTTCTTTTAAGTGCCTAGTTTGCAACCATGAATTCTCCTGAGTTTCGGATATGACTACTTTGATATAAGAATTTACTTTGAACATGAAATTTGTTGAGGCATATGCTTGAGCTGAGTCTAGATAATTGATTGATATGATACATGAAGGTCTAAGCTACGATTTATCTTATTCCTAGCATTACTAAGTTCTAGAGATTTATTTTGAAAACCTAAAATCTTACATGATGAGCTCTTGTATGACAAAATCTAAATTCCTACCAAAGCCATATATGATATATTTAGAGTTAAAAAAACCTTTACACGCTCATCTTCGCTTGCTTTACATTGAGTTTAGTCAACCTTTGGAGTATAAATTATGAGAGCCTTGTCATGCTTTTTTAAAATAAAGATCACTTACGCACTCCACCCACATATGCATTACTCCTACTCTACGATGTAAGCGCAGTCATTTCCACTTTCATCTAGATCCACCTTAAAAATGTTTCTCTCCTACATTAGGTGTAAGCACCTAAAAATATACCCTATAGGACAACCCCCATTTAATTGCTCTAAATTCTTATCATTATCTCTCCAATTATTTACATTCAAAGGATGCATGTGGCTATGCAAAAGTATTGAAAAAAAAGGAGTAAAAGATAGACAAGTGTCCCAGCAATTAAAACAATGGGTACATATATGTCCGCCTCCCAGATTAGTGAAAAAAAGAGAAGAAGAGAGAAAGAAAGAAAGAATAAAGATAGCCCATGTTTTCCCACGAAAAAGTTCTAAGGAGGAAGTTATTTTCAAAGAGCAAAAGTAGAATTAGGATTAGCCACTAAACACCATATATACGCCTATCCATCATATTCCATACACATGCACATCTTGATTTGATTGAATGCCTTGATTCTCTTTGGATCCGTTGTTTGACTTTACAATATATGAATTGTAAGTATGCTCATCCTTGTTATTGCCATTCCGACGAGCTCCACTACAAATGCTTAGTTGTAGGAAGGCATGACATTATTGATGCCTCAGTGAGATCCATAAATACCACATATAATAAGAGACTTGAGAGTGTCATACAATTAAGCTCTGAGTTTTATTTTGAAAACTTACAAAACTCTAGAGTATTGGTACTATGAAGAATTTGAGATATAGTGCTTGACTTGATTGTTCTATCTTTCGATTGCTCAAGACTTATGCAAAAGTTGTAAAGCTCCATATTTAAAGGTAAAATGGGTGAGTTTGAAAGTTAGAGCAGTTTTGTCTAAACCGGGGGAAAATTTTTGTTTAAAAGCAAGCGTGCTTAAAAGAAATAAAAGTATTGTAGTGTTGACGGTCCTTAACGTTCAAATTTAACCGTCAACTAATCTTCTAGAATGATATAAAAGCAATCCATCTACCTAGAAGCAATCCATCTACCTAGAATAGGGCTTCAACTAATGAATTCCACGAGTTTTGGTGAATCAATGGTTTTGCAGGTAAACGCCGGAAAAGACACACTTTTGAGCTACACTGCAACATAGAATGCCAGAATGGACGCCACGGCAACACAGGAACATTCCAGAAGAGACGAGAAGGCACCACACCGAGCCAGGGGCCCAGGGGCGGCCAGGCTAGACCGGCCGGTCTGGGGCAGGCCCCGGTTACGCCCCGGTTCGCCCGGTTTATTCCACCGCCTTTGAGGAACGATCTCCACCATCCGTCAAGGTTGGTTTGATCCGACGGCTCACGTTGATTCGCCAGGGCTATAAAAGGAGAGGCACACCCCCATGGGAGAATCGAAGAGAAGAAGAGAAGAGCTTTAGCTAGAAACCCTAAGTAGGATTCTCGGAGGTGTCCCTTGAATGGATGATCTCTTGAGTTAGTATTCCAAGAGAGAGCTAGTTCTATACCTCTAGAAGCTAGTTCTCCAGAGGGAGAGAAATAGAGTTTAAAGAGAAAGTTTTGGAGGAGTATCGGCCTATCGGTGCTACCTCTACGGCTTGTATCTGAGACTACTTTGGAGTCAACTTCTATGTTCAAGTAACTAATATTGTTTATTCTATTTTGCTAGTTTACGACTCTTTTGAGTACTTTAATCCTTGTAGCTCTTGTGTTAGAGTAGTATTCGTAGTGTAAGCGTGGTGCTTAGACTTCGTTGCTCGTAGATGTACCCTATTGTTTGGATTTGGTGGTAGCTCGCGGGGGTGACTTATAGCTCCGTTGAATCTTACTTATTCCACTATTCCGTCAGTAGGCCTAGCAGGAGAATAGTTGGAAGCTGAGTATAGCTCTGTCTGTGCTATTCTATCAAACTCCCTAGTAAAACATTTTAACCATAATTTGCTTGAGCCTGAACTAGAAGCCCTAGTTGTCCCCTCTATATCCCTACCTTCTACAGCCTTGTTTGCTACTCAGTTGGTTAAGTGTAGTTTAGAAGACCCTCACACATCTTCCTTTGGGTTCGATATTAAAACTGGGTATACTTATCCGGTGATGTGCTACAATGTATCCGTGCACTTGCGAATTTATTCAGTAAGCATTAACAGATACCAACAAGCATTTCTAGCGCCGTTGCCGGGGATAGATGTCGCTGAGATCACTCTGAACTTATCTTAACCTATATTATAATCTTATCTTTTTATTGTATACTATCACTCTTTACCTTTTCCAATTCTCTTTACCTTTTCTGTCCTTCAATGGATCAACTTGATTCCATGCCTGTCTATAAATATAATTTCATGAGCCAACGCTTAGAGCCAGAGCCGTCCGCAAAGCCAATCTTAGCCTCTGACTATAAGCTACACCCATGTTTAATAGACATGGTCAGAAACTAATCTTTCTCAGGAGAAGACAATGCTAGCCCTTATTCTCACCTCAATGAATTCGAACAAACCTGTGCGTGTTTACGCATTAAGGTTATGTCCGATGAGACTATCCGATAGAAGTTTTTTTCTTTTCTCTTTGACTGGAGAAGCTAGACAATAGTATGATCTCCATGTTGAGAGCGTTAAAGGTAACTGGAAAGCATTATATGCTGAATTCTGCCTTCAATTCTATCCTATTTCTAGGGTAGTAGAGCTCCACTTAGAAGTTCTATCCTTTAAACAAGAGAAGAAGGAGACCTTAATTGAAGCCTGGGAACGCTTTAACTGCTTAACTCATTCTGAACCTAGTCTATCCATACCAGACCCCGTTCTACTTCAACATTTCTATAAGGGTCTAAATAGAAAAACCACGAAGTTCCTCAACCTTGCTTCTGAAGGATCATTCTTGCATATCACTCCTGATGTTGTGAGAAACGTCCTTACAAAAATTCACGAAAATAAAGCATCTCTAAAGAGGCTAGTAGAGGAAGAAGATCTGATAGTTGATCAGGAACACACACCTACCACATCCTAACCTACAACTATCAGCGAGCTTGAACCACAGGAAGAGGAAGAAATTCCACTTCCAAAATTCATGCTTGAGATCGAGGATGATATATTTGCTGATTATGGAAACACCTCGAATTATTATGCTGTTAGGAGACCACAGAAGTCAAAGAAGTCGTCACCTAGTGACAGAGTCTTAAATCCTTCTGAAGTGGCTTTCCTTAAGCAAAATGCTAAAGAGCTTGTGTCGATTATAAGCAATGATTGGTTGAAGAATCAGAGCTTTCCTCTGATATCATTCAAGTTGATTTTACATCAACCACCATACTTTGCCAAATCCACAAGGGATCTTTTGAAGCGTTATATAACCCTATTGTGGGAGTTAACATCATGTCTGCAATATTTGCTCAAGATCTTTGAAGAGACATGCCCTTAACCTCAACAATAAAGTTTATGAAAAGTCCTTTAGGCCATCTTATTCCAAGTTTTAGGATTCTCTATGTCTTACCTATTTATGTCAAAGGGATAAGAGTTCATTTGAGCTTCTATGTCTTTGATATCATAGAGTTTGACGTATTGATTGGACAGCCTATAGAGAGACTTTTGCAAGAAGGACAAGAAGGGAATTTGAACATTAGCCTTGGGAAGAACTTTAAATTGCCTATATCCATAACTCGTGTTCTCAATAGTGAGACTGAGTCACTTCCTAAGCCTGATCCTGTAGAAGAAGTCTTAGAGACAACCCTTGAATCATCATTCGAACCAGACCTCGAGGATGATCCCAAACCACTAGAAGAGGAAGGAGACAGTACACTAGAACCTGACCCTCTAGATGAGTCTGAGAAACCATCTAAGCCTCCCATAGAGCTCAAACCCCTGTCTTCTAGACTTAAATATGCTTTTCTAAATAATGATCGAGAATCTCCTATAATAATAAGCGATAAACTCTCTGAGGAGGAAACGTTCTGATTGATCACAGTCCTAGAAAAGCATAGATCTGCTTTTGGCTATTCACTACAAGATCTTAAAGGAATCAGTTCTGTTCTTTGCACCCATCGCATTCCTACAGATCCTGAGATAACACCTTCTAGAGAACCACAACATAGATTGAACAATGCGATGAGAGAGGTTGTTAAGAAAGAGTTTTTTAAACTGTTACATACCGGGATCATATATCCTGTGCCATACAGTGAGTGGGTAAGCCCTGTGCAAGTTGTGCCTAAAAAGGGAGGCATGACAGTTGTTAGAAATGACAAGAATGAATTAATTCCACAAAGAACTGTCACGGGATGGTGGATGTGTATCGATTAACAAAAGCTAAACAAGGCAACAAAGAAAGATCATTTTCCACTTCCCTTCATTGATGAGATGTTGGAAAGATTGGCAAATCATTCTTTCTTCTATTTTCTTGATGGGTATTCGGGATATCATCAAATACCAATCCACCCAGATGACCAAAGCAAAACCATATTTACATGTCCATACGGAACCTATGTCTACCGTAGAATGTCTTTTGGACTATGTAATGCTCCAGCTTCATTTCAAAGATGCATGATGTCTATATTTTTGGATATGATTAAAGTGATAATAGAAGTTTTCATGGATGACTTTTTGGTGTATGGAAAACTTTTGATAAATGCCTTAAAAACTTAGATAAGATTTTGCAAAGATGTGAGGAAAAGCACTTAGTCCTTAATCGGGAGAAATATCATTTGAGAAGGAATAGTGCTTGGACATTTGGTGTTCGAGAGAGGGATAGAGGTAGACAGAGCTAAAATAGAAGTGATTCAACAACTACCTCCCCCCATTAATGTGAAGGGAATTCGAAGCTTCCTAGGTTATGCAGGCTTTTATAGACGGTTTATACATAATTTTTCATACATTGCTAGACCTCTAACAAACCTGCTAGCTAAGGATGCTCCCTTTGAATTTGATGACGCTTATTTGAAAGCTTTTGAAACCCTTAAGAAAGCGCTCATCTCTGCACCAATCATTCAACCCCCTGATTGGTCGCCGCTTTTGAATTGATGTATGATGCAAGTGATTATCTTTGTGGGGCAGTTTTGGGACAAACTAAAGACAAGAAACATCACGCAATTGCATATGCTAGCAAAACTTTGACAGGACCTCAACTTAATTATGCAACCACTGAAAAAGAGCTCCTGGCTGTTGTTTTTGCTATAGACAAGTTTAGATCTTATTTAGTAGGAGCAAAGATAATCGTTCACACCGATCATGCTTTGCTATTAAATACCTGCTCACTAAGAAAGATGCTAAACCCTAACTCATAAGATGGATTTTGCTACTCCAAGAATTTGACTTAGAAATACAAGATAAGAGAGGAGTAGAATCCCTATTGCCGATCACTTGTCTAGAATGCCGTTTAAGAATATGCAGGAGCTACCAATCAATGACTCTCTTCGAGACGACACGCTCTACGCCATCTCTAGGTCGGATCCCTAGTACGCGAATATTGTCAATTTTATGGTTGCAGGATATTGTTGACACCTCTTAATGTTATCTCTAATAACGGCGCCAAAAATGCTAGAGTAGCGCACCGCCACTAGAATGCTAAGTTGTCATCCCCAGCATAACACCAAGAGGTGTGGTATTAAATCATGCCACCATCTAGAATATAGAAATGTATCCGCAAGCGCACAGATCAAATACCATTGTAGCATTTTACTCGGAGTATTACGGGTTGTCATTTATATTTTCCCAAAGGAAGGTCTACATGGCTGTGTAAAGGTAGTATGTTGACCTAGAGTGTAACGAATAGGCATAACCATGTCCTCTCTACTCAATGCAGGGGTAAGTCACAAGATAAATGATAAGATAAGTATATAATCATCAGCATAAACAGATAGAGACTCCTAGCTATATCATTAGGGTTGCTAGTAGAACATCAAGAGATATTCCTAGGTTATTCCTAGCTACATGTCAATGTATATTATGGTTAGTGCAGTACACTTAGTAATCATGGCTAAGGTTAGCATTACATCTATTTATAGTGGACATACTAAGGAAGTTTGAGAACATAGCACACACTTCCGTCGTATACAAGTCTTACTGTGCCTATAAACGGGGTTCGGATTACATAGGACTCAACAGGAATGTCACACCCGCGATCTACCAAACCTGGCCTATAGGGTGCATTCACAGATAAACAATGTGTGCGCTTACACAATGTTTATCACTCACCCAACGATCAATTAGATGAGTGCTATACGAACCTATGGATAAACATAATGTTAATCTAGCTATACTAAGCATATAACCACAATAGACAAAGAACATAATAACTATGAATATAAGTAAATAAGAATTCATCAATTCAATTGTAGCAATCATATAACTATACAATAAAAGAGAACAAAGGCGAGAGGAGGTAAGAACTATAGCAAATCCAAGCTCTTGATGGCTCCGGAATCCAAGCCTGCGCTTGCCTCCCTCTAGTTCTAATCTAGCTATCTAGGTCCTAGCTAAGGAGCTCTGATTAGGGTTTCTGGCTGATGATCAGACTTTTGAATGAGAATGAATGAATGGGGGCTCCCTCCCAGGGGGGTGCCTCTCCTTTTATAGCCCTGGGCGATGATCGTGAGCCATCGGATCAAACCGACATTGACGGATGGCTAGGATTGATCCTCAAAGGTGGTGGAGCGAACCGGGCGAACCGGGACCCAACCGGAGCCAGGGCCAGACCGGTCGGTCTGGGGTGGGATCGACCGGTCCCACCTGGTGGCCTCCGGGCCCCCGGCTCGGCGTGGTGCCTTCTCGTCTCTTCTGGAATCTTCCTGTGTAGCCGTGGAGTCCGTTTTCCGTTTTCTTGTTCCGATAAGCTTGTATGTTTGCGCCTTTTCCGGTTTACGCCTGTATAAATAGTGAAACACCAAAACTTGTGGAATTCGGTCAGTGTAAACCCTATGTCTACTTTGGTGATCATATTTGCATCCTTTTCCTGGCTATTTGACGGTTGAATTAATACAATAGGGGCCGTCAACAACTCCCCCAAGCTTAACCTTTGCTAGTCCCTTAGCAAAGAAAACTTAGAAAAGTTATTGAAAATATATGTATGTTTAAGCACTGTAGCCATCTCGGAGCAACTCTCCCTAAATATACCTGCAGTTAGAAAAAAATTCTCCTCCAAGTTATGCAATAAATGAGTTGACTTTCAAACTTACCCATATTACCCTGGACTGTGGGGCTTATTAGCTCTTCCTTGGGTCTTAAGCACTTGACAGACAGAAAGACCCCATCTAAGCACTATATCTCAAGTTCCTCGATCAGCTATCATTCTGGAGTTTTTAGAGGTTTTTAAATAAAACTCAGAGCTTTCGATATATGACACTCTCAAGTCTCTCAATATATGTGGTATTTATGGATCCTCACCAAGGCCGTGATGATGGTTGCCTTTCTTTTCATCCTATAACTAAAGCTTATGTGGAGCTCATAGGTAAGGAGAAAACTGAAAGAGCAAACTTGCAATGCATATGTTGTTGAGTCAAACAATGGGTCTATGGAGAAACAAGTCATGCAGTCAAATCATGACGTATTGTGGATGGATATGGTGGATATATGATGGATATATGGTGGAACCTAATTCTACTCAGCTCCTTGAATGCTTTTCTCTCTTTTAAGACTGAACAGAGGTTATGAGCTATCTTTTTCTCTTCTTTCTTTTTCAGGAGTCGGGTATCTGGGTACCCATTGTTTTGCATTGGGACACTTGTCCATCTTTAATTCTTCTCCCTTTTCTCTTTTCCTTCTCTCTTTTTTTTCAAATATCTTTTTGCATAGCTCATAGCACTCCTTTTGGCATTGATGGAGTCAGAGAGATAACATAGGAACATGGAGCATTATTAGGTGGCTAACCTAATGGAATATTTTTGGTGTTCTCTCCCAAAGTAGGAGAAAAACATTTTTTGGAATGGATGTAGGTGGAATGGCATGTTGTTGCGCCTACTCCAGTGTAGAGTAGTGCATATGGAGGTGGGTCTTGATTCAAGAGCATGACAAATCTCACTAGGGTCACAAAGGTTGATAAAACTCAATGCAAGACAAGCAGCATTTATATGGAAGTTTAACTAGCCTATCTCATCATGTTTGGCTCTGGTGGAAATGTAAGCTTTGTCATGCCGGAACTCATCATGTTTTTGCATTTTTTTCAAAAGATAAATCTCCAGAACTCTAGTGTCACTTAGAACAAGATAGATAGCAGCTCAGACTTTCTCAATCATATCAATCAGGCACCTAGACTTAGTTCAAGCGTATGCAACCCACAAGTTTCAGTCTGAGAGCAAATTCTCATGTCAAAACAGTTGGAGCTAAAACTTAGGAAAACTTTTGTCTAAACTCTAGGCATTTTAGAGGTGTTGTAACAGAGCAGCTTATCATCATTTCAATTTAATCATTCAAGAGCTTCCTTTTTATTGACTCTAGACAGACAAACATTTTCATTTGGTTTTTCATTTTCCAAAGACTCAAGCTATAAAACTCAAAAGACTCTAAGGACTCTTAAAAGCATGGACCTTCATGTGCCCAAATATTTTTGGTATTTTTCTAGATTTTCTTAGATACTATGGTGAACCTTCATGTGTTCACATATTTTTGGTATTTTTCATTTTTATGACTGACTCGATAATCGCGTAGGTACACTTACCTGGGTACCTAGGGGTTGCCTTCTCCCAAGCTGGTTGTTGTCGTGGTTGAGCATTGAAGCCGAGCAGTCCTCTCGATGGAGCTCATGCTTGTAAGAGTTGGTGTAGCCAAGAATCTTCATCTCATCCAGAAGTTGCTTCCTTCACACGATGGTTAGTCGTATGCAAGAAGGTGTTCTTCGAAAGTGATGAAGATGATGGTCCCTAGGTGGACTAGCTCTCTTAGAGTCATCCTGCTAGTAGACATCTCACAAAACACCAAAACTCGTAGAACGGATTAGGATAAACAGTTAGTGGTTAGCCGTTCATGGATTGGTTGTTGTGAGAGGTTTCGGAAGTTATTACAGTGCATTCAAAGTGGCAGGATGCTCAATGATTTTTTTTTTGAATTTTTTTCTTTTTATTAAACAGAATTGGAATATGTATGATAATTTTTATTTTATTTTATGCCACCACGGTGAACACTCCTTTAGCTTACGCTGTGTAGGCATGTTACATGGGGCTTTAAAGTTTTTCAAATGTTTTTGTGGTTTTCTATAAAGATGATAAAAATTAACTATGAACTAAAAAGTGCAAGAAAGTAAATAGATAACTACCATTATTACCTTATGGCAAGGGTTCGGAGTTTAAAGTCCTCCGGACAAGACTTCTCGTCGTCTCACTCCTGGGGTACTTCATTGGATCTCGAGGATGGGGACCCCAACGTTGGTCCTCCCGGTGTGATGATGACTCGGTTGAGGAGGTCACCCTCTCTTTCCATACTTTGTAGGGTCAGGCCTTCTTTGTGTAGGTTCTTCCTTGATTTCCTCCTCCTCAACATTGCTCTTTTGAGAGCGATTCCTCCGCGCTGATGTCTCCTCTTGGACTGGGTAAAAGCTGCTAATACATGAGAGTTATAATCTTTAAAATAACAGCGTACCTTCTCTCCTGGGAACTGGAAGTGGACTTGGCCTGATCCATTGTAAATGATCGCGTTGGTGGTGCTGAGGAACGGCCTTCCAAGTATGATGGGCGTCTCGTCTTCTTCTCCCATGTCTAGTATCGTGAAGTCGGTCGGGACATAGTGGTCCTGGATCTTGACCATGATGTCTCTTGCTACTCCCTCTGGAAATCTCGTCGTGTTGTCCGCCAGCTGCAGCTGCATATAGGTAGGGTACAAGGGTGTATCAAATAATAAATCATATACCTTTTTAGACATTATGTTGACAGCTGATCCAGTGTCGCAGAAGGCATTGTAGAATGAGCACTGTCCAATAGTGCAATCAATGGCTGGCGTGCCTGGATCCTCCTTCTTGGTTAGGAATGGTGAAGTTAGGAGGTGGTCATGCTTGTACTCAATAGCCTTGACTACTTGGACTTGCTTTCTCACTTGTCTTCTGTTCTTGTTCTTTCTCTTCTCATTTGAATTCCTCTTAGTTCCTTCACTTGTTGGCTTGACTGGGAAGTAAGCTCCTCTTGGGTCTATAGGGGCTTCAAGGGTCTTGTTCTTGAAGCTGAACTTCTTTTTATTGCCCTTGATGGTGAAACAAATCTTGGCACTGTCCGTGTAGATGACAGCCTTTGCAGTACTCAGGAATGGTCGGCCAAGAATGATAGGACTCTTGAGATCTTTGCCAGTATCCAGGACTACAAAGTCTATAGGAACATATGATCTCCCGATTCGTATGCACACGTCATCTAAGATTCCCTTGGGGTACTTGATCATCTGGTCTGCAAGCTGCAAACACATATCCGTGTACAACAAAGGTGCCCATGGAAAGACTTGGTCGAAGATTACCTTAGGCATGATGTTGACACTGGCGCCTAGATCGCAGACAACTTTAGAGAAGTCATGCTGCCCAATAGAGATGGGAATCACAGGTCTCCCTGGATCTCCTCTCTTGGGTGGCATGGAGTCATCCTTCCATCCTGATGATGCTTCAACGTAGTAACCTGCATACACATCAATAAGATTCACGGTCTCGGGCTCTAGAGGTTGCCCTGGAATCTTACCTTCGTTGGTCAGTGGAACAGCGGCCGCCAGCTGAGCTAATTGTTGTTCTATCATTTTATTGAAGCTAAGCTGGTTCTTAACAGCGGAGGTAAAGCTATCCATTTTAATGTTTATGTTCTCTAGCATTTTAACATTGGATGCTACCTTCCTAGATAAAGTCTCCACAATTTTATTTTGGTTGGAGATCACTTCTCTCAAAGGCAGTTGAGCATAGTTATTATAATTATTGCCTTGAAAGTTACCTTGGAAGTTACCTTGATAGTTGGGCCTTTGCTGGTTCCATCCTTGATTCTGAGGACGATAGTTGTTGTTGTTGTTGATGAAGTTCACATCCTCATGGGTCTCAGGACAGCTGTTGCCTGAGTGTCCCATATTGCCACATACTTCACAAGTCATGCATGCATCATTAATACGCATGACATCTTGTCTTTGGCTCGTCTTGTCTTCCAGCTTCTTCATGAGCAGATCTATCTTGGCAGACAGTATGTCTACTTCTTTGAGCTGGTGCATTCCTCCACTCCTCTTGCGGGTGGTCTGGCGCTCATCATTCCAATCTTGATTGGAGGCCATCTTCTCCATAAGAGCAGTAGCTTGTGGTATGGTCAGTGACATAAATGCACCTCCAGCAGCAGCATCAACATTATTGCGGGTGCTGTTGGTGAGCCCATGATAGAAAGTTTGCATCAGGAGCCAATTCTCCATCCCATGATGAGGACATTCTAATATGTAATCTTAGAAGCGTTCCCATGCCTCAGGGACTGACTCATCATGTTGTTGCTGGAAACTCGAGATCTTCCCCCTTAGGGCACTCGTCTTGCCCATAGGAAAGAATCTTGCTAGAAAAGCTATGGAGCACTTGTCCCAAGTTGTATGGTTGTCTTTGTTGGCGTAGAACCATTGCTTTGCCTTTCCCAACAGTAAGAATGGGAACAGACAGAGCAAAACGGTATCCTTTGGTACATCCTTCAGCTTAAAAGTGCTACAAATCTCCAGAAAGTGTTGGAGATGAGCACTTGCATCTTCATGTGCTTTCCCACAGAACAAATTGGCTTGCACCATGGTGATAAGAGCTGGCTTGAGGTCAAATCCATTCTCCCTAATTTCAACATTAGGTCCAGTGCGGATGTTGTTGGTGTTCGGAGCGGAGAACTCGCGCAGTGACTTATCAACCATTTCTTCAAAAGCTGGTGCTAAGTTGCCCTCTTGTTGCTCTTCTTCTTCTTCTCTTGTAGGAGCTTGCTCCTCCAAAGAACGAACCTCAGCAAGTGGGTGTCCTTGATGGAGATTCAAAGATGTCGCTCACTTGTCGGAATTTCTTCCTTCGAAAGAGTTTCTCCGGATTTT
Organism: Chrysopogon serrulatus; assembly: GCA_015844335.1. NCBI lineage: Eukaryota > Viridiplantae > Streptophyta > Magnoliopsida > Poales > Poaceae > Chrysopogon > Chrysopogon serrulatus. The sequence goes on from JADLZL010002184.1 coordinate 427,047, forward strand.
CAACGTAGTTATCCGGCAGATCAAAACCACTCATTCATTACCCCCGCATAAGATTTCACAAAGATAGAAAACACAAGGGTAAGCCCGCATTGAGTAGGGGTCTATGGTTTCCTCTATCTCATTAGTTTGTTAGGTCTATCGCTATCCTTTTTAATTGCCAATTGCCTTCCCCAACGGCGCCCAAAAAATGCTTGTTGACACCTCTTAATGTTACTCTAATAATGGCACCAAAAATGCTAGAGTAGCGCACCGCCACTAGAATGCTAAATTGTCATCCCCAAGCATAACACCAAGAGGTGTGGTATTAAATCATGCCACCATCTAGAATATAGAAATGTATCCGCAAGCGCATGAGATCAAATACCGTTGTTGCATTTTACCCGCAGTATTACGGGTTGTCATTTATATTTTCCCAAAGGAAGGTCTACATGGCTGTGTAAAGGTAGTATGTTGACCTAGAGTGTAACGAATAGGCATAACCATGTCCTCTCTACTCAATGCAGGGGTAAGTCATAAGATAAATGATAAGATAAGTATATAATCATCGGCATGATGCAGATAGAGACTCCTAGCTATATCATTAGGGTTGCTAGTAGAACATCAAAAGATATTCTGGGTTATTCCTAGCTACATGTCAATGTATATTATGGTTAGTGCAAGTACACTTAGTAATCATGGCTAAGGTTAGCATTACATCTATTTATAGTGGACATTCTAAGGAAGTTTGAGAACATAGCACACACTTCTGTCGTATACAAGTCCTACTGTGCCTATAAACGGGGTTCGGATTACATAGGACTCAACAGGAATGTCACACCCGCGATCTACCAAACCCGGCCTATAGGGTGCATTCGTAGATAAACAACGTATAAGCACCACGCTTACACAATGTTTATCACTCACCCAACGATCAATTAGATGAGTGCTATACGAACCTATGGATAAACATAATGTTAATCTAGCTATACTAAGCATGTAACCACAATAGACAAAGAACATAATAACTATGAATATAAGTAAATAAGAATTCATCAATTCAATTGTAGCAATCATATAACTATACAATGAAAGAGAACAAAGGCGAGAGGAGATAAGAACTATACCAAATCCAAGCTCTTGATGGCTCCAGAATCCAAGCCTGCGCTTGCCTCCCTCTAGTTCTAATCTAGCTATCTAGGCCCTAGCTAAGGAGCTCTGATTAGGGTTTCTGGCTGATAATCGGACTTCCGAATGAGAATGAATGAATGGGGGCTCCCTCCCAGCAGGCTGCCTCTCCTTTTATAGCCCTGGGCGATGATCGTGAGCCATCGGATGAAACCGACATTGACGGATGGCTAGGATTGATCCTCAAAGGCGGTGGAGCGAACCGGGCGAACCGGGACCCAACCGGAGCCAGGGCCAGACCTGCCGGTCTGGGGTGGGACCGGCCGGTCCCACCTGGTGGCCTCCGGGCCCCCGGCTCGGCGTGATGCCTTCTCGTCTCTTCTGGAATCTTCCTGTGTAGCCGTGGAGTCCGTTTTCCGTTTTCTTGTTCCGATAAGCTTGTATGTTTGCGCCTTTTCCGGTTTACGCCTGCATAAATAGTGAAACACCAAAACTCATGGAATTCGGTTAGTGTAAACCCTATGTCTACTTTGGTGATCACATTTGCATCCTTTTCCTGGCTATTTGACAGTTGAATTAATACAATAGTGGCCGTCAACAGATATGTACCACCAGGGGCAGACAGGAGAAAGCTTATTTATGAAAGTCATCTACATATATGGGATGATCCTTATCTCTTCTGAGTATGTGCTGATGGATTACTCTGAAGATGTGTACCCACTGAGGAAGGACTACAGATCATTGAAAAATGTCACTCATCACCATATGGAGGTCATTATGGCGCATTTCGAACCCATGCAAAGATCTGGCAAAGTGGATTCTTTTGGCCAACCATGTATGAAGACACCAAGAACTTCATCCGAAGATGTGGAGCATGTCAGAGGCATGGCAATATCAACTCAAGAGATGCAATGCCCCTCACCAACAATCTTCAGATCGAGCTCTTTGATGTCTAGGGAATCGACGACATGAGACCATTCCTGAAATCAGGCAACTATGAGTACATTCTAGTGGCAGTTGATTATGTCTCAAAATGGGTAGAAGCACAGCCATGCAAAGCCGCCAATTCTGCAAATTCCAAGAAGATGTTTCAAGAGACAATATTTTCTAAGATTCGGTGTTCCAAGAATAGTGATTAGTGATGGAGGAACTCACTTCATTGACAAAGACTTTCGCAACTACTTAATGAAGCAAGGGATTCAACATCACGTAGCTACTCCTTACCATCCTCAAACAAGTGGCCAAGCGGAGACTTCCAATAAGCAAATCAAGAATATCCTACAGAAAACTGTTAATGAGATGGGAACCGCTAGGAAGGAGAAGCTACCAGACGCACTATGGGCATACCGAACCGCCTACAAGACACCTCTTGGCATATCACCTTATCAGCTTGTCTACGGCAAGACCTGTTATTTGCCAATAGAGCTCGAGTTTAAAGCTCATTGGACAATCAAGAGATGGAACATAGATCTTGAAGCTGCAAGAACAAAAAGAAAGGTGCAACTCTCAGAGCTAGATGAATGGTGAGAAAAAGCATATCATAACTCGAAGATCTATAAAGAAAGAACCAAAAGGTGGCATGATAAGTGAATCAAGAAGAAGAGCTTTAGTCCTAGAGATAAAGTGCTACTATTCAACTCCAGGGTGAGATTATTCGGACATGGAAAGCTACGAAGCAAATAGGAAGGACCATTCACGGTGGTAAATTCGTCATCACATGGAGCAGTGACACTTCAAAACCACGAAGGTACGTTATTCAGGGTAAATGGCCAACATCTTAAAATTTTTCTAGAACCTTCTAGACCACCTGAGGAATTGGATGAAATTTATTTCTTAACTTTCCCTAATTTATTAAAATATAAAACCTCATCACGAATCAGGCCGCGACGGAAGAAAATTTGGAGAGAAAACGGGCCAAGATTGCACCCCGCGGAAGGGCACCGGGAACCGGGCTAGGGTGGGACCGGCTGGTCCCACCCCAGACCGGTCGGTCTGCCCAGGCACCGCCTCGGGGTCCGCCGCCTCTCATTGTGAAGTTCGTTCCGTTAGGGTTCAGAATATTCGGCCGTGATCCATATCCGCCGCCGCCTTATCGCGATAGATGCTTGGGACAGATTAGGATGGAATGACCCCTACCCCAAGGAACCAGGACTATATAAACAAGCCCCTAGGGTCATTCTTCTCTCATCCCAAGAGCTTTCCTCTCTTAGCCCCAGCAAGGAAGCTCTCCAATCTCTCCATCTTCCACCGAAATGGTGAACCCAAGCCTTCCCTACACCGTCGAAGAGCCGGAGGAGGTCCTCCCACTGGCGATCATCCCGCCGAAGCAGCTGGCGGTGGTGCCACCGAAGGCGATCGTCCCGGTGCCGTCGAAGGAGGTCATTCGAGCTCGACCTCGAGGAGCTCCACTGGAGGAGGCACGCTTCGTCCAGGCCATCAGAAGGCCAACCATTGCACCTCCAGCTCGTCGGCCGCTTCTCGGAGATAAGCCTCGCCCGCTCGGTCAGCCTAGCATCTCTCTCCCCCAGGGCACCAAATTATTACCTGCAAGAGAAGGGGAGAGGCTGCTGGATGTCACCACCAAGTTTAGGGTGGTGACTAGAGCGAAGTACACCACAGAGAAGGAGCGAATAACTCTGGATGGTGTATGGGTGGATCCAAGCAATGTCAAGTTCAATCCACCACCGAGAGCCAACCCGGAGCCACCAAAGAAGAAAGCAAGAACTGCACCAGTCCCGCGTCAACCTCGACTCAACCTGGCCATGCTAGAGACTAGGATAGACCTGCAGGGACGTACACTGTCAGAGGTTCTCAATACCCCGACCACGGGCCGTGCAACGCATAGCAAATCTAGAAGTAAAGCAGGAGGAGATGCGTCTTAAGAATAAAGCGCTCAAGGCTAGAGTTGAGGAGCTAGAGAAGAAAGAGTAGAGATAGAGATGTATAGACACACGTGAGAGTCAGTTCATTAGATTGCTTAGTTAGTTTGTTAGCTCGATTAGTTAATTCCTTCATTCATTCATTATATAATAAATATGCCTCATTTATAATAAAGAGTCAAGTTTTAGAGTCATCATCTCTCTCTAGATATATGTTTGTTTTTGTCTCCACCTTATTGTGCATAAAAGGAAACAGAAAACAAGTGTGGGGAGACAACCAATAAAGAACACAGAAGAACATCAACAGAAGCTAGGTACGTACTCCAAAGCACTCTCATTTATTGACAACTGAGCTTAATTGAATATCCTTAATTAAAACATGACTACACCTCAAGGATGAGTAGCTTAGTCATAACTTAAGGCAAGAATCACATAAATTCATCTTCTAAAATTCTTGCAACTGTTGGGAACTCTTTGTAGGGACCCTAAGCTTCTTAAGTTGTTGACAAGTATGAGAAAGTAAAACATAAAAACCTGAATTTCTCTGTCTGGTTATTGGAGCTTTTATTTCAAAAAACACAAAAACAATAGCTAAGCTACTCCTCTGTGGTTTTTAAATACCTATAGAGCCATACATGATTATAACTTGCTACATAAGTTACTTATTTTGCACTGAGCTCTGTCAGCTTTTGAGACCCGTGTTGTAGAGACTTATCATGCTCTCAAGGTCAAGATCCACTTACACTCCATATATGCACTATCCTTACACTGGGGGTAGGCGCAACTTTTTTCATCCACATAAAAAATATGTGCTGCTCTTACACTGAGAGTATGCACCCAAAAGATCTTTGGTAGGATTGTGTTCATCTATGCTCTAACATTATCGAGAATCTCTGTCTTGCACAAAGTTTTCGTGCAGGATGACATGGGCTATGCAAAAAGAAAAAAGAGAGAGTTAAAATAAGAAAATGGACAAGGGTCCAAATGTTAAAAAAAACAGAAGGTGCAAGGATGCCTAACTCTCTAGAAAAGAAAGAAAAATTCAAGATAGCGGCCCATTGACTTCAAGCACTCCAATTCAAGCAAGAGAGATATATCCTTTAAGAGTATGAGCATAAATAGAACAGGATAGCCACCATATATTCCGCACACATGCACATCTTGATCTAAGAGTATGACACTTCTCTCCTTGGGACTCTTACGCTGGCTCAGTAACGTGTAAGGTAAGTATACTATTCCTTGCCAAACCTTCAAACTCCACATAAGCCTATTAGAGGTAGATTGCAAGGAAAGGCATCACTCATTCATGCCTAAGTGAGATCCACAAATACCTCATACAATGAGTGATTTGACAGTACCACATTGAGGAGCAGGTAAGCTAAGTGTTTATTTCAAAAATCTTACAAAAACCTCCAATGGTCCTAGCGGTGAGATAAAGGTAATTTGTTCGACTGTTCTACTTTTTAACTTCTCAAAGTTGTTTGGTAGACACTTTGAATCTCACGGTGCAGGAATCACCAGGAATGAGCATATGTTGATCTCTTTGTCCTAAGTTATGTCTGATCCAACCTTTTCTCGAGGACGAGTAAAAGCCTAAGTGTGGGGGTGTTGTTGACGGTCCTTAACGTTCAAATTTAACCATCAACTAATCTTCCAAAATGATATAAAAGCAATCCATCTACCTAGAATAGGGCTTCAACTAACGAATTCCACGAGTTTTGGTGAATCAATGGTTTTGTAGGTAAACGCCGGAAAAGACACACTTTTGAGCTACACTGTAACATAGAATGCCAGAATGGACGCCACGGCAACACAGGAACATTCCGTAAGAGACGAGAAGGCACCACACCAAGCCGTGGGGGCTGGGGGCGGCCAAAGCCGAGATCGACCGGGTCCGGCCCCTGGACCCGGTCGATGCAGGGCAGCCCCGCTTGCGCCCCGGTTCACCCGATTTATTCCACCGCCTTTGAGGAACGATCTCCACCATCCGTCAAGGTCGGTTTGATCTGAGGGCTCACGTTGATTCACCAGGGCTATAAACGGAGAGGCACACCCCCCCATGGGAGAATCGAAGAGAAGAAGAGAAGAGCTTTAGCTAGAAACCCTAAGTAGGATTCTCGGAGGTGTCCCTTGAATGGATGACCTCTCAAGTTAGCATTCCAAGAGAGAGCTAGTTCTATACCTCTAGAAGCTAGTTCTTTAGAGAGAGAGAAATAGAGTTTAAAGAGAAAGTTTTGGAGGAGTATCGGCCTGTCGGTGCTACCTCTACGGCTTGTATCTAAGACTACTTTGGAGTCAACTTCTGTGTTCAAGTAAGTAATATTGTTTATTCTGTTTTGCTAGTTTACGACTCTTTTGAGTACTTTAATCCTTGTAGCTCTTGGGTTAGAGTAGTATTCGTAGTGTAAGGGTGGTGCTTAGACTTCGTTGCTCGTAGATGTACCCTATTGTCCGGATTTGGTGGTAGCTCACGGAAGTGACTTATAGCTCCGTTGAATCTTACTTATTCCACTATCCCGTCAGTAGGCCTAGCAGGAGAATAGTTGGAAGCTGAATATAGCTCTGTCTGTGCTTTTCTATCCAACTCCCTAGTAAAACATTTTAACCATAATTTACTTGAGCCTGAACTAGAAGCCCTAGTTGTCCCCTCTATATCCGTACCTTCTACAGCCTTGTTTGCTACTCAGTTGGTTAAATGTAGTTTAGAAGACCCTCACACATCTTCCTTTGGGTTCGATATTAAAACTGAGTATACTTATCCGGTGAAGTGCTACAACGTATCCGTGCGCTTGTGGATTTATTCAGTAGGCATTAACAGATACCAACATGTAGCAACTCCTGATCCAAGTTTATTAATAACTAGATCTAGGTTGTTTGCCAAGAGACTGGCAAAAGGTAAGCTTGGGGGAATTGTTGACGGTCGATAACGTCAATATTTATTAGAACTTTAGACATGAAAAGGCACATAAATACACACTAGTCTAGGGTTTTAACTGATAATTTCCATGAGTTTTGGTGATTTCACACTTTCCAGGGATTATTTCAGAAAAGCATAAAAGAGGGGATTTAGTGTATAATTACCACGAAACTTATCCGCGACAAAAAAATATCGTGATCAGGCTCAGGAAGGGTCTAGAAGACACCTGAAGCAGCGGGACCCATAGAGGAGAGCAGGTGGGGCTGGCCGGCCCCACCCTGGGGCCGGTTGGCGCCCTAATTCGCCCGATGGCCACCGCCTTCTGGAGTTTTCCTCCCACACTTCCTTGGAACCCAATCAAAGTATTCCTACGTTGATCTAAGGTCGGTTTGATCCGATGGTGCACATGAGATGAAGACGTGGATCGCTGACGTGGCGGTTCCTTACCCCCTACTCCACCTCGGCCTATATAATGATGCCCCAAGCCCCTCCTAGAGGCATTCTACATCCCGGTGCTTCATATTCTCTACATAATTAGGGTTACGGTCCCTCTAGTTGATCTAGTTCTAGTTCATCTAGATCTAGTTCATCTAGATCTAGTTCATCTAGATGTAGCAATTAGGAGAGACTAGTTCTTCTAGATCTAGTCTTGTTTAGAGATTAGAGAGATTGAGTAGAGGAGTAGAGATTCTGAAGGAGTTCCGGCATGTCGGTGCTTCTTCGTGGCTGTATTCTTTTGGATTCAGCTCCCTCGCCCGGAGCTGCGTTCTGAGGTACTTTTGTATTTACCATTCCGATTTAAGTAAGCAACTTATTCTTATTCGTTCTTTGGTTCACATCTCATATTGAGTGCTTTGATCTTGGTAATTTCATGATTGAAGTAGTATTTCATAGTGTAGGCGTGGTGCCTAGGCTAGGTTTACTTATGGATGTCCCCTGATTAGCCGGATCTGTGGTAGCTCGCGTAGGTGACTTTATAGCTGCGTTGAATCCTCTGTAGTCTACATCCCATTGATAGGACTGATAGGCTTATAGGTGCCTGGTAGGAGATTACTCTATTTCTTCTCCTATTCGGGTTACTTGTCCGATAAGATGATATTATACAAAGTTTACTGGAGTCAGAACTAGAGTACATTAGCTATTTCCTTTTCTTGATATGATCTAGCCTAATTGTAGGGTTAAGTCTATAGACGTTGTCATCATCACAACTGTTCCCTGTAGATACGATATTTAAAACCTCCGGGTAAAATGTGACACTGGTATGATATCTGTACGCTTGCGGATAATCCTACTTAAAACTTATTTAATGGAGTGTAGTTAATAAATACCAACAAAGTAAAGCAAAACTTTATATTCATTATGAAAAAAGTACATAAAAGAGGGAAGGGTACATATCTTTATTCTATGCTTGCTATCAAGGGTAGAATCTTATAAGCTATTCTATGTGCCAAGAGCTGGGCACTTCGATGCCATCTAAAGTGCAGAGCCTATAAGAAGTAGGCCTAGTGACTGCCTTTATCATGAATGGCCCCTCCCAGTGTGAGGACAGCTTGTGCAATCCCTCTGTCTTTTGCTTGCGCCAGAGGACCAAGTCACCGACCACGAAAAAACGACTCTTGACGTTGCGGTTGTAGTAGCGACGCAAGGTGGCCAGTACCGAGCATTCTGAACGCATGTATTAAGGTGTCGCTCCTCCAGGGCGTTGATGTCGAGCTCCCGTGCTTCGTCTGAGGTGTCTTCATTGTAGTATTCGATCCTGGGGGAGCAGTGTGCTACCTCTGCGGGTAGTATGGCTTCCGAACCGAATATCATGAAGTATGGAGAGACACCTGTGCTACGACATGGCTGTGTGCGTAGTCCCCAGACTACTGCCGGAAGCTCTTTCATCCAGCGCCCTAGGTATAGACCGTCTTCGCGGAATAGTCTTTTTTCGTAGGGCGTCGATGATCATTCCATTGGTGCGCTTGACCTGTCCGTTAGCTCTTGGGTGAGCGACAGATACGTACTTTACTTGTATGGATAATTCGTCGCAGAAATCCCAGAAGTGACTTCCTGTGAACGTACTGCCGAGGTTGGTAATGATGCTATTAGGTATGCCAAACCGGTGAATGACTTCATTAAGCATCTCGGAAGCCTTCTTGGCCATTGCCTTTGCCAATGGTTTATACTCGATCCATTTGGAGAACTTGTCTATGAGGATATAGATATATTTAAAACCGCCTGGTGCTATTTTAAATGGCCCGATCATGTTGAGTCCCCAGCACGAGAAAGGCCAGGAGACTGGTATCGTCTGAAGTTCACATGCAGGGACGTGTATCTATTTTGCAAAGAACTGTCAATTCTTGCAATGTCGGACCAGATGCTCTGCATCGCCACGGCCGGGGCAAGAGAACCCAACCGAAAAGCTTTGCCGACCAGTGTTCGGAAAGCTGCGTGATTTCCACAAGAGTCGGAATGGATTTCGTTCAGGAGGTCAACGCCATCTTTTGGCTTGACGCACTTCTGAAGTACTTCGGACCTGGTGTTTTTGCGCATAAGCTGACCGTCGACTAGTATATAGTGGCGGCTTCGGCGGACTAGTCGATCGGCTTCATCCCTGTCGCTTGGTAACACCTTGCTTGTAAGATACTTCATGAAGAGTGTTCGCCAATCCAGCGAAGAGATCGTAGGCTCCCCAGGCAACTGGTCGGTTGGCTCGTATATTGATAACACCGCCAACTCCAGTGCCTGTTGTTTATTGGGGGCTAGCGGTACTGATGGTTCGGGAGCCACAGTTTTTGTCGCCTGTTTCTCCTCTTGAATTGAGGGAGTAACCAGACCTTGAACAAAGACTCCATGTGGGACTTCTTCTCAGGACGACCCATATTTAGAGAGCTCATCAGCTGCTTGATTTTTGTTTCTTGGGACGTGAATGAACTCAAGGCCATAGAATTTATCCTCGAGTTTACGGATTGCTGCGACGTAGGCGTCCATCTTTTCATTAGTGCAGTCCTAGTCTTTGTTGACTTCATTGATGACCAATGCTGAATCACCATACACTAGGAGCCTTTTGACTCCTAACTCGATGGCAATGTGGAGCCCATGCAGCGCAGCTTCGTATTCGGCTGCATTGTTGGAGGCTTTGAAGTGGATTTGAAGGCCATATCTCAACTATCCTCCTGATGGAGCGATGAAGAAGACTCCTGTGCCAGCACCTCCTATGTTTAAGGAGCCGTCAAAGTACATCTTCCATTGCTCTTGCACCGTATCAGATACGGGCAGAGTCATGTCTGTCCATTTGACCAGGAAATCGGCCAGTGCCTGAGATTTGATGGTGGTTCTACTGCGGAAGCGTAGCTCGAAAGGGTTGAGCTCTATCGCCCATTTGACAACCCGACCAGTAGCATCTTTGTTGTGCAGGATATCACCCAATGCATATTCTGTGACCACGGTAATGCTATACTGTTGAAAGTAGTGAGAAACCTTCCTCTTTGTGACCAGAATCGCATAGAGGAGTTTCTGGATGTGTGGATACCTCTGCTTAGTTTCATTAAGCACCTCGCTGATGTAGTAAATTGGCCGCTGGACGGGATAGACCGATTGTTGCTCTTTACGCTCGACCACCAGGACGGTGCTGATCACTCTGTCGATCGCAGCGATGTAGAGTAGTAGGCCTCGTCATCGGTGGGAGCTGTGAGGACGGGTTGTAAAGATAGATATGTCTTAAGCTCGTTGAAAGCAACGTCGGCCTCTTCGGACCATACAAACTTCTCCTTTGCTCTGAGTAGCCGGAAGAAGGGAAGGCCCTTGTCGCCGAGTCAGGATATGTACCTGCTCAGGGCTGCCATGCACCCTGTCAACTTTTGGATATCTTTGACGCATCTAGGAGGCTTCATATCGAGGACGATCTTCACTTTCTCAGGGTTAGGGTGTATGCCGTCCTGGCTGACGACACTGCCGAGCAGGACCCCGGAAGGGACACCGAACACACACTTGTTTGGGTTTAGCTTCCATTGAAAAACATTTATGGCTTTGAAAGTCCTGTCGAGGTCCTCGATCAGTGTCGAGGCCTCCTTGGTTTTGACCACCATGTCATCAACGTAAGCCTCACACAGCCCATCATGGATTTCTACTTCGAGGCACTGCTGTATGGCGCGCTGATATATTGCACCAGCATTTTTTAAGCCGAACGACATGGTTGTGTAGCAATAGGCCCCGAAGGGAGTAATGAACGACGTTTTCTCCTGGTCGTCTAGTGCCATGGCTATCTGGTGATGGCCTGAATAGCAATCTAAGAAAGAAAGCAATTGGCAACCCACAGTGGAGTCGACCACCTCGTCGATGCGAGGGAGCAAGAAGGGGTCTTTTCGGTAGTGTTTATTGAGATCGGTATAATCAACACACATTCTCCATTCATTATTCTTTTTGCGTACAAGGACCGGATTTGCTCGCCAATCCGGGTGATACACCTCTCTAATAAAACCGGCATCTAAGAGCCTGGTAATCTCTGCCCTAATCGCCTCCTTCCTGTCCCAAGCAAATCGTCGTAGCTTCTGCTTGACTGGTTTGACTGTCTCGGAGACATTAAGGAAGTGCTCGATCCGTTCCCTAGGGACACTGGGCATGTCCACAGGTTTCCATGCAAAGACATTTATGTTCTCCTGCAGGAAACGGACGAGCGCGTCTTCCACTAGTCATAGCTGTCTTGCTTGGCTCTCTGGGAGCTATGGGGACCTTCTTGTACGCCCTGTTGACCTCTTCAGGACGGTTATGCTGCTTGACTGGGGCCTCAAGTTCAACAGGCTTGGTCACTCGGAGCTAGTAGGTGGCCTCTTCCAAGCGTCCCTTGGCTTCTTCGGCTTCGGCAGCGGCGAAGGCACTTGTCTCACAGGCATGGGCCATAAGGACATTACCGCGTAGGGACAGGATCCCCTGCTCGGTTGGCATTTTGAGAACAAGGTAGCCATAGTGCGGGATAGCCATGAATTTGGTGAGAGCCGGTTTTCTGAGGATGGCGTGGTATACGCCGTTGAAGTCGGCCACAATGAAATTAACGTAGTCGACGCGGAAGTGTTGCGGTGTGCCGAACTGGATAGGTAATGAGATCTGTCCGAGAGGCATGGAAGGCTTGTCCGGCATGATGCCCCAAAACGGTGAGTCACAGGGCTCGAGCTGGTCTTCTGGTAAGCCGAGCTCTAGGAAGGCGTTATGGAACAAGATGTTGAGAGCGCTGCCACCATCGACCAACACTTTTTCGAAGCGGACGCTTCTGATGACTGGGTCAAGGATCAAAGGGAAACGCCTAGCCTCAGGCAGCTTAGCCCACATATCTGACCGACTGAACAATATGGATTGCTCCGACCAAGCTGGGGTTCGAACGTCGGCGATGAGTTGGTCTGGCTCTGATAGGGCGACGATGCGTCGTCGGAGGAGCTTCTTCTCCCTTGCGTTTTCTGTCGCGCCTGTTCCCCCGAAGATGTACGCAGTCACATGCTTCTCTGGGTCTTTGTAGGCGTGGCGAGGGTTCTTGCCGTCAACCTCATCGTCGTCGGACTTGGGCCGTGCACTAGGCTTTCTAGGATAATCCTTCTTATTGGTGCACTGTCTCTTTCGAGCGAAGATACTGGTGAAGCCGTGGCATTTGCCGAAGGTATGTCCTCTGTTCGGATGGCGGGGACAGGCCCCATTCAATATCTTGTCGTATTCGCCATAGTCGCCATCGACATCGCGCTTCTACCCCTTGTCGGCATTGTAGATAGAGTCACGTTGCCGATTGCCCTGGTAGCGACGGTGGTCATTATCATCATTCCACCGCTACGGTGGTCGATCATTGCCGCGATGGTTGTGGTCGTCACGACGTTTGTTTCCTCGGTCATCGCGGCGTTGATTGGCGCGATCACCTCTCCTAAAGTTACGGCGATCGGGACGGGGGCCTTGACCGTGGTCTGGATCCCTATCATCATCCTCGCGTGGCCTGATGCGCTTGTATATGTCGTGGCAGCCATCCTCGTAAAGGGCCTCGTCAACCCGTGCCCACTCCTGGGCGATACTGAACATGTCTTCCATGGTCGCGGGATTCTTTCGGAGGAGCTCCTTCCGGAGATCGAAGTTGCGTGGCTGGCGAAGTCCGGAGATGAAAATACCGATCGCCTCCGAACGCGTGAGGTCGGGACCGTTATCCGGACCTCGGAGAAACGGCGAATGTAGTGCCGGAGCGACTCGTGAGCTGAGTCATGTATCTAGGCCAGTTCGTACTTCGTGCCCAGTTGCTCACAAGTTGGTCGGTAGTTGTCCACAAACATCTCTCGCAGCTGAGGCCAGTTGTGGATTGAGCTGTCTCTCTGACGTAGCAGCCACCGGTTTGCGGACTCCCTGAGTACCACTGGAAGGTAATTGGCCATAGCGCTCTCGTCGCCACCTACTGCTCGGACGGTTGTTTCATAGATAACCATCCATTGTTCGGGGTCAGCCTTGCCGTCGTAGTGCCTAAGTTCCCCGATCTTGAAGTTTCTGGGCCAATTTACTTGGCGCAGTCGCTCGGAGAAACACCTGGGACCCGGGGCCCCGTACCGAGCTCGATACCTGTCATTGATGACATCACGGAGGTCAGACAGATGCGGCTGGTTGACCTCTTGCGGCGCGCTGGGTGGTCTGTTGCCACGGTTTTCTGGTCGGTTGGCCCGTCCTTGGTCTTGGTCCGCACGATGACTCTCCCTGTCCCGATCGTTGGCGCCGCCCCCTTCGATCCGGTCACGTCAAGAACTGCGAGAGCGACGGCTTCAGGACGGTCCGGCGGACGGTTCACGCATGATATTCACTTGGGCCTCCACGGCATTAAGGTGATCCAGAACGGCTTCGATCTCTGACGTGGCCTGCATGTTGCGTAGCCGTTCGACCGCTACAGCGATGTTGGCGCTGGGGGTCTTGTGGACTCGTCGGTCGCCGACCAGATCAAACTCGTTGGCCGGGTTCCTGGGTGGCATCCTCCCTCTTTGACGGACTGCTTGCGGGGCGGGTGGTGGATTTGCGTCAGCATCTTGCGCCCCGTCCACAGCTCCACCCTCGCCAGCAGCGGGGGCTTCTGGGCCTGTGGCTGAGCAAGCCGGCGTCGTGTCCGATCTGCGTTGCGAGCCAATCTTGCTTCCCGTTCTTCATTAGTCTCCACAATGGGTTCCAATTCGTCGATGCTGACGTTGAAGATGGTTCTTCCGAAGCCTGGTGGGTACTCCTGGAAGTCAGCAATGTCTACAAGTCATGCCATCTTCTCGGTGAAGTCCTCGTCCTCAGACTCAGTGGTGGACGAGGGGCTTGGTGAAGCGGTTGCACTGTCCAACCCGGAGATGGAGCTCGAGCCCGCTTCCTCCTCGATGGTGGGAAAGGAGTGACTGGAATTCTCCTCGCTATGGACGCAGTGGATGATGCGCCTAGCCGTCCCCTCAAGGTGGAATTCGACTAGCTGAGTTGGTGGCCGCTGCTGGTCATGGAGTTGTCTCTCCATCTGTTGCTGATATGCAGCGGATGCGTTCGGCATACCAAAGCGGAATGGCTCCCGCCCTGGCGCGTCCCGAAGACTGATCCACGGGCTCGACCGACCAGTTGTCAGTTGCTGATGGTGACGCCCCTGTTGGGCTCTCCGCAGACCAGTGCCTGCATGCAGGATGTGGCCCTGACGACCGTGCCGAGGTTGGACCGAGGCCGGCCCCTAGACCTGATGGCCGTGCTGGTCGATGCGGGCCTGAACACGCGTCGAGGGTGAGGCCTGACTAGATCGGATCTCGAGCCCTAAGCTCGTCTGGCACGGGCCTGCACACCGTGTGGCGGTTGAGTCGCGGCCAGATTGGGATCTGGGCGATGGAGCTAATTGGCACGAACCGGGGAGTTGCGCCTGGCCACGGCCAGGTCGGAGCCTGGTCGTCGGAAGGGATTAGCGCGGACCTGAGTGCCATGCCTAGCCGCTGCCAGATTAGGATCTAGGCGGCGTGGGGGAACGGCGCGGGTCGGAGCCCGACGCCGGCGTCGTTGGACCATGGTGAAGTCGTCATCGTCGGCTTGGTTGCGAACTGACTCTAACTGGTCGATAATCTCCTCCAGGCCCCTTCCAAGATGATCGATAGATCTAAGGAGGTCGGAGTTATCGATCTGCCTCCCCTGGTAGCGAGGCAGCGGTGGATGAGTCGTCGGTCGTGGTCCTCTAGGGTCTGAACCCGGAGGAGGAGGCGGTGGCGCTTGAGGCGCCGACGCCTGACTCGCCGGGATCTCCACGGTGCTTCCCGTTGCGGTGACAGTCCAGGTGACCGAGCCGACGGTGAAGGTAGATCCAGCTTCGAACTCCATGGTTGTTGCGAAGGACACCATCTTGCTTGGCCTAAAATCCGCACGCGCACCCCCTACCTGGCGCGCCAAACTGTCGACGAGATATCGGTGATAGTTCTACCACGGGTATACCAATGGCAGTGATTTATGTGGAGGCACGCGGTAGAATACAAGCGAGATGGAACAGGAAGAACAGCACACACGGTTTACCCAGGTTCGAGCCGCCTGATGCGTAATACCCTACGTCCTACTCTTCTGTTATTAGCGAAAAGAGTTGAGATGATGTTTAGGAGGGGTCCCTGCCCGCCTTATATAGTCCGGGGGGCAGGGTTACAGATCCTAAGATCCTAAGGTGGTCGGTTACAAGACAATTATATCCTAATCGAAGTACAATTGATTCCCTAACCGACTAGTTCCTTGCATGACAAGCAACTCTAATTATCCGCCTGGGACTCCGATCAGACCAGAAAGGCCGATCAGGCTTGGTCCTGTGGGCTGGGCTGCCCTGTGTGACAAGACTAAGGACTAACCGTGAGGGTATAGGGGTCTAAACCCCCACACCGTCGCGCCCTTGCTTTGTTTCGCTCCGCCAATGAACGTGTTGTCTTGCTCTTGGTGTTGTTATTAGCTTGATGACATCACCGTGAAATCATGTCTATGCTATATACGGTCGGTCTAAAAAAATTGAGACATAGCACCATCTAAATACATATACATGTATATACATGATGAGAGCACTTTTTAAATTATTTTAGAAAAGAGTATGAGAGAGTATAATTATAGTGACACTAAATTCTTATTAGTGTGCCACATAGTTGTGTATGAAAGAGAAACACACACATTCTTGGTTCAAAGATGAGGTACGGAGAAAGGTGAGGTGATTATTTCAGTCGAATTAAATTTATTGTTCTAGATATATTTTCTTCTCCCGTTGTAACGCACGGGCATCTTTTCTAGTAATTATCTTAACTATGAATAAAACTCCATGGTATGGAGTCTACATATCTGGGTTTAGGCCCTCATCCCTCTTGGGCCCTAGGGTGTCGCACACCCTGCCACCCCCTAGGGCCAGCACTGCTGTATTGGCCAGCAAAAAAACGGATGCCCATTTCGTTTTCCTAGAGTCAGGCTAAGACCTTTAAAGTGGTTTAGTTGAACCTGGCTTCGAGCTATTTACAGGCAATTAAACAACTAAAAGTTGGCTTACTGAAACCTGATTGAGGGTTAGCCACCTAATCAAACAGACCCATAGTCGCTGAGCAAGGGGACCATATCATCTGAGTCTTGATTATTCTCTTCTCTTATAAATTAGATGGCGATAAACATGATTTGACATATGCATAATGGAAAAAACCTTATCCTTCAATAATCACTACTATAAAAATCATTTTCTAGAGTCACCTCCCTTTTGGATGCAGGCCTCTATTAAAATCCACCTCTAAAACAAGTTTATGAGGAGGTCCACCTTTAAAAATTGACTGTTAGTCTATTTATATTTTTAGATGTCGCCAGCAAGCTGAACGAGACAGGTGGCAATTTGCCTCCACCCTTATAAAAATTTATGTAGCACAACAAATTTATAAATTTTCCTAATCAAGTTAGATAAAGAGAAACAATATATCAAATTTGTATTGGAAGAGACCTACAACTATTTAAGTGGCGGTCTTTTCATTTTAAATCCTTCATAACCCCAAAAATGTGTTTTATGTTTTCGTAATTTGGATATTGATATTTTAAAACTTCTTAAATGACCTCAGATGGCGGAACAACATAAACCAAATTGGTAGATCTAGAAGGCATCTGGACCTTTATAGTTGACTACCTTTTCATTTCAAATTATTCCTGAGAATTCTGTTTTAAGTTTTAGATTTTGATTCTTTTTTTAGAATTTAGTAACTTAGGTTGAGAAATGAAATAAACCAAATTTATAGTACTTAATGAGATATGCAACTTTATAGTTGATGAACTTTTCATCTAAAATCATTTATGGCTCAAAAAAAATTAGGGTTTAAGATTAATGATTTTGAAATTAATGTTTTTTTATTTTTTTCAAGTGACATCGGATAGAGAAGGGGCCTAAAGTTGTAATACTTGACGTTCTGAAACTTTCCCATACATTTTTCCATTGGAATTCACTTTGAATCTCAAATATACATTACAATATTAGTCACTAAAGTGAATCTAAAAGAAACATATTAGTTATTAATCGCAAGATATTTTGAGGCACGGGTGTGTGAGAAATAACGTGCGAGGCCTAGGTTTGTGATTTCAATTCCATGTGGAAGTTGGCTGTTCCTCTCATCCTATTTTTGTTTTGTTTTGTTTTGTTTTTTTGGCTATTTTTTACCTGATTTACAAAATTCTATCTAGAAATATAGTGAGATATTCAGTGTTTGAAATCTCTAGGCCATTATGGCCTTGCCGTCTCACACTGACTGGCAGCACCAGAATGATTAGTTAAATAAGTTTTTTAAAAAAATAATCGTTATCTGTAGGTTGTTGGACACCAAGCGCTAAGCATATCATAGAATAGGGTAAGATTTGTCAGAATTGAATAAATAGAAACTTTCGAGCAAAACACCCACAGAATGAAGCGTAACAGGTAATACGAACACAGGATCATTAGTACAGAAGAGTAGACAGATTTGGTAACTTAAATCTATATTGACCAGTTCCATTCTTCGTATGGTTTCCTCGTTGGACATTGTATACAAAATAAAACCATTACAATCCAAATGTCAGTACAAGATGCATTACTTTCTGTTTTTCTAAAGATAACAAGGAGCATATAATAACTTTTCTAGGGCCACATATATAAATACAAAATCAACATTACACATGCAGTTGAATGCTGGAGAAATTGTCCTCCGTCCCTGAAGCTGTTATAGATAGATATTGCACCAAAATCCTGCCCCATGAAGGCCAAAAATATGCGGCCATCAAAGTTGATTTCAGTCTGGAAGGATGGTGAAGTGAATATGGTAGTTTCAAATGCCCTTGTCTCCTGAAACAACAATGTGTCATTTTGCAAAACAAGAACCATTTCAAACACGTATTTTATTCCCAGGCTTCGCTACATCATCATTAGCATGTTAAACAGCTCTGCCATACTATGAAGTCATGAAGATTTCACCCGCATCTGCCTCTTCGTCTGCATTATACACAGGTGTCAGGTTGCATGTCTGAGTTTGGTGCCGCTGCAAAAGATAAGAACATTTAACATTTACCTTTACTCCCTTTGGTTTTTGAGTTTTCCAACAAGGGAAAAGGCCATGGCATCCTGATTTTCCAAGTTCAGAGCATCTGTGAATTAGACATAGTAAGCATGGTGAATTTCAGAGGCCATACAGATTTGCAAACAGAATGAATGTAATATGTCAAGGACATGTCATAAATTCTTGCACCATGTCATAACAACAAATCAGGTTGTCTCTAATTAATTTGACTAGAAAGAGATAAATCAAATATGCATATTAATCATATTGACTGATTATATGTGTTTTAAAGTTTGAAGGTCGGGATAAAGGCTAAAATGAGAGCATGTCATCGAAAAACATAGGTTAGGACTTACACGCTCTCTTTGTCACAATCAACCATGTCATCCTTTTTGTGCATTCTGCTTGGTGAAATGGCAAATCCATTTTCACTTCTTCCGCTCTGGTGTTTCTGAGAACCATAACTGTCAACTATCTTCAGAGCTTCTATCTCATGAGCAAGATCCTCATCTGCATGGCTTGAGGGCACAACTAGGGACATTGAAGACTTCCTTTGGTATTGACTGCCAACAAATTGTGACAGAACTTGATGTTGATCATGTCTTGCCTGATTCATCAGATCTGGTGTGTGCTTTTCAGAAACCTGGAACCATGCGCTTTCCAGTCGCTGTTCATCATTTGTTGATTCTTTAGAAGTCTGGGTGGGAACTTCTGAACGCAACCTTTCATCAGAAGATGCAGTATTTTTGTTTGTCTCTGGTTCTTTCTTTACTTCATCAGGATGATCAAAGTTTCTCCTTGAATCCAAAGTTCCCTTTAGTCGGTCACTGTTTGATGAGCGACTTAAGACATCAGACTCATATCTTCTTACATTAGGACCAGCCTCTAATGTTATTTCTCCATCCATCAATTCTTCCAGAGGACCAATTTTGACTTCCACGTTGCATTTCAGTACTGTCTCAATTGAATTGGTAATGCTACTCAAAAATCTTTGAGCTCTAGATTTTATGCCACAGTCCTCAAATGCAATAAAAGCAATCGCATGGCCTGACAAATATGAAAATGAGGATTATAACTCAATAACACAGAATAGGTAGCCAATCATTTAATGTGCTAGTCCATATGGGAGAATTTAATTCAATTTCAACTTTGAGAGATGCATTTAATTCAACATTTGTGGATACCATTGAAATGCTTCTGTCAGACTTGAATTACATGTCTGAAGATGAAATCTTAAGTGTATTAAAAAATATACAGAAAAAGAAGACTAATTATTGAGGACCACGTACATTGCTTTCAGTGAAAGAAGTATAAGCATCTTAGTGACAGCAAGTGATAAATGATAAGTAACCCACTTAAAGATATTCCATGTTTATAGCAAGAAAAAGTGAAAAACACAAGATATGCTTACCCTCAAATTGCCTGATTGATACCAGTTTCCCATGGTCAAGAAGTAGCTGCTGTAATGTCTTCGAGTGGCAGTTTTCAATGCATCTTATCCAAATCTGGGCAAGGCTATCTGAGATTCCATTTACCAGGGCCCTTTGCTGGGAACATTTGTCATTCAGTTGATTAGAATTGAGTGGAATTCTATCAACAGATCTACACTCTCCATATACCATGTTGTCATTGAGTCTCAACCGAGATGAATATGAGGAAAGGACCTGAGGGCTCGAGTGCACACTAATTGTTTTGGTGTCAAGTGTTCTCTTAGAAATGCCGAAGGCAGATAATGAATGAGAAACTGTTCTGCTGGATGATTCCCTTGCTATCTCAGACATAGCATCATTGGGTACTTTATGGTCTTCTTGACTACTGCTTTTTTGTTGGTTCATATCTGAACTATGACCACATCCAAGTTGTAGTAGAGCAGCAGTAAACCACGTGGGACGCTCACTTGAAAGCCTTATCTGCTTTTCAGCATCAGAAAGAATCTTCAGTGCTTGTTCTAATCTTTCTAACTCTGCTTCCGTTACTACAGAGCATAAACAAAGTTGTTAGCAGATATATCCTCACTGGTTCATTGCTTAAAATACAAGGCAAAGACTGCCTTCAAATATGCAAGTTGCCAGTGACTTTGCCTGCTTCACAGGCATGCTGCATGACTATATGAAAAATACTAAAACACATTTATGTAATTTTGTGAGTCGGATGAATGAAACATGTAGAGTCATTTTTGTGTTTTGAAAGTACTTCCATCAATCACCAAGTATACTGCCAATATGACAGTCATTTTTGTGATACAAAATAAAGCATGGAAGCAATGATATTTGTGATGAGAAAAGAATAAAGATGGAGTGGAAAAAAGAATGAATGAGATGAAAACACCAACACAACAATAAGGTATGGTTGAATGTACTCACAGCTTCGACCACCAACTGCTGAGCCATTACAGCAAGCAACATCAGCCAATTTGTAGGTGCCAGCAATGATGTCCATGATGAGCCCAGCTAACTGAGACATTAATGCCATTGGATCAGTGCCAGAATCCATCAGCTCTCTGGATCTTTTCACTGTCTCAGTCGTGTCTCCTGACATAGCTATCTCCAGAAGATCAAGCAATTTCTCTTCCGAGACAACACCAACCTTTAAAATGAAACTTTGCAGTCATTATCTGGACTGAATAACTGATATATCGCTCAAAAGTCGTTCCAAAATAAGGAAAACTAAGAAATTTAGCGTGCTTGTTACTTGTGCGGTGCAGAAACTGAACGGCATTTCAACTCCCCAGAAGGAGGATTCAGTACCATAACTTAGTTTTTACAGTGTAAAATTTCAGAAACAATCCATTTTCACAAAACATATGTTGTCATTAAGAGACGAGGTGAAGATGACAAAGGCGCAAATATATGGTCAGTGACAATATTAACCTCAGATTGCGTATTTATCTATTTTTCTTTCATCACGTCTAGGATAAATCTGACAATGAATTTTTACAGGTCTCCTTCACTTTATGTGCACTATGTACATGATATTTGGAGAAAAAAATAGAACACCGAAATGTGCAGAGGCACCACACGGATACAATATACAGAAATAGTCAACTAAATCGGAGATTAAGGAAAAATGCAATACAGATGAGAACAACTTTCATTTTCATGTAATGCAAATCAACATTCGTGATTAAAAGAACTGATTGATCATTGCAAGAAATTTACCAGATCGTTGACAAGTGAAGGAGTTATCTTTTTCCCTAACAAACTCAATTGATCTAACATTGTTTCTGCATCTCGTAGTGAGCCATCTGAATTCAGAGCTATCAAATCCAAAGCTGCCAGTTCAACATCAAGATTTTCCTTGACACAAATTTTCCTCAAGCGGCACACAGTGTCAATATCTTTGATCTTAGAGAACACATACTTCTGGCAACGTGATACAACTGCTCGAGGTAGGTTGTCAGGGTCAATTGTAATAAATATGAACACAACGCGAGGAAATGGTTCATCAAGAAACTTCATAAATGCTGACCACAATTTGGAAGGTATCATGTGGCATTCATCAAGAACAAACACCTTATACCGGGACAAAGGTGCAGATGGCAGCAAATTTTCCAGTAGGTGCTTAATTATGCTTATACTCTTTCTGTTACTTGCATCAACTTCTTTTAGATTGGTACTTTTTCCACTGAAGAAGTCGGTGCACTGATTACATACTCCACAGGGTTTGTTATCACCAGTAGTAAGACAATTTAGAGCTGCTGAAAATATCCTTGCAGTCGATGTTTTTCCTGTTCCACGAGGGCCTTGAAAAAGATAGGCAGGAGCTATCCTTTCCCTTGTTATAGCATTACTAAGTGATTGGGCTGCAATGTTTTGACCAACAATTTCAGGGAATGCCTTTGGTCTATATTTTTGGCTCAAGCTTCTTGGGTCTGACTCGGCCAGATCAGCACTACGAACAGATAGATCCATCCCATCCTGGCTTTTGCAGCTTGACCATCTTTTCCCATCCAACCGGCTTGAAGCTTCCATATCAAGCTCCCCTATATTGGTTGAGAGTTCATCACTTGATGAATCAAATGATGAAGAACCAAAATCACAGCTATTACCCAAAAGTGGCATTCCCTGAGCTGACTTTTTTGAATGTGCCCATTTCATTGAACCAAAT
Source organism: Chrysopogon serrulatus (assembly GCA_015844335.1). Classification (NCBI taxonomy): domain Eukaryota; kingdom Viridiplantae; phylum Streptophyta; class Magnoliopsida; order Poales; family Poaceae; genus Chrysopogon; species Chrysopogon serrulatus. Next base: position 449,561 of record JADLZL010002184.1, read on the forward strand.
GATCTCTTCTTCTTATGCATTGTCTGACTCCCACATATTAGGCTGCTACCTTTTCTTCGAAGTATAGCAGATAGCGAAGGAGAATAATTACTTCCTTCAGATCCTCGATGTTTTCTCCTCTTTGATACATAGCAAGGGACATGTGACCTCTGACTTCTCAGAACTGCTGATTGGTTAGAGTCATCACCATCAAAAGAAGTAGCAGTCCTAGCATCCCAAGAACCAACAGTGCTGGTTTTCCTTCTTATGTGCCTATAATAGGAGCTAGTAGAAACAGGTGTGCAAGAAAAGGAAGATCCCTCTCTTCTACCTATTTTTAGTAGTTTTGAGGGATTTGAAGAGCTGACACATCCACATGCAGCAAATAGCGGAGATGTAGAGCGAGCGAAATAGCCTCTTTGAAATATCCCCATAGTCTCTGAGTTGCAGTTCTCAGTATCCTCAGATTGCTCACCGGAGTTAACATGAAGATCTGACAACTTTGAGACAACTTGGTTTCTGACTGCTCCTTTTTTGGACAAAACACCCTTTCTCCTTCTAGCTATTCTTTTGACAGGAGTACATGATGTTGAACTCTGAACATTGTAGATGCTCACTGGAGGATCCAGATATGCATCACCTTTGGAATTTACCCCATTAGATTTGCATGGACTGTCCAGGCTTAGCTCACCAGATGGTTGCTTAACATCCTCATCTATCTTCATTCCACCTTCACTAGATTTATAAGAATTCTGCCTCCAATTGTAGAGATAAACCTTTCTTCTTTTCTTATCAGTGTTTGGAGGTGCACAAGGTGACTCATTCTGCTTTGGCACTAAATTACTAGAAATCCCACCATTGTATGTAACCCTTGAAGTTGCCACCAGTGACCTAGAACTCAAAGGTGATCTCAATGTTGAGCAAGTATCAGGATCCTGCAAGCAGCGTGCCTTTTGCAAAGCAGTAAGTTCCTTCCTCAAGTGAAGCTCGCTTGGGCCAACACACCCTCCAACCATAGTCCCCATCTCCAGTCTGGAAAGACGCTGACTTGTCTAACAGAGAGCAAAATAGTAAATATTAAATCCCATCACCGTGCAGGAAAAGAATTGAGGCATGTTCACTGCAAACAACTTTAAAGTGTTCTACAATTTAAAATAGGTGCAAATTACAAAGACACATAGTTGATACATCTTATTTTAAGAACATAGAAATTGGTACAAAGCAGTGAACACAATTTCAGCTTCCAAAGCAGAATGCCCAAGCTGCACTTGGGAAGGAATTTAGGAATGCATATCAAGAACAGGAAGTATGGTGCACATGATTGGGGACAAAGAAACTGCAGTCGAGTACCGACAGGAAACTAGATTGCAATGTTTATATAATGTATAGCATTGTTTAAACCATCTACAGGTAAGAATAAGAACAGGTAGATTGCTGAGTCAGACACAGTAAGTGTGCAGATATGTGGACCGATTTTCCTGGAAATATAGAATCTGGCAGACCTTACCAAAGGTTATTTACATTATGTTACAGTAAGTTCTAAAGTAATTTAGAGAAATTATTTTGGATCTTTTAAGAAAAAGAAATTATAAAGAGATGGTGAAGGAAAGTTGATGCCTTTTTATCTGATGCCAAATTGGATGGTCAACAACAGTTCGAAAGCATAAAAAAAAAAAGCACCGAAAACCAAATAAAAGAGCGGCATATGTGATATATATACTGATGGGTATCCGTGGTAAATAAATCATCAGAACGAACCATGATGAAAAAAAATGATGTGCGCATAATGTGAAACCTAAGCTGGTAGCAACCATATTTTTTTGGGAAGGATTTGGTGCAAAAGAGAGGAGAAATGATTTCGTGTACAGTTTAATCCTCAATCTGGAAAGGCAAGGAGGAATCAATACCAGTTTCCTAAAAGGAAGATAGAAAAACGGCACCAGGAACAGGGACGCGATGAAATGAATGTTGGACGAAAAGGAATCCGAAATACTTTGTGAGAAATGGCGGAGGACGAACGCATTGCAAACCAAATTTGCAGCCGCTGAGCATGCAAGAATCAATCCCCAGGAACCAGGAGCTGGAGCACACAGGACTACAGCTGCATTCCGTTCCGCCACCAAGATCCGAAACGTGCTTGTCGAAGAAAAAAGGGGGGGAGAAGAGCTCACCGGCAATCACGGAGCGCGGCAGGTGGGATCGACGAAGGACCTGCAGCAGAGCACGCACGGGAAGGAGGGGGAACGAGCAGTTCAAACTGCGCCTAGTCCTAGAAAGGCATCAAGAAGCCAAAAGGCGTCGAGAAAGGAGGCGCCTTTGGAGGTGGAACCTACATCCATCGCCATCGGGCAGTGAATGCCGGAGGAGACGGAGATTCGACGCAGCACGCGGGCGGATTTAAAATCTTTCCCCCACCACCCCTGCTGTCACAGGCGCAGGCGGGCTTCTTGGCTTCTTGCTCGGTGTGTTGTGTGTTCGGTGTTCCCTCTGCACCACAGTACGGTTTGTCGGCTGACACAGAATATAATGCAGCAGAAATGGATCTCGTTTTCCTTTTTTTTCCGCGGAAAAAATGGATCTCTTTTCCAATGACAATCAGACGGATAATAAAATCAGGAAGGTTAAAAGGCATTTAGTTTTCTTTTGTGGTTTTCTTCTGTGGAGAAATAGCCGTTTTGGTCTGACGAGTAACAATTATTGTCCAAGGTTTAATTTCATCTTTGAGGCATCATCCTTCGGAGGAAAATTTCCCTCATTTGTTTTTCTGTGGGAATAAGGGACTAAAGTATTGATCTTTTTTTTACTAAAAATATCTTTTTCATCACAAGTGTCTCTTTTTTTAGTAATACGAGCTGTCAAGCTATGTTCAAAACATTGGTTATGCTTTGAGTTTGAATGAAATACATGGTTGTATGCGCATAGTGATCAATTACCAGCATAAATTATTGTACATTATCTTTGTATATAAAATACACCATTTTCGTCCTACAAAAGATATACTTATAATTTGTTCATAGTCAAACTATAGGCCTATTTGGATAGACCTAACTAAAGTTTAGATAGCTAAAATTTTGAAGTAGAACTTTAGCCAACTAAAAGTTTTCTAACTAAACCATAGCTAGGGTGTTTAGATGTTCTAGCTAATAGATTCAATTTTAAATTTTAGTTGGCTTGAAGTAGCTAAATCCAGTTACACTTTAGCTAGTTTTTTAAGTGGGCTGTTTGGATATCTAAATGCTAAATTTAGCTAGCTAATTAAAGAGCCGGTGCATCTAAATAGACCCTTTGTTTAATTAAGTTTATGGAAAATATAGGAGAAATAGATATGTTATGAAAATATATTACATGATATACTTATTTAGTATGATGAGCATTAATGTCTTCTTATATAAATTTAGTTAAATTTAAGATATTTTCTTAGAGACCCAATATAAATGCAGACACTTCCTCTAACGGACACTTTAATTCGAACGTGAGGAAAGAAAACTAGAGACCAGTAGTGTACAGTAGCAATTAGGTAGGACAACGGGTAAGAAGATGCTAGCCTGTGAGGCCCTTTTCCATGCTTGACATATGCACCGGCATTGTAAAAGGGAAAAAATATTCACTGTTAAGTTTAATTTAAACCATTAATTGCAGCAAACTCTAAGATTCCTATGCTAGTTACTATATTCATGCATTCCAAACATATATTCCTATAAAACTTCTGTGCTTTTCTATTAATTAATCTGCTTTATATCTCCATTCTTTTTTCTATTCCTCTGTTTTTTATCATTCATGTTTTTACATCTTTTTTTTTTTGTGAAACAGGCCCTAAATCTTTAATTTTACAAGCCTATGAATTCTGAAACTATAATTTTTTAAAAAAAAATACAGCAAATTTATTAGATGGAGGAAAAGAAAAACAAAGTGCAATTACAAAGTTTCAAAACGAAAAAGAGAGAGAAACCGCTACTCGGCATCGAAACAGGGCGTTCAAACTTTTAATAACTTGAAAATCAGTCGGTTTCAGGTTCACGTGTTGTGTTTTCTTGGAATTTGTCACTGATTTAGGCAGTGGTTTGTCCGTCAAAGCACGGGCCGAGGTCATCAACGCTGTTTCTTTTTGGCAACTCCAGTTCATCAAATAAAATAAAGAACTGGGCCACAGGCGCACACAGCCGTGGAACACAAGCATAAAATACGCTTGGTCCTGACAATGATGAGTTTCTTTTTTTTTTTAATGACGAACGGAGTTAACAAGGGATGATAGTATTCAAATTAAGGTTCAATTAAGCAACACACGCTGGGGAGGATTGGAAGCCACACAGGGTAGGCGCGAAACGAGACTGCAGAGTTTGTTTTTTTTTTTTTTGCTTTAAATAAATAAATAAAAATGATGAAAAACAACAATAAAGGTTCGTTTGGATGGTTATATAAGTCAGAGTCGGCCGATTTGCTGTGCTATTATGGATAATAAGTCCAATTTATAAGAAAACAAAACATGATGATTTTTGGTTTTATAAAAAAAGAAAACCAAGATCCAGCCGCCTCAAGTCTGAAAGCGGAAGGCGGTAAAATTGGCAAACCATACTATATACGGACCGTGGCACTGCTTGCGAACGATGTACGCGCTGAAACAAACCTCCGTTCACGCGGATCGCACGGAGGTGATTAATGCCGACGTGAGTGGTATTATTGCAGCCTTCAGACTTCAATTCGAAATATAACATTGCAACTTTGGATTCCTTTATTATGTGTTTGGATCCCATGGTTAGTAAACTACTCCCTCCAGACCGGTTTATAGGGCGCCCTCCCGATTTTCATTTAGCTAGTTTTATAGGGCGTGCCAGCTAAAACAAGTTGCAGGTCACCTCGACTACCAGCTGTCACTTTAAATACGCTCGGTTCATATCTTGCAAGTGTGCCGCTGGACTGTGGGCCAAAGCTAAGGTTGCATGGCGGCATACATAAAAATTGAGCTCCAATTAATGTGCCGCTCACAGATTTTACTGCCTCCGGCCATGCAAATTGTTCTTCCTTGGTATCGGAGAAATTCTTATTACGCCTAACAAACTGGCCCGGAGGGAGTATGAGATAATTTTTTGATACTAATTAATTCGCTATTAGTATATATTTGCTATAACACCATACTATCAAACCTAGATTTATTAGACTTAAAAGTTAGTCTTGTAAAATTAGTTTTGTTAAAGATTTGATTGGACAGATCAATTTTTTTTCTAAGGGATCAAATACCCGACTTTTCCATCAATTCCATGGGCATCCTTGTTCTTTTTTTTTTTTTGAACCTTGGGCCTCCTAGTTCCTAGAGTTGGAGAATCCTCACTTCTTTACTTTTCCACGCACGGGCAAAAGGGAACTACGGAGATGGATGATGGAGCACTGATGATTCATGCGTGTCCTGTCATGTCGTGTCGTGTCGCGCGGTAAAAGTGCAGCAACAATGCATGGGCCGCCAGCAAGGTTTTTTTAACCGTTGGTAAACCAGCCGGTTTGGCCGGTTACCGACCAAACCGGTGCGGACCGGCTCGGTTTGGCACCGGTTCAAACCGCTAGGGATTTTTAAATTTGAAATTTGAATTTAAAAAAAATTCTAGAAAAAATCCTAAAAATAGTTCATGATTTATAGAATCCAATGGTGTCAAAAATTTTCAAATTTGAGTTCGTTTAGTATTTATTTAGACGTTTAGAAATTTGAAAAAAAAAAAAAAAAAAGAGCCGCCCATTAAGGCCCATTAAATCATGAAGGTCGAAAAATATACTAAACGCACTCAAATTTGAAAAATTTTAACATCATTGGATTCTATAAATCATGAAGTATTTTTAAAAAATTTTCTAGCATTTTTTTAAAATATTTTTTATTTTTCATTTGAAAAATTTTGACATCATTGGATTACCGACCCAGGTAAACCGCTCTAACCGATCGGTAACCGCCCCTAACCGGCCGGTAAACCGGTCATAACCGTTTGAACTACACTGCTTCAAAATTCAAATTTGAAATTTGAATTCAGCCGGTTTTTTCGGTAACCGATTCTTACCGGCCGGCGGTTAAGCGAAATCGGGTGGGCGGTTTTTTTTCCCACCTAACGGTAACAAAAACCTTGGCCGCCGGAGGAAGGATCAGGAGGAACAAAGGCGGCAATGGACCAGCAGCGAATGCAGTAGACCTCTCCAACAGAGAGGATTTCTCTTGAGATACTCCCTCCGTCCCAAAATAACTGTCGCATTCGCTTCCCGAGACACAATTGCCGGTAATTTTTATAAATAGTAAATATTATCGATTAGTATCATAATTGGTATCATCGGAAAGATCTTTAGATCTAGTTTTTTAACAAATTTATTCAGAGACATAAATATTGCACGTATTTTCTATAAATCAAGTCAAACGTGTGGCACGAAAATCGAAGACGACAGTTAATTTGGAACGGAGTAGTACTGCGGTTGGAGTGTCGGAGGAACACGCCCACACATCAACTTACAACAAGGTCAGAAGCATGGCATATAGATAATGTAGATCAAGTGCAATGCAATTATCAGAATGCAGATTGTGCGCCCACTCCCACAGACCACAATACAACATCTACCACACAGTTTATGAATTTGTGTGTATGTATATATACATATTCTCTTTGCGTAGAAAAAACAAAATAAAGTGGCCATGGCCTTTTTAGAACCCTGCTTGCTTGAGCTGGTTGGATTGGATCATCAGTCAAACTTAATAATACCATTAAACTTCTAAAGCCATCCCTTCGGGGCTTTTTTTCTTTTGAATCATCCCTTCGGGGCTTTCTCTGCAGTCTTTCCCCTTCTCTGTATCTCCTTTTCATTCTGCATTTACAATGAAAAATTAGTAGAAATAAATAACATAACTAAAGTATGTTAGCTGACGTGGCATGTTTGTCTCAACGCTTACATGACCTGATAGATGGGACCCAAATATCAGCCGCAAGGCTCATTTTTCTCCCTAAATTCCTAAAAAAAAGTCATGTTTTCCATATGATATTGGATGAAGATGACTTTTATATGAAAATTATATCCCTTGATTAGATCTATAGCTTTTTAGTTTTAAGATTTTCATTTGAGGTCGTTAAAATGGTAAAAAGAAAGTAATATAAAATTCAATAGCATGTTAATCGTGTATAAGAGCTTATCACCTTTTTAAAAAAAATTCATCTCTCAGTGTAAGTGTATGATGACGGATAAAATATGTTAACGCCAACTTAGGCATGCTTCAAGCAACTACTCCCTCTGTCCCAAATATAGTGGACGTTTTAAGCTTTAGGGGAGTTAGACCATCCGCACTCGTCATCCTCCAAATTCATCCTCTACAGAGAATATTCCGTCCTGGTCATCAAGATTCTCTGCTCTATACCACTTTCTCCCGCACCCATCCATCCTTTATATCTCTACTCTATATGCGTGGGACCCATGCGTCAGTTTTTTCTTTTTTATTTCCCCACCGGAATCCCACCTTCCCATTCTCTCTCTCCTCCCTTTCTCTCACCTCTATCCATTCCCGTGTTCTCCCGAATCGGCAGGCGGCAGCGAGCACTGGGCCAGCGAGCTCCGCACGGCGCTGGGCGGCGAGCCCGTCGCTGGCCGGCGTGCTCGGCGCACGGCGAGGGCGGCGGGCGAAGCTCCGCTCGCGGGCGGCGAGCTCCGCTCGGAAGCGCTGCGCCAACTTCGGCAACGCAGCGGCAGCGGCAGCGTCCGGCAGCGGCGCCCGCAGCTCGCAGCGCGGCAGCGCTGCGACGCGCAGCGCTGCCGGCAGCAGCGGCGCGGCAGCAGCGAGCGCAGCCGGCAGCGGCGGCAGCGGCGCGCAGCGCCAGCACGGCCAGCCGCGGCGCGTCCGAGCGGCAGCGCGTGGCAGCGCGGCGCGGCAGCAGCGCGTCCGGCCAGCGCTGGGCGGCGCGGCTTCGGTCGAGCGCTCCTCCCGGCGCCCCTCCTCTCCCTCTTCCCCGGCAGCGAGCGCTGCGGCCGCGTGGGCGAGCGCTAAGGGGCGGCGATGCCGAAGCACGCGCTGGCCGGGCGATGAAGCGCGCCGGGGGGGAAGGGTGAGCGGTGAGCTTCCTGCCGCGGCCGCTGCCTGGCCCCAGCGCGGGTGGGCGCGAGGCTCGAGTCAGGGTCCTTTCCTGCCGAGGTGGACGCGAGGCTCGAGCTGCGGTCTCTCCGGCGGGGGCGGCGGCTCCTCCTCCATCTCCTCCCTCTCTCTCTCTCCCTCCTCTCCCCCTCCCCTCCCTTCTCCCTTCCCACACGCCGTGACGCCGATGTGCAGCGTGGGGCCCGCGCCACGCAGCGCTCCCTGACGGCCGCTACCGCTCTGTGTTTGGCGGGCGGGCGGCTGTTCCAGGACGCCACGCCGGGCGTGGCGGATGCTGCCGCGGCGCCTCCGTCCGAATCGGGTGACGGGCGCTCCCGGACGGCCGGTTCCCGACGCTAGTGCAGATGGCCTTACTTAAGTCCACCATCAAATGACCTATATGCTCCTACAATTTCAATCATTACATGTCCAGACAATACTGTGTAGCTAGAGGAGGTTCACCATATTACGATGCATTAAATGCATGTACAGACACATTCGGTAGACCGCAAGACATCCACTTGCATGCACAATTTTCATTAAACTAATGAACAGTTCACCAAAACAAAATTGATTGCAAGAAATCCACTTGCTTTTTTTACTTTTTTATTCCATGTAATGGACGACAGCAAATTGATTGAATGATGGGTGATGTACTCGCGTACTACTAATTGCGCTGCCAGACCCTAAAACGTCTTTCATTTTGAAATTCTTTTTGAACCCTCAAACGTCCATTATATTGGGACGGAGGGAGTAGAGCCCATAGCAACATCGTGGACTACGTGGAACGACGGCGGCGTGAGGAAAAAAAGAATACAAGTGCAAAAATAACATCTTCCTCATTCTCAGTCTAAGAAATTATTAAGGTAACCGTTGTGCTATCGAACAATTCAACAAATGATCATGATTTCATTATAGTGCCTAGCAAATTTGAACATTAGAAACCGCATGGACTCCTAAAAACAAATGGAAAGTGTCATCAACCAGTAGGAGAGCACACAAACAAGCAGAGCCACGACGACTCACATACTTAACTAGCATTTTCGAATCCCTAAACGATCGAGACCTGACCTTTACTGCTAGATTCTGTGTAAACACGATTCCACGAAGACGAATGTAGTCAGGACAGCGCGGCTTAGCCAAACCTGGTCAGCAAAAAACGGATCCCCATCTCGTTTTTGTAGGACCAGGCTAAAGTGTCTAAAGTGGCTTAGTTGGGCTTAGCTTCCGACTATTTACAGCCAACCAAACAGCTAGAAGTTGCCTTTATAGAGCTTGGTTGAAGGCTAGCCACCCAACCAAACAGGCCTAAAATGACTGTGATCTAACTTTAAAACGACTGCTTCATCACAAATGGCACAGTTGGAATCTAAATCACACAACTCAGTAGACTACAGAACATAGGTGCTTGAGGGCCACAGACTACAACAGTTTACAGCCGGTCAGTACTCGTAATTACTGACACTAGATTTAGAGGCATCTCAAGCACCAATGCCGACAGTATCCAAACAGAAATATTCAAATCTATTAGACTGCCCTACCCGGAAGACTCAGCTTACAACTTGTTAAAGGCTCCATACTTCTTGGAGCATCATCGGAATTCAGGCCTTGGCCCTCTTGCTTCCTGTGCAGGAGGGGCACTTATACTGCTTGATGTGCTCCGCTTTAGCTGGGGTGATCTTGACACACTTTCCGTGGAACCATGTCTCGCATAAGTCACAGCAGATCCAGAAGTCGTCATAACCTTGGCCACATGCGCCGCAGAGCGCACTCTCATGGTCTTCCTGTGGTTCCCCTTCCTCACCTTCACTCTCCTCCTCGTCCTTTGGAGGTGGCATCTTTGGGACCCTTAAGTTGGGTTCTGCCTGGCGCGAGGGCTGTGTATTCATTAAACATTCAGCATCAGCCATCAAAGGAGAATCATTGAGTTAGGTGGCTGATTGTCATGTCAAACCATATAGCTATGTGATACAAAAAAACTACATACCTTTGAGCCAGATTTGTTACTCTTATTGTTGCTTTTAGGAGTTTTTTCTTTGGGCTCTTTCTTAGCAGTTCCTGTGACAACCTCATATATGCTGGGAAGGTTATTGATCATGGTGAAGAGGCGTTTCCTGCAAGGCAACCCACCAGAAGGTGACTCAATCAGACTGCTTTAATTATACAGAGAAAAATTAGTCCTGCATGATCAAAATCTAATAATCTATAATATGGAATTCAGGAGACATCAGGAACAAGGATTTCACATTAAACATATACAACATATGATCCAAAAGGTAAGACAGCGCTAGAGTAACAGTGGAATACGGCCACAATTACTGTCAAACACATCAAAACACTCCAGTACAATATTTTAACGTCATTCTTAAAGACTTCGGCGAACTTGATGACAACTAATTGGTCCTAAACTTTTTATTGAACAAGGGTGAATCATGAGAAAATAACCAGTATTATTTAAACCACTATTGCGTCTAATAGATCTAATCCACAACAATGTAGCAGCCAATGCTACTATTCCTAATGATGAATATGCAAACTGGTTTGTTTACAAAACATTTGATCTTCAATCATGCATTCAATGCACCAGCTGACACATACTTAAACAATAACAAGATAGGCCCAGTAGCACCACAACACTATAGAGATGATAACATAGAAGTAACTGGACACATGAAATGTTCATATTCTAAGCTTCACCAACATAAAAAAAAGGTTAGACCTCAAAAGCGACACTACACCCAAAATAGCTGACAGCTGCCACTATCTGACATCAACTCAAACAAGGATTCTGTAGTTGTAAGTTGACTGCTCAACAACATTAGCAGATGGAATGTGCAATTGTTCAATGAAAAGATGTGCAACTAGTAATCTCCCACCCAAATGTGACAATGGGGCATATTTTCCAGACATTTCATTGGAAAAATTAGAAGGGGGTTATCAAATATTGTTTTCCAGCTTTGTGCTCTCTTATCACTACCCATCTCTTTGTACTCATTTCTAAATTAAAACTCACTCACTTTGGATTTTTGATAAGAAAAAACACAGTGATTGCATTTTGGTTTTTTGAAAGTGAAAAAAGGAAACTCGGCCAATAGGGAAAGAGTACCATCCCCACGGTATTGTTTGGAAGAAGAAACTTAGTCTTCAACTGACCAAGAAACCCTGGAACCTGGACAGAGCAGACCTTATAGGACCACATTGTAACCTAGGCTGGCGGTTGCCACCGTTACCATAGGCCAGCTCAAGCGAGGGAGGGTTTTCAAACAGCCCTGAAATTCGCTCCCACGGGGAGTTGAACCCAGGCAATGGGGGTGCTAATCAGAAGTCACAACCGCTAGGGTATGCAACCTTTCACACAAAGAACATGAATACTCATGAGAAACAATAAGTGGTTCCTAAACTATGACATACTTGAGGGAGGTCCATTCACAAGAAACATTTATGTAACAGTCAAACAGAAAAATCTTATCTTAGAATAAAACAAATGGAATACCTGGATTCCTTGTCGAATCCAAACCTTGCTCCAAAATAAAATGCAACAGACATTAGCCAAGAATCACTATGCACTGCAACAAGTGATAGCCAATCTTTTTCATTCATCCCGTCACGAGCAAAATTAATTCCCAGAGCTGGCTCTGGGAGTTCAGGAGGGACCTCCTCAGCAGGCAAGTTCACTTCCCAAGTCTCATTGGGAAGTCCATATAAACATAGGTTCTCCTTCTCTGCGCAAAACAAAAGAATATAATATCTCGAATAAGTTATTTGCAGTTGTTTCAGGCTCTAAACCTAATATAGCTAACTTTAAACGAAAATGAATCAAGGGGCAGAAAGCTGAGACTCTAAACACAATTAAAAACAGGATGAATAGGGGAGACTAAATTGATCATATGAGATTAAGGGGGTGTTTGGGACTGCTCCGCTCCACGTTTTCCAGCTCCGCTCCAAATTTTTTAGCTAAACGGTTTCAACTCTATGCACGCAACTCCAGAAAAAAAAGGTGGAGTTGTGAGAGCACCTAAAGCGGTACTCCACAAACTCCAGAATTTTGTGGAGCTGCTCTATGGTGAAATTTGTGGAGGAGTTTGTGGAGCAGCCCCAAACACCCCCTAAGCATTCCATCTCTCCTACGTGTTCTTAAAAACCACAGATTGAACTTCCATGCAAAAAAGGAAAGGGGACACAAAAGGGTAGACTTTGTGACCAAAAGCATGAAAAAGAGGCACACTGGACATGAATAAATCAGTTCCATATTCCATATCAACAACCAATAAAAAGACTATTGCCCATGCACATTGTTTGCCTTTCCCACCCACAACTTTTGATCAGTACTGAACAACTCATCTTTTGATTTCCAGTAACACCTCTTGGTACGAATTTCCTGTGCTAAGAATCTAATAATGTTGGCAGTTTAATGTGGTATACAGATATAGATTTTGAACCTACTACGCATCAGTAGGGAACAAAACCATAAATGTGACATTAATAACCAAACATACTAAATCCATCCCAGAATAAACCAGATTCTAGCAACCCAAAATACAAAGCTTTCTGGTCATATCCACAATTATAAGCGACCAGGGTACATGCATTTGTTTGCCAACTTCTGTCACCATCGACTTAGGTGGGCATTGACAAGGTGGGAAATAAGGAGTTGAATCCAGGGAAAGGTGCAGTCAGTGGCAAAGTGTTTGCAATACATTGGTGTCCAGAAACCGAGTAATAAATAAAAATAAAATTTTTGGTGTCTAGAAACGGAAATCAATGTTGACTTGGATCAGGTAAAAGAAATGATGCTACCCTGACACTCCCACTACCCGACACCAGTGCCTCACTGACGAAGCCTCCCGAAAATGCCCCTCGTACAGTTGCAGCAGACGTCGCTGTCCGTGAGCATAACAGTAAATGGACAGCCGCACGACTTTTGGAGACGACTGGCCGGCCGTGCGGTCGACCAGCTCATCAGAAGATAAGGATTCCCTCCCTTCCCCGTCCGCCTTTCCGCTTTCCCACCCCAAGATGAACAGCGCAAGGAGTAGTAGTAGCTAGAACGTCGCGAAACCGAAAGCAAAGCTCAGCGGCTGCGGCTGGCAACGGCAAGATCGGAGCAGGAATTCCGGCGCGGCCAGATAGCCAACCTCCCAGGGCGCACGAGAACCATTGAATGGGCGGATGAAAAAAAACGTCATAAATTAAGTGGAACAAAAAAAACGCCGAAAATCAGCGGAGTAACTGCTGCCCCCAGATCGGCTTTGTGGAGAGAGCTATATCCTCAACAGCAAAGCACAAACACGCTCGAAATCCGTCCAGCAACATCTGAATCCGCGCCCCCGAAAGCCAAAACCCTAGGAATCCCAGGCGGATCGGGGGAGCAGGCTCGCTCGCTTGCTCACCTGGGTCGCACATCACGTAGAACTTCTCCACATCTGCAGCGACAGCGGGAAACAAACAAACCCAGTCAGTCAGTCAGCCAGTCAGCACGGAACTCTTAGCCGGAGGAGGGAGAGAGGGAGCAGAGCAGCGCAGGCGGAAGGAGACGCGACGCGGGCATGCATTACCGGTGGTGAGCGCCCTGATGAGGCCGGCCTGGCGCGCGCGGTAGTCCCGGAAGACGTCCTCCGGCGAGCGCGGCACCGGCGGCGCGCCGGGAACGCGGCTCCCCCGTCCATTCGGCCCCCCGGAACTCGGTCAGGTGGGGCCCGTAGGGTTTTGGGAGCGGGGAGGGGAGCGCTGGGGGTGGGTGGAGTGCACGAGGGGAGGACGGCGAGGAGGCGATTGGAAGGAATTTGGGAAGCGTCGGCGCTGAGACAGAGACGACTTCTCGAGGAGAGGAGAGAGAAAGGAGGAAAGAAAAGGGAAGAGATAGAGAGAGGTCCTTCCGATGTTTTTGTTTGTTCACACGCGCGCAAGCAGGCGCAAGCCGTAGTCGCGGGCCTATTTGGCACACCACTGGCCCCGTGGGCCGTGGCCCATGGAAGATAGTGTCGGCCCAAATTTATTTACATTTCTTTTTTGGGTGAGTAACACATCCAATTGTATCGGCGTTACAAAGTGGTAAGCGACGTTTCCATCGACGATGAGGCGTCAGTGGCGACTTCAAGAATCTCTAGATGTGCCAGCTCAATTCTTTGTAATTCTCAAAAAAAAATTGACGTGGTGAAAACAGACAAGCTAAGCAACTACTGGAGAAACAGGCCTCAAACAATATGCTGAGCTCTCAAGCGGTGAGGATTGGAAAATGATCTCCAACCATATGCCTATAGAAAACAAGTTGGCGACTTATAAATTATAATAGAACCCACCAAAGCAACAGACAAAAGCGAGTTTCTAGGAAAATTAAGCAGAGCTTATAGACCCAAGAACCCGTGTGATCTATCTATGATCAAGATGAAGCATGGATGAAATTAAGTAAAGGTTCAAACCAACTAATGTTAGAGAACCAATGAATGATTTTTAGAAAATTGATTTTAGTTAAGATAGGGGAAACTAAGATAGCAATACCTGAAACATATGAGGTGGGAAACTCTCATGTATAGTTCTAAAGAATTGTCTATTCTGATCAAAGAGAACATGCCATTCTGCAGGGTGATTTCAGACTGATTGGTAACACGATATGACAGTTTCCCATTCGATAGTGAAAATACTTTGTGTAGTAATGTTAAGAAAGGGGAGGCATTGGTGAGGGGATGGAAAGGGAAAGGAGAGAGTGGACCTTATTGCCACTTGTCATCCATCTTAAAAAAAGACTTGATCAAGAGGAGAGAGATGTTCCCTTGACTTTAGCCTTAAAGAAGGGGCTACCGAATCTAACACCTGTAGGAACCTCAGACGCATGCTTTTTTTGGCGGTCATGGACCCGTCTGCACAGTTTAATAGGGAGGTGGGCACACTACCATACAGCACCAGGGATGGTACCAGGATGGGAAGGTCCACACCTCAGGTGCTCAATCACTGCACCATCATCGCGTCTGCTTGTCATCCATCTTTAACTGCCTAGATTGAATTTAGAGTTGGACAAATGGCTAAAACCAAACTCCAACTGTAGTTTTTTTACATAATGGAATAAAATTTTAGCCTCTACCATCCGTGTGTGGTACACAAATGAAACTCTCAATATTGAGTGGCAAAAGAAAGACTTCATCCAAGCATCAAATATATAAATGAGTGTTTGTGAACTTAAATGAGAATACCGGACAGATTTTGAGACCCCTCATAAAATCCAATCTTTCATGTACCTTTTCCAGAGAGAGGAATAGAGTTTTTAACAGCACTATCCGAAACATTTGGATCCAAGCCAACTATAGCATACCTTTAATTTGTACCTTCCGGATTTCAAAATGCAAATGAAAATTGTCACAAAGAATAATGCAGCATTGTAGTTTGCGCTAGGTACTTTTGATTCTTTTTCTGCCTTTATTATTTGTTGCAAGGGCTAACCAATTTTGTTCACACTGTCTATTTGATTCAACACTGCATGACTTCGAACAGAAATATGGCTCCCATCATCAGCAGCTGCATCATGAGCTTCACAGTTTAGAACCAGCAAGCCAACGGCTGTAGAAAGCCAATGATTCCTGTGGTTTATACTCAGGAGCTGCATGCCCAGAACCCTGCGAGAAAAACAGCATATAATAATGGCAACCTAATCTCGAAGCTTCAATTTGTTTTGGTGTTTCAGTAATATGACATATTTATGTTTGATTCTCTGTAGGCTAGTATCGTGCTCATTTGTACATCAAGGGATTATTAGATAAATATATAAGAAACTGTAGTACCTTAACAGTAGCAAAAGTGAGGCCATTTTCATATCCTTGGGTGTACCTGAGGAGTATAACAAGCAAAGATACATGAGCTATATATGTCCTAAATTAATATCTTTCCTCGATACATAAAAACATTTGCTTGAAATTATGGAAGATATAAAAGATGGTAATTCAACTGAATAACTCTCACAAAAGAAATATTATATTATGGTCATTATGAATTTATATTAAAAAACCAGTTTCTAGGATAAATAAAACAATTCAAAAATCTTAGGACACAATGATCATTGTCTGTCAAGAGCATACCCAGAAACTTGTTCATTAACCAGCCATGGTCGCCACGAATCAACGATGCCGTAGCCTAAGGATGCAGTCCATGCTTGAGTCCCAGTGTAAGGTACACACATATCATGGTCACCACTGAAACAAATCAAATTAAATGAAATATTTCAATGACAAGAGGAGGTTCTTCTGAGATTAATAAGAAAATGAGGTTCGAAAGCATACTATGCGTTCTTAAAGTACCTGTAAATGAGAGCACGGCAACCCTGGCTTGTAAGGTTTTTGTGATAAGTGATCATACTCCCAGCATCATGGTGAAACAACAATTTATTTGTGCATAGGATCCATGGTCCAATTGAACTGACCTAACATGTGCATGATAAACTACGTTGAGAAGATGGAATGGTCTAAAATTAGATCGATCAAGTAAAAGGTGATTAGTGTAAGGCTATCATACTGGTTCAGCATGAATTGCAGATCTGACGCTATCATTGTTTAGCCATGCTGTTGCAACTTCATCACTCTGAAGATTAATAAGGAAACAAGACACGATACATAAGTCTAATGAGGATAATGAACATGCTTCTCTTGGGAGAAAAAAAAACTCCTATATACTCTAATTTGAGATAAAAAAAATGACAAATGCATCCATCTAAAGTAATGGGAATCAGACAAGATCACAGAAAAATCTTCCTTCTTTAGATGGAAGATCTTATACAAGGTGACGGTCATTTTAATTAACGGTGGTGGTTTTCTCAACCGCCACCAAGTAAAGGTCACAGTTAAAGCAAACCCCCACCCAAATATTGCAACTTCGAGGAATCAAACTCATGACCTCACTATCAAGTACAACACTCACACATTCATGTCTATATATAATACACTATCTTTTATATTAATATTTTATAATCTTATATTGAATATTTTAGTTTAACTACAAAATTTTAAGCCTTGTCAAGTACTACAACTTTAGAATATAATCTATCAGTATAGAATGTATCTCCATTGGAGATAGTTTGAAAAAATTAAAGAAAAACTAAGTTTTAAAACATGTGAACTTCAAATACATATTTGAAACTCTAAACTACTTTAAATCAAAAATTTATCAATATTAAAGATATAGCTCAGATCGGCCACTAGAACCTTGGTATTAACTATATAAAAATTTAAGATCTTTTAGAAAGTCAAAAATTTAAATTTCAAAATCTATAACTTTCAAACACGCATTTGAAACTCTAAACATCTTTAAATTAAAAACTTTTCAACTACAAAGTTATAGATTCTATTGAATACTATAACATGTTAACATTCGAGATCATTTGATACTTTGAAATTTCAAATATTAAAATCTACACACTTATAACATTATTTTAAGACTTTAAACAGTTTTATTTTTAAAAACTTTTCAACTATAGAGTTGTAGATCTCATGAAGAGCTCTAATTTTGATATAAACTTTGTCTTTATCTAGTTTCATATCAAAATGTTATAAATTATTTTTTGTTTGCAACCAAAAGCAACCGTTACATCTACCGTGATGGTTATTATTAACCGTCACGGTAAAAAAAAAATGTCCGTCATAGTAAATCTAAGTATTTTACATGACGGTTGGATTAGTTAACAAAAAGACACCGTCTCACAAAATCATTTATGTGTACTAGTGGATAAAGATAAACAAAATAAACCGAGTACCTAGCGCAATACTGGTATCAGTCCTACAATATGTACATTATTACTAGATTAGAATAACTGTATGCCAAAATTTAGTCAATCTGTATTCTACAGTGGAAAGTTTTGCACATTGACTACTATACACAAACATGTATACACAAACATGTACCTAGATTTTCCACATGAACAAATTATTCCTAGATTCATGGCGATTTTTTTTTTGTGCATTGCTTCACTATTTCTGTTACCCTTTTGTATTTTGATAGAAACTAGTGGCCAATTTGTAAATAAAAGTGGATGGAAGCGGCCACAAATGACTTCATTGAGAGTACCAAAAAACTGAGCGCATTGTCGTTGATGTGGAGAAAAAATGTAATCTCTCAAGAAGATAAACGCTCTAGCATATATGTTCAAAAAAAAAAAAACGCTCTAGCATATCACAGGAGAACATAAAGGTTCGAAGGTTAATGTGCTTGTTGTGCTCACCATACAAATAACTGATGGGCCATTGTTGGCAGCTGCTAGCTCTTGCCATGATGGAACGCGCCCATCTCTCACAGGAGCTCTCAAAGGCCAGGCCCGTCCAATCATTCTTGTTCTTACTGGAAGGGGCTTGCTAGTAGCACCAAGATCTTTAAAACTTTGAGGCAGTTTGTTATTTTGTGGGATCGCTTCCTTGGTATTTGTGCCATGGTAGCACGGCTCAAGAATGTTATATATATTTAATTGTTTGATTACCTACAAACAACATAATATATAATATGAGAACTATTTTGGTTTTTTTTACTAGATAGTGTAACTGGTTTACCGTATCGACTTCCGACACTGCCTCGGTGCATTCTCCACTGTTAGAATAATTCCAGTAGTTTCCTTGACATGCAGTATTCGCTTGCTGCATTATGAATAGTAGTGGTGGTTAATTGAAAGAAAATTGGTTTATTTCAAAGGACATATGATGTTTTAATATTATTGGGCATATACAAAGGATGCAGAGGAAGAGTTCTCCATCACCAAAAATCAAGGAAAAAGGAAATTTCATAGTGAGATTTCAGTCGAAGTACCGACATACCTTGTATATTTCCTCTGAAATTAGGCCCATTCCATGCGCAAATGGTACAAGAGCATTACCATCAAAGACGGTGTCACATACACCATTGCCAACCATGTAGCCCTAACATGAGAGTACAAAAAATTTTGGTAAAAAAAACATGAGAATAGAAAATAAAGGTAACCTTATTCATAGATTTACATTATTGTTTAGAAAAAATAAATTCTTTCTTGGCTCTGCAACCACATATAGCCAAATTCTTATAATCGGCCTGTTCGCTTGAGCTAAAAGTCGTTTTGCTTATAAGCCAACAGTATTTGCTTTTTATATAAAATCAGACGTTTCTACAGTATTTTTATCAGCTGGCTTATAAGCAGCGCCGAATAGCAGGACTTATATGCCAGCTGACAAGCCAAAATACTATAGAAATATCTGATTTTATGTAAGAAGTAAATACTATTCGCTTATAAGCTGAAACGGCTTTTTAACTCAAGCGAACAGCCCGAATGTTTGCAGCTAATCAAGATCAAGTAAAAAGGAAAAGAGAACACAGGGAGAAAAAAAAAAATGATCACACGCAAAGGCAAAAATGTCCAAGGAAACAACCTCTTATTCATAGATTTGACTGGTAATTGGTAATCACACATACGCAATTTATGAAGACAATAACATAAGAAAAATCACTAACCTTGAAGTTTATTATAACTGGATTATCTCCTTTGTGGATTCCTGTAGAATAATTCATTAGCAACACGAATATAAAGAAACAATTAATAGCTGTTTAAGTGATTTTACGATCTCAGAGCCAACACCTTTGACCACTTCGTTTGCAAGGGTAGGGATATAAATTCCGGCGTAAGACTCTCCAGCTATGTAAAATGGATTTTTCAGGAACTCAGGATAGAGCTGGAACCACTGGTTAAAAATAGAGGGGGGAACTCAGGTTTTTGTTCCACAAAGACATGATACATTACTACACCAAGATGAAACAACATCTTTATCTTTATATATACATGCATCACCTCGATGTAATACACTTGAAAATTAATAGAATCTTCCTTTATCAAAAAAATACCTTGAGAAGAAAAGCATGCGAGTCAGCAGCTGTCTTAAGATCGCCAGTTTCATAATCTGAAACATTCTTTGAGTATGACATCCCAACACCAGAAGGGGAGTCCAAGTATATTACACTAGACACCTGCAAGAAAAAAATTCACTGCTTTGTCTAGAACTCCAGATAATTTATGCCTTTTATTATACTTAGGATACCAATGGAAATGGCTGACCTTGGACCAGCTATAAGGGTTGAGATGAAGCTTTGGTAGACTTCCAGCTGCCCCTCCTGCCTCAAAGTTGAATGGTCCTGAACCCAAAACAACACAGATTAGTTGTCATCAAAGGATCAAAGTGGATGAATGGTTGAGAATGCGTGGTCGTATAGATGCATAGCACCAAAAATGTGGGAAAACACATACATCTTCTCGTTGTTGTTAAAAAAAAAAAAAAAAAAAAAAAAAAAAACTGCACGATGAATTAAGATACAAAGCCATTTAGCGGCCTCCCTCCTCAAACAGCTAATAAAGAGCTAAACCGGGTTTATAGCGGCTAAATTCTACATAAAACCAAATAGCTTCGTCCTCTACAAATAGTTATATCCGGAGATAGCAGCAGATACAGCGGGAGATTTAAAACCTCGTTTAAAATATAAGTGTCAAACATGGGGACAAATATACAATTCTACTGTTTAGCTGCATGGCCTGGTAAAACAGGCAAGAAAAAGAAGACATCGGCTGTGTACACATGCTGCATGAATCATCGCCAGGCCAGGGCTAATCGAAACAGAGAAACAGATCTCGAAAATGGAATGAAGTACGTATAATAACGGAATGAAAAAAATTCACACAATTGCACAACCGGACCGGAGAACAGGACAAGGTCGATCGACGACGCACCGTGCTCGTAGACGAAGCCGTCGAGGCTGGAGCATCCGGGACCGCCGTTGAGCCAGAGCACGAGGGGGTCCTTGGCCGGGTCGCGCTCCGACTCCACCAGGTAGTAGAAGAGCCTGCTCCCGACACTCTCGTTCACCGTCACGTACCCGGCGTAGTGCCTGGACGGCAGCTCGCCGCCGTCGAGCCCGGGAGGCGCGTCACGAGCGCACCCGGCGGCGCCGAGCGGCAGCAGCAGGCCATGGAGGCCAGCAGGAGAAGGGCTGCTGCCGCTGCTGCTGCGGCGGCGGCTGAGCTGGCCATTGCTATGTGTGCTCGAAGGGCGGATGGTATTGCTGGCTGCGTTGTAGCTTGGCTGGTGGGACCTGGGAGTGTGTGTTTAAATAGAGCTGCGTGGCTACAGCTTACATGGGTGACTACTGATTTGAGCGGAAATTGGCAGGTACGCGCTCCCGGCAGGGTATTGATGCAGTGACGTAGTGATGTTTGTTGACTGGCCTCGAAGCCAGCCAGCCCATAGTCGCTTGTCACTACGTCCAAAAAGAATGACCATAGTAGCTTTAATTAAGACAGGGCAGTACAGTCAAACTGTTATAAGTTTGACTGAATTTGAAAAAGATACTAATATTTATGATATTAATCTGTTAGTGTTGTTTAATTTTTATCATATAATATTATTTTTTAGTAGTATATCTAGTTGATGTAATAAATTTTAATATTTTTATTTATAAATTAAAACTTAGTCAAACTTAGGATGGTTTGACTTAAGGAAGCTATAAAGTCGCTCTCTAGGGACTAGAGACAAATGGAGCACTCCCTCTATACTTAAAATAAAGTCGTTTTGGACTATTATACAAAACATAATTCTGACTTTTTATTTTTATAAACATTTGTCAAAAAGTGATATATGCATATTTTTGTGAAAGTATTTTTCAAGCCAAATCTATTCATATGGTTTTATATTTTTAAACTCAGTAATTTAAAAGTTATTTATGCTTTATATTCCCAATGTTAAGTTGTGTCAAAAAGACTGTTTTTAGTATGGAGAAAGTACTAGTACCATAAATGCGCCGAGCGAAAACGGAACAGACGGCGGCACAGGCTCTCTCGCAGGGGTAATGCAGTCCAAAAGCTAGCTAATTCTAGTAGAACGTGAGCCTTTATGAAAATGGACCAAGAGCCCAAAACATCAAGAAAAACAAATATGGAGGGAGTATGAAAAACATGCAATTAATCTGTAATAGATTTATCTCACTTTCCTATGTTCTGTGGCATTCTCTCTAATTATGAATTAAATGCATTTATTCTCTTCTTTGCATGAGAGAGAGATGGCTAAACATAAAACCAGAGTAGGAATCTGTATTTACTAAAACTGAATACGGATATCTATATTTGTATCACATTTCAATAATAAAATATATCACATTTCAATAATAAAATACTAAAATAGATGTATTCGAATCCATTTTTCTTATTTTTTTTTCTATTTGATTCTAGATCCATTTATCTGATGCCACGTTTACTAGTGAAAATTTAATAGTAGGTAAAACTACCCAAATAGATCACTATGATTTTATATGACTAATGATATATGTTGGTATTTTTAACTGCACTCCATTAAATAAGCTTTAAGTAGGATTATCCATAAGTTTATTGAGATATCATACCGGTGTCACATTTTACCCGGAGGTTTTAAATATCGTATCCACGAGGGAACAGTTGTGATGATGACAACGTCTATAAACTTAACCCTACAATTAGGCTAGATCATATCAAGAAAAAGGAAATAGCTAATGTACTCTAGTTCGACGACGGTAAACTTTGTATAATATCGTCTTATCGGACAAGTGACACGAATAGGAGAAGAAACAGAGTAATCTTCCTACCGGACACCTATAAGCCTATCAGCCCTATCAAGCGGGAAGTGGACTCTGAGAGGATTCAACGTAGCTATAAAGTCACCTACGCGAGCTACCACTATCCTGCTGATCAGGGGACATCCACAAGTAAACCTAGCCTAGGCACCACGCCTACACTACGAAATACTACTTCAACCAAGTAATGACCAAGATCAAAGCCCTCAATATGAGATGTGAACCAAAGAACAATAAGAACAAGTTGCTTACTTAAATCGGAATGGTAAATACTGAAGTACCTCGAACGCACTTCTCGGGCGAGGGAGCTGAATCCGAAAGAATCTGACCACGAAGAAGCGCCGACATGCCTGGGAGCTCCTCCAGAATCTCTACTCCTCTACTCAATCTCTCTAATCTCTAAACAAGACTAGATCTAGAAGAACTAGTCTCTCATAATTGCTACATCTAGATGAACTAGAACTAGATCAACTAGAGGGACCCTAACCCTAATTATGTAGAGAATATGAAGCACCGGGGTGTAGAATGCCTCTTGGAGGAGCCTTGGGGCGTCATTATATAGGCCGAGGTGGAGTAGGGGCAAGGAACCGCCATGTCAGCGATCCGCGTCTTCATCTCATGTGCACCGTCGGATCAAACCGACCTAAAATCGACGTAGGGATGCTTTGATTGGCTTCCAAGGAACCGTGGGAGGAAGACTCGGAAGGCGGCGGCCGGCGGCCAACCTAGGGCGCCGACCGGCCCTGTGGTGGGGGGCCGGGCCGGCCCACAGCTGCCTGGGCCCATTTGCCGGGTGTCTTCTAGACCCTTCTCCCCGAGTCCTCTAGCGATGTAGTTGCGTCACGGTTAAGTTTCGTGGTAAATTTGCATCAAAATCCTTCTTTTAACCTTTTCGGAAAATCCCTAAAAATTTCACAAATCACCAAAACTCGTGGAAATTGTCGATAAAGCCCTAGACTAGTGTGTTTTCATGTTCTCCCTCGGGTATAATATCCTAGTAAAAGTTGACGCTAAGGAGTGTCAACAATACCCTAAGCTTACCTTTTTGCCGGTCCCTTGGCAAATAATTTAAATCTAGTTCTTAATAAACTTGGATCGGGAGTTCTTTGCAATACTTTTATTTCTTTTAAGCTCACTTGCTTTTAAACATAAATTTTCCTTTGGTTTAGATAAAACTGCTTTAACTTTCAAACTTACCCATTTTACCTTTAACTATGGAGCTTTTTGCTTTTGCATAAGTGTTGAGCAATCGAAAGAGAGAACAATCAAGTCAAGCACTATGTCTCAAATTCTTTACAGTACCAATATTCCGAAGTTTTGTAAATTTTCGTAATAAAACTCAGAGCTTAATTGTATAACACCCTCAAGTCTCTTATTATATAGTATTTATGGATCTCACTGAGGCATTAATAAGGTCATGCCTTCCTACAACTAAGTATTTATAGTGGAGCTCATAGGAGTGGCAATAACAAGGATGAACATACTTGCAATTCATATATTGTAAAGTCAAACAATGGATCCATAGAGAATCGAGGCATTCAATCAAATCAAGATGTGCATGTGTATGAAATATGTGGATAGGTGTATATATGGTATTTAGTGGCTAGTCCTAATTCTACTTTTGCTCTTTAAAAATAACTCCCTCCTTAGAACTTAGAACTCTTCGCGGAAAAACATGGGCTATCTTTATTCTTTCTTTCTTTCTCTCTTTTCTTCTCTCTCTTCTTTTTTTTAATCTGGGAGGCGGGCATCTATGTACCCATTGTTTTAATTGTTGGGACACTTATCTATCTTTTACTCCCTTTTTTTCTTTTTTTTAATACTTTTGCATAGCCACATGTATCCTTTGAATATAAATAATTGGAGAGATAATGATAAGAACTTAGAGCAATTAAACAGGGGCTGTCCTATAGGGTGTATTTTTAGGTGTTTACTGATGTAGGAGAAAAACATTTTTAAAGTAGATCTAGATGAAAGTAGAAATGACTGCGCTTACATCCTAGAGTAGGAGTAATGCATATGTGGGTGGAGTGCGTGAGTGATCTTGATTTTAAAAGCATGACAAGACTCTTATAAGGTATACAACAATGGTTGACTAAACTCAATGTAAAGCAAGCAGCATGAATGTGTAAAGGTTTTCCTAACTCTAAATATATCATATATGTCTTTGGTAGGAATTTAAACTTTATCATACAAGAGCTCATCATGTAAAATTTTAGGTTTTCAAAATAAATCTCGAACTTAGTAATGTTAGGAATAAGATAAATAGCAGCTTAGACCTTCATGTATCATATCAATCAATTATCTAGACTTTAGCTCAAGCATATGTCTCCACAAATTTCAGGTTCAGAGTAAATTTTTATATCAAAGTAGTCATGTCCAAAACTCGGGAGAATTCATGGTCGAAAACTAGGCACTTAAAAGGAATTATAGTAGAGTAACTATTCATCATTTCCACTTTAAAAGATTAGAGAGAGAGTTCTTCAAACATACTTTAATTATTAAATCTAACACAGACTATAGCTTACTAAAATAAAACTAATTGTAAAGACATACCTTAATCACGATGATAACGGGGGTGCGTCTCCCCAAGCTAATCCCTTCGATTGCGTCGAGCCTTCATGTGCACGAATATTTTTGTGTTTTTCTTAATTAAGGGTGAGCCTTCATGTGCTCATATATTTTTTGATATTTTTAAATTTTCCTATGATACTATTGTAAGCCTTCATGTGCTCACATATTTTTGGTATTTTATGACTATATAAAATAGACTCGATAATCGCCTAGGTATAGTTACACGATAACTAGGGGATGCTCCTCCCCAAGCTAGATGTTTGCAATACTTGGTGTTGATGATCTTGAGTGAGCTAACAGTGCTTGAGTCGATGGATGCCACTAATAGACTCTGTTCTTGTCATAATGTTGTTCCTACATAATTATACTCCAACAAGAAAACCAAAACTCGAGTCTCGAATTTAATAATAGGTTAGCGGTCAGCCAATAAGTGATTGATTATTCCTTGAGTTAATTTGAATTGATAGATTCTAGCGAGGATTCTCTTTTTTGGATTTTTTTTAGTTTAATTATGCAGAAATTAAATATGAGTGCATGATATATAGTTATATTATTTTTTATACCTCCACAGAGAATATTTATTCTTATGGGGCTTAGATTTTTTTTCATAATGCAAGAAAGTAAACACGAAGCTATTATTATTACTTTTTTATGCTACCACAAGTAAATATTCCTATAGGGTTACCATAAGTTTATTCACGTGGGG
Organism: Chrysopogon serrulatus; assembly: GCA_015844335.1. Lineage (NCBI taxonomy): Eukaryota > Viridiplantae > Streptophyta > Magnoliopsida > Poales > Poaceae > Chrysopogon > Chrysopogon serrulatus. The sequence goes on from JADLZL010002184.1 coordinate 475,483, forward strand.
TTTTCAGTATTTTATGATGCAGACAAATGAAGCAATAAATATTTTTATTTTCTTTTTAATATTTATACAGATGAATATATTAAAGTGAAATTATTGAAGTAGATAGAAATACTTAATTAATTAGATAACTACCATATTACCTTATGGCAAAGGGTGCGGAATTTTAAATTTACCGACAGAACTTCTTTTTCCACTCTTGTGTATCTCTCCATCTTGAGGGATGGAGGTCTTGTTAGTTGCATACCTCTAGTGATAATGATGATGTCACTTTTGTTCTTTGATTTGGCCAATAGGTTGAAGTAGAGCTTTAATAGTAGTGGCAAAGCATCTTGCTCGGTGTGCATGCTCATAGAACTTTCACTTGTAGATTAATAAACTTTGCTCGACATGTTCTCCTGTTTACAAAATCAAGGTAGAGATCAAGTGCATGGGCTCTGCTGGTGGTAAAACACCAACAGAACCAAATCTATTTCTTTATTTATTTTTCTCTTTTCTTAGGCATATTGAACAAGATAAAGTTGGTGTTACATGAATTGTTTATTTATACCATGAGTGATAAGATCAAAAGATTAAGCATTAAATGTTGCATTTAAGTTTACATGATAGATAAGAATGAATTGCTTAACCAATGGAAGGATTGTCTATCTCTATATAAATTTTTCATATGAGTATGACTGTCGTCTTCTCAAGATTGAATATAATGTTTTAACTTGTTTGGTTAAGACTGAGATTAAGAGAACAAGTGCCATGAACAATCTTAAAAGACAAACCATGTTGAGTTAATCAGGTTAATCAATTTAAATTGTAACTCTAACATATTTGTGTTTTGATTTAAGTGTGTTGGTATTTTTAACTGCACTCTATTTAAATAAGTTTTAAGTAGGATTATCCGCAAGCGCACAGATATCATACCAGTGTCACATTTTACCCGGAGGTTTTAAATATCGTATCCACAGGGAACAGTTGTGATAATAACAAAGTGTATAGACTTAACCTTACAATTAGGCATAGATCATATCAAAAAAAAGGAAATAGCTAATGTACTCTAGTTCGACTACCGGTAAACTTTGTATAATATCGTCTTATCGGGCAAGTGACCTGAATAGGAGAAGAAACAGAGTAATCTACCTACCAGACACCTATCAGCCTGTCTGTCCTATCAACGGGAAGTGGACTACGAGAGGATTCAACGCAGCTATAAAGTCACCTACGCGAGCTACCACTATCCAGGCTAATCATGGGACATCCACAAGTAAACCTAGCCTAGGCACCACGCCTACACTACGAAATACTACTTCAACCAAGCAATTACCAAGATCAAAGTCCTCAATATGAGATGTGAACTAAAGAACGAATATAAACGATCGCTTACTTGAATCGAGAATAGTAAATACAAAAGTACCTCGAACGCAGCTCCGGGCGAGGAAGTCTGAATCCGAAGAATCTGACCACGAAGAAGCGCCGACATGCCGGAGCTCCTCCAGAATCTCTACTCCTCTACTCAATCTCTCTAATCTCTAAACAAGACTAGATCTAGAAGAACTAGTCTCTCCTAATTGCTACATCTAGATGAACTAGCTAGAACTAGATGAACTAGACTAGATCAACTAGAGGGACCCTAACCCTAATCTAATGAAGAATATGAAGCCTTGGGGTGTAGAATGCCTCTTGGGGGGAGCCTTGGGCGTCATTATATAGGCCAAGGTGGAGTAGGGGCAAGGAACCGCCACGTCGCCGATCCGCGTCTTCATCTCATGTGCACCGTCGGATCAAACCGACCTCAAATCAACGTAGGGATGCTTTGCGATTGGACTCCACGCAACCGAGGGAGGAAGACTCCAGAAGGCGGCGGTGATCGGTGGAGTTAGGGCGCCAGGCGGCCCGAGGTGGGGCCGGCCGGCCCCACCTTATCTCCTCTACGGCCCCCCATTGCCGGGTGTCTTCTAGACCCTTCCCCGAGTCCTCTAGCGATGTTGCTCGACGTGGATCAATTTCGTGATAATTATGCATTGAAATCCTTCTTTTATCCTTTTACGGAAAATCCCACGGAAAATATAGAATATGCAAAACTCGTGGAATTTGTCGAGATAAAGCCCTAGACTAGTATGTTTTCATGTTCTCCTTCAGGTTTAAAGTGCTAGTAAAAGTTGACGCTAAGGAGTGTTAACAAAGTGCACAGTAAGTTTAAGAGAAGAGCAGTGACCAGTTACCTTAGAATATTACCTTCATTATTAGAGCGTGATAGCACTAAGTGATGAAGGATAAATGACTGTTGGTCCTTCCTCTTGCATCTTGAGTTGTTCATGAACATCTTGTCTCCTCTGTTGCACTCATTCTTTTGTCATCTTTTGCTTCTTGGATCTTTTGACTCTTTTCACTCCAATCATTATTATATCTGCAACAGATTAGTGGACAACACATACCCAAAGGAGTATACAACTTTTGAATATAGGGTGCTTGTTCAATATTTCATTTTGTTCTGTCCATGCTAATGAAAAGATAGCATCGATATTGTTTTAGCATAGACCATGTTTTATACAGGCATGGCTTGAGGTAAAATAACTTATAGTAGAAGATACAGTGAATGAATCATTAATGCTTACAGTTCTTTTATCCATAATGAATGAGCTGTGTCTTCTTCTACAAAGTTATTAAAATTCAGCATGTACTCTGTCTCATCTCTAATTTGAATTCCTCTCATGACTTACCCAAATTAATTTTAAGAAATTTCTGTAGAGGTTAGTCTACAAAATATCCAATGTCTACATAAGCTAGTTTTAGATCAATAGCCAAACCAAACTCTATGTCTAATTTGACTAAGATAGACTATTTAACCTAAGCACCACGCTTAATTTAAAAAGCCTATGAAAGTACCCTAGAAGTACTTCCAAACCAAAACTTACTATAGCGGACAAAGATAACATGAAAGCACTCATAGAGATTTTATTCAGACAGAGATGAAAGAGCATGATTATTATTCAATATTTTTAGCATAAATTAAAAAAAAGTAGAGACAACCATTATTAGCAATATAATTTAAGATTTTTTAAATAAGCCCATTCCCCAAGCTTGAATTTTATAAAATAAATGTAAGCTTGAGTGGATGTAATTCAAAATTGCATAATAGTTGTTTTGACATACCGGTGCTACCATTAGTTATTTTCTTACTTCAAACCTGAAATAGTTAGTGATAAAAAAATACCCAAAGGAATATTTTAATAATTATAACTCTGCTCAATTCACAATGGTATAACAAAAGGTGTAAGTTCTAATTCATTTTTTTAGAGTGGTTATTTTGGGACATAAAGTTGTTCTTAGAAAATCTTCTAATTATTGTACTTCAAGTTAGTGAGGTGGGTTCCTTTTAGAACACTAGCCTTTGTGTACCTATATCAAGATTACAATGAGATCTTTAATATTTATAATAAACATATGCATTTACAACCACCTTCTTAATGATTTTATGAACAGGTAAAATAAGAGGGGTTGAAGATCTCATGTGTGGTAATATTAGAGAGACCAAAAGATTCGAGAAGATTTCTCATATGAGCATGGATTTGATAAAGTGTTAATGAGATAATTCCCATGCTCATAGATGTAATCTCTCTTTTCAAACTCCAAGGGTGTCTCTTCATGGTTGTCTATAGGCAACAAGTTTGCCTCTATTATTCCATGCCTATGACATTTATTGGATGTTTTATTTTCTAGGATTTCCCATGAATTGATACCTCTAAGGTTGGTCTCATCTAAAGCCTCCTCTAAACTTGGATGAGTTATGTTCATTAAAGAAATTGATTTAAGGTCACCATCTAAATTTCTACCAAGTTTAGATGCTAATGCTAAAGCTTTGTCTTCTTCCATCTATTCTTTTACAATGGCATATGTATTTTTAGGATGTTCATTCCTGCCATTGTCGTTGCTCTTTTGGGTATTCCTATAATCTTCATGACCTCTATTCTTAGGATGTCTTGATAGATTTCTAGGATTATTATGAAGTTTAGTAGAAAGAGCACAAAAAAATTCATTAGGGTTAAGGATGGATTTAGAGATGGATTCAGAGATATTTAATGTGGGCATAGAAGGGGAGAAGGTAGAGTTTATTCCTAAGTAGCTTGGCTCTCCTTCTATGGCATCACTTGGCATGCCATCCTTGAATTCTTTCCAATATCTTTCAGGAGGGAAAGAAAATAGATGATGCTTTTTCTAAGATGCTCTTTTAATAAGATCGATATGCATTGATTTAGGAGCATCTTAGCTAATTGGAAGTCTAAATCATCAAGTGGAATTTTAAAGGTTTAGGATTGATAGCTAAATCTTGGGAATAGAATGATTGTGTTTTAGCTACCAAGACTTCCGTGTTTAGTTCGGATGATAAGTTATCCCGAATCATATTAATTAAACATGGGCGCAGCTCATAGTCAGGTGTTATGATAGGTTCTATAGATTTTAGTGGCTTAAAACTTTTGCGCATGCCATAAAGATAAATAGGAACAGAATAAAAAGCATCCATAAGGATGAACACACAAATAATAAAGAGAATGGGATAAAATAGGATTAGAAGCATCCATAAGGATGAACACAAAAATAATGAAGAGACTGGGATAAAACCGGAAAAGATAAAAGTATAATACAAGATTAAGCTAGACTAAGTCAAAATCAGCAAACCGTTCTCAACAACGGCGCAAAAAAATGCTTGTTGGTATTTTTAAGCGCACTCCATTAAATAAGCTTTAAGTAGGATTATCAAGCGCACGAGATATCATACCGGTGTCACATTTTACCCGGAGGTTTTAAAATATCGTATCCACAGGGAACAGTTGTGATGATGACAACGTCTATAAACTTAACCCTACAATTAGGCTAGATCATATCAAGAAAAAGGAAATAGCTAATGTACTCTAGTTCGACGACGGTAAACTTTGTATAATATTGTCTTATCGGACAAGTGACTGAATAGGAGAAGAAACAGAGTAATCTTCCTACCGGACACCTATAAGCCTATTAGTCCTATCAACGGGAAGTGGACTACGGAGGATTCAACGTAGCTATAAAGTCACCTACGCGAGCTACCACTATCCGGCTGATCAGGAGACATCCACAAGTAAACCTAGCCTAGGCACCACGCCTACACTACGAAATACTACTTCAACCAAGTAATGACCAAGATCAAAGCCCTCAATATGAGATGTGAACCAAAGAACAATAAGAACAAGTTGCTTACTTAAATCAGAATGGTAAATACGAAGTACCTCGTAACGCAGGCTCCGGCGAGGGAGTGAATCGTAAGAATACAGACCACGAAGAAGCGCCGACATGCCGAGCTCCTCCTCGAATCTCTACTCCTCTACTCAATCTCTCTAATCTCTAAACAAGACTAGATCTAAAAGAACTAGTCTCTCCTAATTGCTACATCTAGATGAACTAGAACTAGATCAACTAGAGGGACCCTAACCCTAATTATGTAGAGAATATGAAGCACCGGGGTGTAGAATGCCTCTTGGAGGGGCCTTGGGGCGTCATTATATAGGCCGAGGTGGAGTAGGGGGCAAGGAACCGCCATGTCGGCCGATCCGCGTCTTCATCTCATGTGCACCGTCGGATCAAACTGACCTAAAATCGACGTAGGGATGCTTTGATTGGCTTCAAGGAACCATGGGAGGAAGACTCTAGAAGGCGGCGGCCAGCGGCCAACCTAGGGCGCCCGACCCGGCACTAGGGTGGGGCCGGCCGGCCCCACCTGAGCTCCTCTCAGGTGGGCCCCGCTGCCGGGTGTCTTCTAGACCCTTCCTGAGTCCTCTAGCGATGTAGTTGCGTCACAGTTAAGTTTCGTGGTAAATTTGCATCAAAATCCATCTTTTAACCTTTTCGGAAAATCCCCGGAAATTTCACAAATCACCAAAACTCATGGAAATTGTCGAGATAAAACCCTAGACTTGTGTGTTTTCATGTTCTCCCTCGGGTATAATATCCTAGTAAAAGTTGACGCTAAGGAGTGTCAACAATATACGTGTTGTATTTTTAGTGACTAATAATGATACACCCATGACCCATATCTAGTATGGATATTAGAGTCTTATTTATAGTTTATATGATTATTATAATATATAATGAAGTTATGTTGCTGTTTATATGTATATAGTGTAGTATACTTATTATATTTTGTCTCCCATTGTATGGTTTCTTTTTGCTAAAGTTATTATAACATGGATGTGTACTTTTTTCAGATTAAGTACCCTTGTATAGGATAAGGTGATTTTGATGATTGTATGACGAAATATTCAATTGGGCTAATAATGTTTGCTATGATAAAAGATATACTCATGGATGCAAGAATATGTACTGAGGTTAAAGTACCTCAAAGGAAGATCAAAATCACAAGTAAAAATCACCTAAGACATCAAGTAAAAATAAATAAAAGACAACAAAAAGCTAGGCAAAAAGGAGAAAGTATTGGACTAGTGAAAGGTCCTTGTTTGGTTTTGGTAATTGAGTGACAACTTAAGTGGACTAATTGTGCTTATGTGAGATTTGCAGAGATTTAGTCCACAGTGTACATATGTGTGAGCAACTATACCATAGAGGTGGTGTGATGTGTTGCAAGGCTCACACATGTGAAGATGAAGGAGCTTAATGCATGATACATGACATGGAGTCATGTAGCTAGAGGTGAAGATCGAGACAAGACTTGGCTTGATGGACCGGTCGCGCAAGGTGAAGGGCAAGTTGGAGGCTTTGAAGCCGTTGGTACCGAAAGTGTCGGGAGGCTTGAGCAAAGACTTGGCGCCGATGAACCAAGGCGATGGTGAAGAGCAAGTGAGGTCAAGATCGATGGACCAAAGGCCATGTGATGATATGAAGTGGATCATATCATTCATGTGGATGTCGGCGCATGTGTTGCATCGGCATTGGAGGAGATGGAGTGGAAAGCGCAAGGCAAAGGTATAACCTAGGGCATTTCCATTTCACCGGTCATAGGTGTGTAGAGAAGTTGATGACCGGGTTTAGGATAGATGGCCGTACTATCAAGAGGGGCAAACTTGTTTGCATATCGGTCATCTAGTGCCACTTGAGCGATCTAACTTTGCATTGTGTTGCTAGGATCGAGTGGCGTGGCAAGTTGAGTGCCTAACCCTTTGGAAAATATTTGTGAAAATGCTAACACACTTGCACGAGTTGGTGATCACTTGGTGGTGTTAGCACATTTGCAAAGGGATGATGTTTGCCGGGTTGAGAGGGGTTTGGGATCCTCTCTTCCTCCCGCCGAGCCCGTGAGGGCGGGATTCGGCGCTTTCGGGGAAAGTGAAGTGCTCATTTTCCATTCTTGTGGGAGGCCGAAAGTGGTGGCGAAAGTCGACGAGTGTTTCGCCGAGAAACACTCGACCGACGCCGGTTCAGGTGGACCGGACGCGTCCGGTCAAGTTTGCGCGTCGGGCTGATTTCGGTGGTCACCGGACGCGCGCGACCGGGCGCTTCCGGTGCCGCGTCCGGTCGGCGTGCAGCAGGCGAGGCGCAAAGTGAAAGTTGAGCTGGACCGGACGCCGGGGGAGTCCGGTCAGACGACCGGAGGCGCCCGCCAAAAAAAAATCGTTTTCGGAGCTCTCGAAGTTGTGACCGGACGCTGGGCGTCGCGCGCCCGGTCGGTGGACGTGATGCGTCCGGTCACGGTGGCGTGGGCGCAGAGCAAGTTAGCCGTTGTGCGCCAACGGCTAGTTTAAAAAGCGAGGACACGTGGCGTCGCGGGAGCGACCGGACGCTGCGACCGGACGCGTTCGGTCAGTGCCCGACCAGGTTTTGTGGCAACGGCTCTTTTAGCCCTTGGGGCTATAAGAGGTTGCCTTGGCCGGCCTTGGCTGGCTGCTGAGCACCCTTGGGCCTATGTGGCTTTGTGTGGGAGTGCTTGGAGAGCCTCTAACTCACATATGCTTGTAGTGATTATATCCAATTGTGAGTGAGTGATCCTAGTGCGTTGCATTGAGAGATTGCAAGGTGTGGCACTAGGTGTTCGAGTTGCAAGCCGGTGGTGCTTATTACTCTTGGAGGTTGCCACCTCCTAGACGGCTTGGAGGCTTGTGGGCATCGTGTAGCACACTCGGAGATTGAGTGGTGCTCCGATTGCTAGTCACATGGAGTGACATTGTGAGGGGGATTGTGCTCACCCCGCGGGGATCGCGAAGAGCAACTCTAGTAAAAGGGAGACACGAAGAGCGACAAGTGGTTCGGGCGGTCAAGTGCTAGAGCTCGTGGTGAGCACTCCGGTGGGAGAGCGTGACTTGTGGGTCACCACTAGCAAGAGGACCGACGACAACCTTGGAGCTTCTCTCAACGAGGACTAGCTTGGTGGTGTAGGTGCTCCCCAGCTTGATTGAGTACTAGTTGCTTAGGTTTGTGTGACCTTGCAACCTAATCTTGGATAGGCGAGCACTACCTAGCCTTGCACCTTAGTGACCTAACTAGAATCTTTGTAGGGTGCTTGGATAGAGGGGTGTAGTCCTAGTTAGACCGATAGTTTCAATTCCGCATTTAATTCGGTCATCCGCTGCGTTTGGATTTTAGAAAGGACTATTCACCCCCCCTCTAGTCCGCCATCTCGACCCTACACATGGTATCAGAGCCCGGTCTCTCATTTGTGGTCTTCACCGACCTGAGAGGATGGCGACTAGTTGGTTAGATGATGATTGCCACACGCACATTTTTGATGGCACGGACTTTGCACGGTGGAAACACCATATGCTTGATCACTTGCGTGCAAAAGGTCCTAAGGCGTGGTGGATCATTGTTGTAGGCTTTTCTCGAGATGCCTTGGATGAGAGCAATCTAACCCAAGCTCAAGAGGATTGCTTGCAACTTGATTCATCCGCCCTTTACTATTTGACATGTGCTTTGCATGAAGATATTTACAGGCGCGTGTGGGACATTGAGAGTGCTCATGGTGTATGGAAGGCACTCCAAGCCCTCTATGGTGATGACTCCACAAGTGATGATGGAAAATTCAAGGTGGAGGATGATCACAAGGAGGAGCATGAGGATGTTGAGCATCTTCACAACTTGGTGGTTGTGAAAGATTGCCCCACCTCATGGTCAAGTGATGATGATGAAGATTCTATCACAAGTTCACTTGACAAGGAAGATGATGCCACAAGTGATGCAAGTGATGATTCTACTTCAAGCACACTTGATGGTGATGATGGCTATGAGAGGGATGTCTCCACAAGCTCACAAACTACACCACATTGCTTCATGTCACATGGTAACACCAAGGTATCAATTGCTAATGTGGTTGTTGATTGTGATGATCCAAGTCGTGAGCTTGTTTGTAGACTCACCAAGGCTTTAGAAAATGAGATGGCTAAAACAAAGAAATTACAAAATGAAAACTCATTTCTAAAGGCCACATGTGAACAAGCAAAGCATCTACTTTATGTTACTACTTGTTCACATGAGGAACTAAAATTGCATCATGAGGAGCTTATTGTTGATCATAATAACTTGATACAAGACCATGCTTTTCTCACTAAGAAGCTTTCTAATGAAGAAATCAAAACTAGTGAGAGCTCATCTTTTGGGTCAAATGATCAATCACATATTACTACTAACCCATGTGATGTAGGCAAGAAGCATGTATCCACCTCTTGTGATGATTTACTTGCTATGCCATGTTCTTCACATTTAGATTCTTGTTCTACTTCTATGTCTTGTGAGACTAACCTTTTGAAGGAGAACAATGAGCTCAATGATCAAGTGAAGAAGTTGAGCAACAAACTAGAGAGGTGCTACAACTCTCAAGTCACCTTTGAGCACATGTTAAAAACTCAAAGAAGCTATGGTGACATGAGTGGTCTCGGTTTCAACAAGAAGAACATCCACAAACCAAGAAGCCAAGATGATAAGAGTGGCATTCACTTCAACAAGAGCAAGATCAAAGGAAAGAGATGGGGCAAGAGAAAGTTTGAAAGAGAAATGAAGAAGCTAGAAGAAAAGAAGCTCTCTCATTTCTTGTGCTTCATATGCCAAGAAGTGGGACATCTAGCAAAGGCTTGCCCAAATAAAGAGAAGCTCAAGTTGAAGAAGGAAGAGGAGAGGCTCAAGCATGTCAAGTGCTTCAAGTGCCACACTTGGGGTCATCTCACCTCAATGTGCCCAACCGAGCAATTGGTGAAGCAACAAGAGAAGCCTCAACCAAAGCCACAAGTTGAGACACCCCAAGCTCAAGTCAAGATCAACCATGAAGATGGTGACTTAAAGATGAAGAAAAGAACAAGAAGGGGTGGATAAGCAAGAAGGCATCAAACTCTAAATCAAGATGCCAAGATGATGAGCAAGAATCAAGAGAAGAATGATTTGGCTCACATCAAGTGCCATGCATGTGGAGATATGGGTCACTTTGCCTCGAAGTGTCCCAACAAGCTTGGGAAGAAGGCTCAAGCAAACCATAAGAGGCAAGGCAATGAGAAGCACAACATGAGCAAGGAAGAGAAGGCTCTAGCAAAGAAGAAGTGCTACTCATGCCGGAAAAGGGGACACATGGCTCATTCATGCCCCCTAGGTGAGAAACCTAAGCCTATTTCAATTGATGATACTAATGTGCTTAGGAAGGATGACAATGGTACCTCATTAGTTGCTATTGCAAAATATCCCGCTACTAAGGCATTACCTAAGTATGTTGCTCCTAACTTGAGAGGACCCAAACAAGTTTGGGTACCATCAAAAAGTGGATGATTGATTGTAGGTACCATTGGCATTGGAGACTTGGTTCAAGTGGTATTCATCTTATTGATCATGAGTTTGAGCCAAGTATTATTGAATGATGATCATTATCCCAATGCCATGACAAATGAAGTGAAGTCCAAGTGCTACAACATACAAGTGTAATATTCTAGTTGTGGTGATTCATCGGTTATATTCTTGATGGTTTGCAAATAATTGAGTTGAAGCTTGCTAGTGCATGATCATGAGCTACAAGGTATATCTCTTGTTGATCATATTTTTGGGTGCATATGAGTTGTTCAAATTAGATAAATATGCATATGTTGCTTGCTATAAGAGGATTAAATGGTTTTCATGCTTAGTGATCAAGTTTGGTTGAATATATTCATGAGACTTCATTTAGTAATTGGTTTAAATGGATACATGTCTTATGAGGGTGTTCAAACAAGTTGATCTCAAGTTTTGTTCACATTTGTTGAAGAATAGCTCAATATGTCAAATCTGTCCATAATTGAAACTCTGAGCTAGCTGTGATCAAGTCTAAATTTGATGGATCAAATCTATTTAGATTGGCTTGAAAATTTGTGTGCATGCTCTACACTTATGATATTTGTTGCTGTTCAAATTTCATGAGAATTGGACAAGAAATGCTTTGGTTTTGGAGTAGATCTTGTCAGCTACAGTGTAACAGTTTTCAGCATGTACCAACTGAGAAAGATTTGAAATCTGGTAGCAATCTAGAAGTTCAATGAAGCTCAAATTTTTATAATTGATAGATGACTTAGTGAAGCACATCTCCACCAAATTTCATGGTCATTGGAGCTGTACATTGTGAGATATGAATTATTCTTTGAAGTGTACAGAATCTGCCAGAAAAGTGATAAACATTGGATTGATCAAAAGTCACTTCAATTGAAAGGCCCTCAAGTTGGAATCATGTTTGTAAGTAGTTAGGGGACCTATGTTTAGTTTTGGATGGATCTAGAAGCATGACAAGCAATGAGTACAAGGTATTTGATTGTGGAAGTGCGTTTGGCACACAATTTGGTACTCAAATTGAAAGACCAAGACCAAGCTCAAGATGAAAATGTAGTTTGAGTTCTTGTGATAATTGGAGTTCAATTTGATAGAAAGAAAAGGACTTAAAGAAGATCTCAAGGTTATTCATCATGACAAGTCCATGGATCAATCATTCAAAGGCAATTCAAATGAGTATCAAGATTGTTCTATAGAGAGGTCACTTCTCCCTTTAGTAGGGGCTTGCCGCCTTTTGTAGGTTAACCAAGCGAGGCTTGAAAGGCTAACATGGAAGTGGTGATCTAAAGGATATTTGAGATGCTTAGTTGAAGCAAATCTAAAGGATTGATCAAAAAAAAGCAAGCAACACCCAAAATAGAGAGCTATTCATGGAAAATTCAAGTGGTATTCACATTCGGTATCATGGTCTCATATACAAGTGGATATCAATCTTAGTTGTCTCTTGCAAGCAAAGATCAAAGAAGAAGCAAGCCAACCGCAACATGAAAGTGCACTTGATCATTAGTGGTTCTCAATTCATATAGGTGAAGAATAGACTCTATCTTTGATAATTGGTCTTCACCAAGCTTTAAAATAGACTTCACATCGCCTTTTGTGGAGCCAAATTGAAATATCATGACTATCCTCTACTCCAACAAAGCAAAGGTGAAATTAGTTGTCATATGCATTCATATTTGCTAAGGACATGTTTAGTGCATATAGACATACCTGGTGAGCATTCATGAAAAATGACTTTGAGTTCATATTATGCCACTATTGCTTGTATGTCTTGAGTTGATCTAGTGGCTAAATATGACTTGTTTATGAGCATGTGAACCTAAGTGTTTGATCTAGCTAGATGAGCATGAAAGGATCTAATTCAACATTGACAAGATAACCATTGTGAGATGTGTGAAGAAGCTTGTCATTGGTTCAAACCGAGTTAGATTACTTATGCAAATTTGCTAGTTTGAACTAAAAGAGAAAGAAGCTCATGGAAATAATCAAGTTCAAGAAGTAGAAGACAACAATATAAATGGATATCAAGTTCAATATTTACAAGTGGTTTCTAGACTCATCATTCATACGAATGGTATACACATGATGTCATATTCCTACATGTGGTATCTTCTACACATGTGCTATATCAAGTGGTTACAAGTGGTGTCTAGATGAAGCATCCAAGTGATATCCTACACTTCAAGTGATCCTCAACTTTAAGTGATCAAATTCAAGCAAAGCTACTCTCAAGAGCTCAAGTGTTAAGTGGGTGACCATACAACAAAAAGAGAAGTCCTACAAGTGGTGTCATCCCAATGGTGTCCATCAAAAATGCAAGATTCAAGTGTCAACCATCCACACCCCGAGTACAACCCTTTGTCAAGAAGAGGCACACCCTTTATGGTCATTGATGACAAAGGGGGAGAAGTTTGTGGACAAAGATATGTGCAAGGACATAGGGGGAGCGGTTTAGACAAGGAAGCAAATTGGACATGGATATGACCAAGAGGGAGCAAGATTGAAGAATGCAAGGGGATCAAAACTCTTGAACAAGAGAAGCACACAAGTAGAGGGAGCAAGCTCATGAATACATGTTTGATGTATTTGATTGTGCATTACATTTGCTTGCTTGCATTGCACTTGTCTTATATTCCTACATGCTTGTGTGCAAGTGATTGCTGGAACTAAGACTTGTATGATGTTTTATATCATGTGGTATTTAGAGCCTAGTCTTAGTATAGCAAGTGTTAACTAGAACCTTGATTATAATGTTGATCTCACGTGGTATCTAGTTTCACTTGTTTCTAGCAAGGATTGATGCTAAGGATGTTGAAAACTTGGTATACACGCTACAAAGGTTTATTCTACATCTTGTATACCTTAGCATCATTTAATAGTGCTAACACTCCCACAAATTTTAGATTTATGCATGTGTGCAAGCTTGAAACCAAACCATTTGAGCACACATGTAGGGGGAGTTAACACTACCAAGATGATTTTATGGTGCTTATCCAAATCATAGACATAGAGCTTAAATGTTGGATAAGTGGCATAAAATCCCAAAAATGCTTAATTTCCATATCTTTGTAGAGTTGTCATCAATTACCAAAAAGAGGGAGATTGAAAGGTCCTTGTTTGGTTTTGGTAATTGAGTGATAACTTAAGTGGACTAATTGTGCTTATGTGAGATTTGCAGAGATTTAGTCCACAGGTACATATGTGTGAGCAACTATACCATGGAGGTGGTGTGATGTGTTGCAAGGCTCACACATGTGAAGATGAAGGAGCTTAATGCATGATACATGACATGGAGTCATGTGGCTAGAGGTGAAGATCGAGACAAGACTTGGCTTGATGGACCGGTCGCGCAAGGTGAAGGGCAAGTTGGAGGCTTTGAAGCCGTACCGAGTGTCGGGAGGCTTGAGCAAAGACTTGGCGCCGATGAACCAAGGCAATGGTGAAGAGCAAGTGAGGTCAAGATCGATGGACCAAAGGCCATGTGATGATATGAAGTGGATCATATCATTCATGTGGATGTCGGCGCATGTGTTGCATCGGCGTTGGAGGAGATGGAGTGGAAAGCGCAAGGCAAAGGTATAACCTAGGGCATTTCCATTTCACCGGTCATAGGTGTGTAGAGAAGTTGATGACCGGGTTTAGGATAGATGGCCGTACTATCAAGAGGGGCAAACTTGTTTGCATATCGGTCATCTAGTGCCACTTGAGCGATCTAACTTTGCATTGTGTTGCTAGGATCGAGTGGCGTGGCAAGTTGAGTGCCTAACCCTTTGGAAAATATTTGTGAAAATGCTAACACACTTGCACGAGTTGGTGATCACTTGGTGGTGTTAGCACATTTGCAAAGGGGATGATGTTTGCCGGGTTGAGAGGGGTTTGGGATCCTCTCTTCCTCCCGCCGAGCCTGTGAGGCAGGATTCGGCGCTTTCGGGAAAGTGAAGTGCTCATTTTCCATTGCGCCGGAGGCCGGAAGTGGTGGCGAAGTCGACGGAGTGTTTCTCGCTGAGAAACACTCGACCGGACGCTGGTCCAGGGTGGACCGGACGCGTCCGGTCAAGTTTGCGCGTCCGAGCTGATTTCGGTGGTCACCGGACGCTGCGCGACCGGACGCTCCGGTGCCGCGTCCGATCGGCGTGTAGTAGGCGAGGCGCAAGCGAAGTTGAGCTGGACCGACGCCGGGGAGTCCGGTTACATGCACGGACGCGCCCGGTCGGAAAAAATCGTTTTGAGCTCTCGAAGTTGTGACCGGACGCTGGGGCGCCGCGCGCCCGGTCGGTGGACGGGACGCGCCCGGCCACGGTGGCGTGGGCGCGCGCGCGAAGTTAGCCGTTGTGCGCCAACGGCTAGTTTGAAAAGCGAGGACACGTGGCGCGCGGGAGCGACCGGACGCTGCGACCGGACGCGTCCGGTCGCCACTTGGTGCGCGTCCGGTCCGTGCCCGACCAGGTTTCGTGGCAACGGCTCTTTTAGCCCTTGGGGCTATAAGAGGTTGCCTTGGCCGGCCTTGGCTGGCTGCTGAGCACCCTTGGGCCTAAGTGGCTTTGTGTGGGAGTGCTTGGAGAGCCTCTAACTCACATATGCTTGTAGTGATTATATCCAATTGTGAGTGAGTGATCCTAGTGCGTTGCATTGAGAGATTGCAAGGTGTGGCACTAGGTGTTCGAGTTGCAAGCCGGTGGTGCTTATTACTCTTGGAGGTTGCCACCTCCTAGACGGCTTGGAGGCTTGTGGGCATCGTGTAGCACACTCGGAGATTGAGTGGTGCTCCGATTGCTAGTCATGTGGAGTGACATTGTGAGGGGGATTGTGCTCACCCCGCGGGGATCGCGAAGAGCAACTCTAATAAAAGGGAGACACGAAGAGCGACAAGTGGTTCGGGCGGTCAAGTGCTAGAGCTCGTGGTGAGCACTCCGGTGGGAGAGCGTGACTTGTGGATCACCACTAGCAAGAGGACCGACGACAACCTTGGAGCTTCTCTCAACGAGGACTAGCTTGGTGGCAACCAAGTGAACCTCGGTAAAAAATCAACGTGTCAATATTGTCTACTCTTCTCGTCGGTTTGCATTCACTAGCTTGTATTTACTTGTTCATTACTTGTGCTAGTGAGTAGAGATTGCTCTTGAGTAGCTAGTTTGCTTGTGTAGCTTGCTAGTTACCTTCTTAGCTTGTGTAGCTTAGAAGTAGCGATTGCGTGGCTAGTTGGCTTGTGTAGCCTTGCTAGTCACATTGCTTAGTTTGTGTAGCCAAGCAATTGAGCTCACTAGTTGGGCTTGTGTAGCCGTGCTAGTGAGAACTATTAGTTGTGCTTAGGCTTTGTGCGCTTTGCTCACTAGTATGTGTAGGTGCTCCCCAGCTTGATTGAGTACTAGTTGCTTAGGTTTGTGTGACCTTGCAACCTAATCTTGGATAGGCGAGCACTACCTAGCCTTGCACCTTCGTGACCTAGCTAGAATCTTTGTAGGGTGCTTGGATAGAGGGGTGTAGTCCTAGTTAGACCGATAGTTTCAATTCCGCATTTAATTCGGTCATCCGCTGCGATTGGATTTTAGAAAGGACTATTCACCCCCCCTCTAGTCCGCCATCTCGACCCTACAACTAGTCTCATGGTTCGGATTTTATCAAAGTGGTAAGATATCAAGATTTCAGTTTTAAGATGCAGAGTTCTTCACAGCTCTCCAATGAGTCAAAATTATGAACTAAGATACTAGATACTATGACTGTATTGCAATCTGCAACCCTTCACCTTACCATAAACCCTGCCCACATCATAGCCCAGCAATCACATAAACCGCCCTGCCTTTTCATGAAACTTTATACTACTACATAAAAACTTAACCACGACCTTTGAAAATGGCCCTCGGAGGCAGGCACAAATATCAACCGTCTCGGTTAATGTCCGGGATTAACCGAGGCGGTTGTTTTTTATTAACCGAGACGGTTATAAATAACCGCCTCGTAAAATCGATTTACCAAGACGGTCATTATAACACAACCGCCTCGGTTAATATCTATTAATCGAGGCGGGCATTATAACACAACCGTCTCGATTAATAATTAACCGAGGCGGTCACTGCTATATAATCATTGCGGTAAATCAGGCCCAGCATAGGCCCAAACAAAATCCATTATATCGGGCTCATATATAATCAAGGACTTAGGGTTTCTCTTCTCAGTCATTTCACTCCACCTCACTTTCTCCCTCCTTTCGACCTGAGTGGCTCGGGCAGCACCTCCATTCCTCCCGAGCAGTGCGGCCTCCTCCTCCTCCTCAGGCGTGGTGGCCATGCGGCCGCCTCTTCCTCCTCCGACGCCCTGGTGTGGCTGCGTGGCCCCCTACTTCTCTAACTGCGGCGGCCTCCTCTGATGGCCTTGAAGGCTCGTGGCCTCCATCTCCGACGGATCCAGGGGCGGGCCATGCGGATCCAGCGAGGAGCTGAGGCTGCGCGTGCAGATCCAGGAGGAGCCAAGGCGGCAAGTGCGGATCCGGTCCAGCGACGCATGACGTGTGATGTCGCTCTTCTCCCACCTCTGATCCGGCGGTCAGGTGCTGGAGAGACCACGGGCCTCGCATGGGGAGGCCACGAGATCCGGCGGTCAGGTGCTGGTGAGACCACGAGCGGTGGCGACGGACGAGGATCTAGGTATGCCTCTCCCCCATCTTCCTCTCCCTTCCCCTCTTCATGTCCATCACTCCTCTCTATCCCCTTTGCAGATCTGGGTGGACGGCGGTGGATCTGGGCGGACGGAGATGGATCCGAGCGAATGGCGCGACCTCCACCACCATGGCGGTGTCACCATCAACGGAGGCGGCATATCTACGACGAGGAAGTGGATCCAACAGCGGCGGCGAGGGGCTCCATTGGCAGCTCCTCCAGGTGCAGTTCCTATGGTGGCAGATCCCGGACGGTGGCGGCGAGTCCGAGCTCGATGCCGGGCCTGTATGGGCTGGCATTGGGCTCAGTTTTTTTTATTTTTTTCCTGATTAACCGCAACGGGCATGGGTAACCGCCTCCGTTAATCACCCGTTAACGGTGACCTTTGATCCGTGGCGGTTGCCCTTGCCCGCCGCGGAAAACCAAAAGTGCCTGCCTAGAAAAAATTTCTGTAGTAGTGTCAGCCAAGAACATTATTATAACCCAACCAATATGTATCACCCCTGCCTCCTGCTACCTGCAAAATCCCAACCCACAAACATAACAAACCTAACCAATTTGTATCAAATCCTCATTATGACTCCCCCACTCCAGTCATTGCTTTTTTTTTTTGCATACCCTAGTCACCAACATTATGACACTACCCAAATCTGCATCGAATCCAGCCAAAATTGAGTTGTACATGATTAGGTTATAGTATGGAAATGTGAGAGGTTGAAGCAACGAGTGAGAATGGGAGAGGGGAGGGGAGTGAATTATTGCGAGTGGAAAGGGAGGAAACGAGACCCCTTGCACATGTAACAAGAGGGTACCCAGCAGGACAAATTTTGGGCGGCACAAATGGAGTGCACCAATGTATAACTCTGCCATCTTATTGCTTGCTTCCAAAATCAGCTTGCTCGGAATTTTGTTCCTTGCGGTGCAATCTCAGGGCCCTTTTTTGTTACCAGATCACCCCAGGCCAAATTGAAACTCCATACAGCCTACCAAACAGAGACAGTTGCAGCCTATAATCTGGCTAGAGGCATGTGTCTAGTTTATCAATTAGACTTGAAGTGCCACGATAGAAGTAGAGTGTGTATGCTCATGTATATGAACCTCTATGTTTATACTTTGACTCAAAAAAATATCAATGAAAACTTTCACAAATAATGTTTAGTCACAATGTGAACTTGTGAACAATGCGTGTAATAGCTGCATTGATATGACATTTGCACAAATCAATGCAACATTGTAGTTGGCGCTATGTACTTTGATCCTTTGACTGCCTTATTGCTGTATGCTTTATCCAATTTCTCTACATTTTGTTATGTTTGAATCGTCTGGAGCTCCTTCACGAGTTTCACAGCTTATGACCAGCAAGCCAACGGCTGTAGAAAGCCAATGATTCCTGTGGTTTATACTCAGGAACTGTGTGCCCAGCACCCTGCGAGAGGAACAACCAGGATAGTTAAAGGCAACTTTTTTTTTTGCGCGTTTCAATAATGTATCACTAAATGCAATTTGTTTTGCGTTTGGCGGACAAGTATCGTGTTTGCTTAGATTAATAGACAGAGTTTAATTTGAAACTGTACCACACCTTAATAGTGGTGAAAGTAAGGCCGTTTTCATATCCTTGGGTGTACCTGAGTTGTATAGCAAAGCAAAAATATGTGAGCAAGCAACATGTTCTTAATTTCTTTACCTGAGAACATAAAACATTTGATTCAAACAATGCAAAAAATTAAATCATTTAACTGAAGATTTCCCTTGTGAAAGAAATGTGAACATTTGATTTAACTGAAGATTTCATATCCAAGAGTAATTCAACTTCTAGGATTAAACGATTTGAGAAAAGAGTAAATGTTTGTTCAAATACCCAGCAACTTGTTCATTGACAATCCATGGTCGCCACGAATCAATGATGCCGTAGCCTAAGGATCCAGTCCATGCTTGAGTCCCAGTGTAAGGTACACACATATCATGGTCACCACTGAAACAAATGCAAAAGAAATATAACAATGATAATATATAGCAGCTTTTTAGACTGAATTTTTTTTAGACTGAAATATATAGCAGCTTTTGCTGAGTCTAAGAATGCAAGAACCGAAAACATATTATAATTTTATAGGTTGCTAAAGTACCTGTAAATGAAAGCACGATATCCCTGGCTTGTAAGGTTCTTGTGATAAATGATCATACTCCCAGCATCATGATCAAAATCTATTTTATCTGTGCATAATTCCCAGGGTCCAATTGAACTGACCTAATATATGTGCATTATAAACTATGGTTAGAAGGTGGAAAGATTTAGAATCAATCATCAATAAGTACTAGGTGGTTATTTAGTGTATGACTATCATACTGGTTCGGCATGAATTGCAGATCTGACGTTATCATTGTTTAGCCATGCGGTTGCAACTTCATCACTCTGAAGAGGAAACAAGATAGGAGTACATTAAAAAGGTGGATACAAAGAGTAATCTGTCTAGAATATTAACGTTCTTACAGATAACAGGTAGAGCAACGATAAGAAGAAGGTTACTGCGCTTGTGCTCACCATACACGGAACTGAACTGCTGGAATCTGCGGCTAGCTCCTGCCATGATGGAACATGCCCATCTCTCACAGGAGCTTTCAAAGGCCAGGCCCGTCCATGCATTCTTGTTCTTACTGGAAGGGGCTTGCTAGTTACACCAAGATCTTTGAAACTTTGAGGCAGTTTGTTACTTTGTGGGTTCACTTCTTTGGTATCTGTGCCGTGGTAGCATGGCTCAAGAATGTCATAAATGTTTAATCCTCCGAGTTCCTACACACAAAAACATTAGTATACAATACAAGAATGTTATTTATTTATTTTTACCAAGTAGTGTCACTGGTTTACCGCATCGACTTGTGACAGCGCTTCGTTGCATTTTGTACTGCTAGCATTCCAGTAATTTCCTTGACATGCAGTGTTGGCATCCTACATTTTGTATAGAAATTCTGGTAAACCGAAAGAACATATGTATGTTTCAATGGACACATGAAGTTTTAGAAATATTTTGTGTATTCAAAGGATACGAATGAAACTTCATGATTTATAAATTATTTCAGCGTGAGGATATCAGTCGGGGCACAGTTTTATACTGATTTACCTTGTATATGCTTTCTGAAATTAGAGCCATTCCGTGTGCAAATGGCACAAGAGCATTGCCATCAAAGACGGTGTCGCATACACCGTTGCCAACCATGTAGCCCTAACATGAGAGCACAGAACAAAACATTAAGCACTATTATATGTATTTCCTTGGTAAGCATGTTCTTCGTTCTCATGGGCAGCAATATAATTAATAAAATTACTAACCTTAAAGTTTATAATTGGCTTGTCTCCTCTGTGGATTCCTGTAAAAAAAATTATCAGTAAGAAGAATATCGCAATAACTAGCAGTTTAAGGACCATTAACAGTATCCCAAAGCCAAAACCTTTGGCAACTTCATGTGAAAGGGTAGGGACATAAACTCCAGCATATGACTCTCCAGCTATATAAAATGGATTTGTCAAGAACTCAGGGTACAGCTGGAACCACTGGTTAAAAGTAACAGGAGAGAACTGATCAGATTTTTTGTTGTGCAAACAAAAAAAAAATTATAAATGATAAATAAATTTACGAATGCACCAACATGAAAGAACACATATATATATATATATATATATATATATATATATATATATATATATATATATATATATATATATATATATATATACCTTGAGAAGAAAAGTATGCGAATCAGCAGCAGTCTTAAGATCTCCAGTTTCATAGTCAGAAACATTCTTCGAGTAAGACATCCCAACACCAGCAGGGGAGTCCAAGTATATCACATTAGACACCTACAAATGCAAGGGAAACATCACTAGTCTGTCTCAGCTCAGCTAAAACACCAGATAATTTATCCTTAGGGGACCAATGGAAATGCCCAACCTTAGACCAGCTATAAGGGTTGAGATGAAGCTTTGGCAAGCTTCCAGCTGACCCTCCTGCCTCAAAGTTGAATGGCCCTGAACCCCAAAAAACACACATTAATCGGGATGCAAGATGTTACAATGATGTTGTTGACAACCAAATTTGACACATTGTTATAGTTTGAGCTTTACATGATGCTTAGGCAATTTATTTGGCCAGATTAGTTAAATTTAAATTTAATTTGGCTTAGTTATCAAATTTGGTTGTGTTTGGGGTACAGCTCTCTCATGATTTGGAAAATAATTAATCGGCTAGCTAATGTTGCTAATGGATAAGTTTCAGGCATATTCATATCATACAAATGAAGCCGGTTAAGTTTAATGTAGTAAATCTTGGCTGGTGATTATAGTAAAGCAAAGAGATAAAGCCGACTGATTTTCAGTATTAATCGTGGCTAATACGTGCAACATGTGAGACATTAATATTTGCTTATATTATATTGTTTAGTCTTCTTATCCAAGTGCAGCTACGTGAAGGCACACAGGCAACAAGCATGCGCATGCATCTGGTCAGTCAAAGGCGAGATGCAGCAATATGTGCATGCAGAAGTCCAGGAGTGCATTAAGGAAGTTAACTGGCAGATTAAGCACGAGATCACGTCGAGAGATTTGTTGCGGCAGCTGGGGCCATGGAAAGGAAGCCAAATCTGTCACGAGGAAAGGAGGCCGCTACATTTACAAGTTTGGGTCAATCGACCATTAGTTAGATTCCGATCAAAGTCCAGATCACCTTGTATAAATACATGGTTAAGGCCGGTAGAGGGAGAATCTCAACATCGTCAAACAAATCTACTATTCTTCGTTCATTTTATTTTCTATTCTTCTATTTTTCTCATCTAGATCAGTAGTTATACTTTGCTAGTTTCCCGCAAAATTAAGCCGCGCGCTCCAGCGATTTGGAGTAGTTATCTCTTTACTAGTTTGCTCGAAAACTAGTTGTGCCGCTTCTACGAAAAATGAAGCAATCAATCATTGGTGACTCCGTATGTTGATTTTTGGCATCAACAGATGTTCCCAGCCTACACTAGACAATCTCTAGGAGCACTTCTTGCTGGTTATAGTACTATCTTGGTCCACAAAAGAATACATTTAATTTCTCACATTTTGAGGAATCAAATATTTTAAACTCTGACTGGCATTATATAGAAAAGTACCAACACCCATGAGATAAAATAAATACCATTAGATTAGTTATATAATAATATATTTTTATAATAAATTTATTTGGAGACATAAATGATAATACTATTTACGTACAAACTTGGTCAAACTTGAGCCGGTTTGACTGGCGTGGTTCCCATAATTATGTTCTTTCTTGGACAAAAAAAGTAACTATTATCTAGCGTAGCGTGGTAGGCCCTGAGTTAATTTTTTATTAGTAATCCAATTTACTACATCCCTCATGGGTCGTGCTTACACCTTACTAAGACCACCGAATTCTTTACAAAGCTACATCTAATATTCTATAGGAAATACCAAGGTGTGTCAAGCAATATTGCGATGAAAAAAGAGCAAAGATAAGAATACAAATATTGATAATATAATCAAGGGAACAGTAAAAATAATTCAGTGTCGTGTTAAATTGAGCACCCTAGCTTTTCTCTATGCTTTGAAAAAGGAATTCAGCCGAGCCTTCAACTTTTTTATTCATCAGATTTTCATGAAGTTTCCCATTCGTAAGCTGAAACGGGAGGGTTTATCCCTATCGAGGATATATAATAATGAGCATATATAATATATAAATAAATAAAAAGCAGGAAAGATACAAGAGTTAATTAATAACCTATTGGTAAGATTGAAAGGACAGCCACTATGTGATTTGTTCATTGTCACAATTTTATTCCACCATGATTCAAAGTTGGTTTAAACTTGATAAACACCTAGGAATTTTTTGCCCGAATTGTGTCTTTGTTCTAGACTTTCACATTGGTTCTCTCCATATATTCCATTTGGTACAACTTTTTTCTTTTATATCTTTCTTTGTCACTTTGTTTGATATATCTATAACCGTGACCCCACACTCATCACTTTTTTGGCTCCTATCACCGGGATTTGTAATCCACCATGCTAACCACTCTAAAGATGATACCTTCGTCCCAATTCAACCCACCAACCATCCTTTACCACCCTATTAGAACCCTCCTAGCGGATCGCCACGTGTCATCCACTAACTACCTCCACTACTGCACGGTCCAACATTTCCTCCCATCCAGGCATGAGCCCTAAACATGCATAATCCCAAAAACCCTACGTTGGCTCCTGGTGCCCCACTCTTTCGATCCTCCAATCACCTTCAACATTTATTTCAAGATCCCTATAAAAGTGCAAGTACCCAAATCCCCGGACTTATCCCACGCGTCCAAATTCATATAACTCTGCATACATGAGGCAAATTCGATCTCGTCCACTAGACCACTACACAGCCCAGCTTGCCCACCCCAATTCCCCATCCATGAAAGTTGGAACGACCCCAAAATCCCCAATTATTGTACATCATCAGATTCCTTTACGCTATCGAGTTGGTTGGAAAAGATGCATGGTGAGGAAAGCGGGAAAGAGACACTACTACAGAACAGGCCTTTGGTCACTTGGGCGAAATGAGCAATAGCTTCCGAAAAAATGGTGCCCGGGACAAAAAGACCCTTTAGTCCCGGTTGGTAACACCAACCGGGACTAAAAGTCCCAAGCCCCAACGGCTATGGTGTCGCAGCAACCTGGGGGGGACTTTTAGTCCCTACCGGTGTTACCAACCGGGACTAAAGGTCCATCTTTAGTCCCGGTTGGTAACACCAGTAGGGACTAAAGGTTTTGTCCCGGTCTATGACACCAGTAGGGACTAAAGATGGGTCTTTAGTCCCACTGGTGTTCTGGACGAGGATTAAATCCTCCCCCTATATTTGAATCCTTCTTCCTCCCCTGGCCGAGCTGCCCGAGCTCACTTTCTTCTTTGTTCTTCATGCAGGGGCGTCCTCGGGCCCGTGCGGCCCGTGCGACCGAACAGGGCCCCCAAAAATTATGGGCCCCAAGATTTATTAAGTATCCTAAGTATATATAATAAGTTTAGACTTTGTTTTAACTAGTAAATCAGTCACAATTGTTTTGTTTGCCCCATAAATATAGCCTCGCTAGAGAGCACTCCAAGATCCTATTAATTTCTCGCCTGGCGATTTCAATTCTAATTCACGTATCCCTTCATCGCTTTGACTTCATATTCCTCGCCCTCGCCATTGTTCGTCGCTCAAGACCTAGTCGCAATCTCGGACCCAGATCGAGACGAAGACTGCCTCGGATAAGAGTCTGGAGTCTTCATTGTCATCATCTTTGGGGCTGCACTTAAACGAGAAGGACGATCTAATATTGATACCGATGACCATTATATGGAGTTAATTTTTCTTTTTGATTTTATTCCATATGAAAATTAAGGCCTAGTAAAATTTAAACTTTTATGAAACAATATGAATGTTTTTCACTAAATATTAGGCCTCCACTTATTGTTTCGAACTGGGCCTCGTATTTTTATCGGGACGCGCTTTGCTTCATGTTCTTCATGTGTTCTTGATTGATTTGTGCTCACATCTCCGGCTATTGATTCATTTCATCACTTCTACGCCATCATTTACTTGTTTAGAGGTTACCAACTTCATCTTCTCAAGTTTTAGCTGCGGTTTATCTCATTTTGTGGTGTTGTACATGTTGTTTTTTATTTTTTGATTTCTACACTATTTTAAACACCAATCACTTCATCGTTTAAATATTTCAATGTAGATAACTACAATTAAGACCCTAAAAATTAGTATATACTATTTATTACTATTATGTCTACCATATTATTTGGTTTTAGTTAGAAAAATACTAAATTTATGGTTTTTCATTATAATTAGTTTTTTAAAAATAACATTTGATAATACTTTAGTTTATAATTTTGTTTATAAATAATACATTTGAAGGATTATTTAATTATAACTAAGTATGAATATAAAATTTATTTAGAAAAAAAAACAAGAATAGAGAATTTTAGGTTATGTGTTAGTTGGTTACTTAGAATTCTTTATTTTTGCAATTTGTGATTGGTTTTATTAGTTAATTTAAACAAGTATGCATGTCACATTTCTTGATTAGTTAGAAAAATAAATAACTTTGGTGTTATTTAGCTTTGCTTGTTTAGAAAAAAAATAGAAATAGATAATTTAAAGTTATAATATATTATTTTGCAATTTGTGATTGGTTTTATTAGTTAATTTAAACTAGTATGCATGCCACATTTCTTGATTAGTTAGAAAAATAAATAACTTTGGTGTTATTTAGTTTTGCTTGTTTAGAAAAAAATAGAAATAGAGAATTTTGGTGTTTTTTATATTTTGCTTGTTGAAAATAGAAATAGAGATTTTAAGGATATAATACATTATTTTGTAATTTGTGACCGGGTTAATTAGTTAATTATAACTAGTATGCCTACCAAACTTCTTGATTATTTAGATAAATAGAGAACTTTGGTGTTTTTTATATTTTGCTTGTTGAAAAGAATTAGAAATAAAGAAATTTAAATTAAGTTCTTACTTTTATTTCTATAGTAAAAATTAGAAACTTATCATACTTTTTTTTTGTAATGCAGAACATGACACGTGGTTGGATGTACAATGCCGATCGCCGCTCCAAAGAATTCATTGATGGTGTGCATCATTTCTTGAGAGTGGCCGAGGAAAACAAGCGGGATGGATTCATACGTTGCCCATGTGCCTTGTGTCGAATTTGAAGGAATATTCTAGCTCTAGAAATATTCACTCACATTTGTTGAAGTCGGGTTTCATGCCAAACTATATTTGTTGGACCAAACATGGAGAAACTGGGATAATGATGGACTAATTTGAAGAAGAACAAGAACAACCGAGCCCGACGACCTTATTGCTCAATTCGGTGGCTTCGATGATACAAAGAATGGGAGAAGTCAAGAAGAGGGAGGTGCTCCCCGGTGAAGGTGATGCTCTTTTGCCGATACCATTCGTGATGCACGAAAAGAATGTGAAAGTGAAAAGAGAAGGCAAAGTTTAACCGCATGCTAGAAGATCACAAGAAATTACTATACCCATCCGCCCAAGATGGGCAAAAAAATTGGGTACAACACCGGAGTTGTTGAAATGGAAGGCATGTAATGGTGTATCCGATAAGGCATTTGGACAAGCATCGAAGATCCAAAAAAGATGCTTCCGAACCCTAATGAGTTGCCCACCACTACGCACGAAGCAAAAAACAGTCGTCTGGCCCTTTGGGATTAGAAATCCGTAAGATACATGCATGTCCTAACGATCGCATCCTATACCGTGGCAAGGACTATGAGAATTTAGAGGAATGCCCCGTTTGTAAAGCATCACGGTATAAGATCAAGGCGAGATGACCCCGGCGATGTTGAGGGGGAAGAACGTCCTAGAAAGAAAATCCCCTGCAAAGATTATGTGGTATGCTCCTATAATACCTCGCCTAAAAACGTCTTTTCGTAAAACAAGGACCATGCAAAGTTGTTGCGGTGGCATAAAGAAGACCGTAAGGTAGACAACATGTTGAGACACCCCGCTGATGGGTCTCAGTGGAGAGCAATAGATAGGGAGTTTCCAGAGTTTGCAAAAGATGCAAGAAACTTGAGGTTTGCTCTAAGTACGGACGGTATGAATCCTTTTGGTGACCAGAGCACTAGTCATAGCACTTGGCCCGTTACTCTATGTATCTACAACTTTCCTCCATGGTTATGCATGAAGTTTAAAGTTCATTATGATGCCGGTGCTCATCCAAGGGCCGAAGCAACCGGGCAATGACATTGATGTGTATCTAAGGCCATTGATTGAAGAACTTCTACTTTTATGGAGCGAAACAGTGTTCGTATGTGGGATGAGTACAAACAGAACACTTCGACCTACGAGCACTCGTTGTTTGTGACAATCAATGATTGGCCTGCTCTAAGTAATCTTTTAAGGCAGTCAAACAAGGGATATAATGCATGCACACAATCGTTTTGATGATCTTGATAGTATATATTTGAAAAAATGCAGAAAGGTCGTGGTACCTTGGGTATCGTCGATTTCTTTTCTCGTGAATCACCCGATTAGAAAGAAAGGCAAGCATTTTAAAGGTAAGGCGGACCACCGACTCAAGCCTCGCAAATGTAACCGAGAAGATGTATTTGAGATGGTTAAGGATGTGAAAGTAATTTTTGGTAAGGGACGGGGCAGCCAACCGGTTCCAAAAAAGATGCAGTGGGTCATGCACCCATGTGGAAGAAGAAGTCAATATTTTGGGAGCTACCATATTGGCAAGTCCTAGAGGTCCGTAATGCGATCGACGCCATGCACTTGACAAAAAATCTTTGTGTCAACCTTCTAGGATTCATGGGTGTGTATGGGAAGCCTAAGGATTCACTTGAAGCACGACAAGACATGCAACAAGATGGAAGAGCGAGACAACCCGCATCCAGAGAAGACAGATGATGGTCGCCAATATTTAAGACCCGCTAGCTACACTCTTAGCAATGAAGAGAAAGAAATCATGTTTGAATGCTTAAGCAAAGATAAAGGTTCCATCCGGATTCTCCTCTAATATAAAAGGTATAATAAATGTGTCCGAGAAGAAATTTATGCACTTAAAGTCGCATGACTGTCATGTGCTTATGACGCAATTGCTTCCAGCTTGCATTAAGAGGAATTCTACCTCCACATGTACGCCTAGCCACCGTTAAGCTATGTGCATTCCTCAATGCAATTTCTCAGAAGACAATCAATCCAATCGGAACTTGCCGCTCTACTGAATGATGTGGTTCAATGTCTTGTCGCCTTTGAATTAGTGTTCCCTCCATCCTTCTTTGATATCATGACACACCTCCTAGTTCATCCGGGTCAAGGAGATCAATATTCTTGGTCCTGTGTTCCTGCATAATATGTTTCCTTTCGAGAGGTTTATGGGAGTCCTGAAGAAATATGTCCACCAGCGTGCTCGGCCAGAAGGAAGCATTGCAGAGGGCTATGGAACAGAGGAGGTCATTGAGTTCTGTGTTGAATTCATTCCTGAACTTGACCCAATTGGTGTTCCTGAATCACGGCACGAGGGGAGACTGAGCGGAAAGGGAACGATTGGAAAGAAAACCTACATCGGTACGGGGGACGATTGTTTCAATAAAGCACACTACACAGTTCTTCAAAACTCATCCGTGGTAGAGCCGTATGTCAAGAAACACAAGGACTTTCTACGATCCCAGTTCCCAGAGAAGAATGAAGCTTGGCTTATGCGTCAGCACATGGACACTTTCAGTGATTGGTTACGAAAAGAATGTCAGGGCAATGACCAGATTGATGAGCAACTATATTTGTTGGCTAGGCAACCATCATGGCACATCCTCACGTACAAAGGATACGAGATAAATGGAAATATATTTTACACCCTAGGCCAAGATACAAAAAAGCACGAACCAAAAAAATTGGGGTTCGTGTAGACGCCACCGAACCGAATGGAAATGCAGACAAAACATATTATGGCCGTATAGAGGAGATTTGGGAACTAGACTACGCACCTAATTTTAAGGTCCCTTTGTTCCGGTGCCAATGGGTCAAGAATACGGAGGCGGGGTAACAGTTGACAAAGACTATGGAATGACAATAGTGGACCTCAACAATGTTGGATACAAAGGTGAACCATTCGTCCTTGTTTGCTGATGTGAATCAGGTATTCTATGTGAAAGACATGTCCACAAAAACGTAAGAGAGGGAAAAATGACAACAAATCAACGAATGAGCCAAAACGCCATATAGTTCTCTCGTGGAAAAGAAACATTGTGGGAATTGATGACAAGTCGATATTTCAGAAGATTATGAAAGGGATGACCGAATCACGCCTTTCAATGTGACCAAAGATCCGAAAGCATCATGATAAATGCCGAGGACACTCCATGGTTACGCCAAGATCATGACCAAGGAACATACGCAAAAAAAAGAAGATCACTACTGTGCCCGCCTAATAAATAGAGTGTATTATAGTATGTGTATGTGACACTTGTAACATAAGATGTAACGGTGACTATGGCATTGATATTATCGAAATGAAACTGTTATTTCTTAACAAATTAATACCTATTCTTTTTATTTATTAAGCAAATAACAAAATTAATCTAATTATTATAAGGGATGGAAAGATTTTTAGTTCCCAAATTTATTATGAAAGCAATTAGACAAAAAGAAATGAAAATATTATTTTTTAACAAATTAATATCTAATATTATATGTAGTATGCAATTAACACCTTTAACCTAATTATTGAGTGCACAAATAAATAAGAATAAGAAAACATATTTCAAAAAATATTAATGGTAAAGGTGAATATCACGTGTAGCCCGATTTTAGAGATTAATGATGATAAATAATCAAAATTTACGTTTAAATAATGCACAAACAAATTTTCTATAAAAAACACCTACTTTAAGATATTTAAATTAAGTAATACATTTTTGCATTAACAAAATACTAATTATTTTTTACATTTGCAAACACTATTGTAAGGTAAGAACATAATATATGGTACATATTACATAAGGAGTACAACAAGGCAAAAAAGAAAAGCAATTATGATTTTTAAAAAATTTTATGCCTAATCTTTCATTTACTATGCAATTAATAAGATTTTGAATATATATAAACAAGTAGGAAACAAATAAAACAAATGTAACAGAGCCGAAGAGCTGAAAGTGAAAAAATCTTTTTAGTCCCGGGCCGTGGTAAGCACCGGGACTAAAGGTTAACCTTTAGTCCCGGCCCAACCACGCACCGGGACTAAAGGTTGACCTTTAGTCCCGGTGCTCCTTACGCACCGGGGGTTAAAAGTGCTTTAGTCCCGGTTCGTGGCTGGAACCGGGACTAAAGGTCTGTCTGGGTATTTAACCTACAGGCATCTTCCTTCTTCCTCCTCCCGATCCAGATCGACGTACACTTAGCCGCCGCCGCCGCCACGACGACCTCGCTCTCCGACGACCTCACCGACGACTCACCGCCCGGAGCTCGCCACGCTCGTCGGAGCCTCGCCGCCGTCGGCGCCACCTCTCCCTCGGCCGCGGCCGCCTCGCAGCCCCCCGCCTCGCGCCCTCGATCTCCGACGAGCCCGCCGACGACGACCGCCGGGAGGGCCAATCCCGCCGCGCCCGACGCTCACGACGAGCCCTCTCCCTCGGCGTCAAGTCCGCCGCCTTCAGCCTCTCCCCCCGGCCGCCGCTAAGTCCGGCGAGGTCTCCCTCGGCGTACGTAGTCCCCTGCAGCCCTCTCCCTCGGCGTCCAACGCCGCCACCCCGCCGGTCGGTGTCGCCGCCGGCCTCTTCTCCGGCCGACCAGAGCGGCCCTCTCCTTCACCGTCTTCACTCGGCCGAGCAGGAGCGCCGCCTTGCCGCCCCCCTTCAAGCGCGCGGAGAGCCGGCGCTGCATGTGTTGTATGTTTGTGGTGTTGCGTCGGCCGTCGAGCCGCGGATGTGTGTTTGTGGGCGGCCGTCGAGCCGCGGTTCGTGTGTGTTGTGGCCGCCATCGAGCCAGAGCATCTGCGCAGAACTTGGCGCGAGAAGGAGAGCGAAACGACCCAAATTTTATTTGAAACCATAATGACGTAGCGACGACCGAACGAAAAGAAGGAACGACCTAGCGACAACCCATCGACGACCGAATGAACGAAAAGCACGACCTAGCGGCGACCCAATCCACGCCCGACCGAACGAAAAAGCACGACCTAGCTTACCTACGGCCGGACGACAACCTAGCTTAACCAAGTCGGACGACCTAGCGAACATGACACGATGACCTAACTACTTAGCGGCGACTTAGCTTAATATAATTAAACACCTTACTCAATATAATTAACTTTATTATGTAATATATTAATGAAGTCTTGTAATATTTAATGGTACTTATTAATAAAGTATTGTGATATTAATGTAATATATTAATGAAGTCTTGTAATATTAATGATACTTATTAATAAAGTCTTCTAATATTTAATGGTACTTATTAATAAATTATTGTGATATTAATGTAATATATTAATGAAGTCTTGTAATATTAATGGTACTTATTAATAAAGTCTTGTAATATTTAATGGTACTTATTAATATAGTTTTGTGATATTAATGTAATATATTAATGAAGTCTTGTAATATTAATGGTACTTATTAATGAAGTATTGTAATATTTAAATAGAATTGCAAGTAACTTTATGTAATATTGTAATATTTTAATAGAATGGCAAGTAACTTCATTAATAATATTAATGTCAAGTAACTTTATTAATGGTTCTTTATTTAACTTTATTAACTTTCTCATAACTAGTGACTTTATTATGTAACTTTATGTCAAGTAACTTTATTAATGGTACTTTTATTTAACTTTATTAACTTTCTCATGACTAGTGACTTTATTATGTAACTTTATGTCAAGTAACTTTATTATTTAACTTATGTGCAATATAGCATTTCACTGCCTCCATAAATTTCCTAAGTGTATATTTGCTAAGTGTATAGTTTTCTATTTTCTTGTGGCTACATACATGCCAAATTGAATTCTAACATCTTTAATTAACAACTTCTGTAGAAATGGCCGATCCGATTGATAACATGGATGAGGCAATGATGGACCTAATCAACAGCGCCGGCAATCAAAATCCCCAAGTTGAAGGTGATGACAATGAACAAATAGATGATGGGAGTCAAGATTTTACCGATTATGAAGAACTTGTAGGAGACAATCCCGATGAGGTATATCTACAATATAGTCTCTATGTATATACATGAAATTAAAAAGAATGACTTTTGTATTAATACATTTATACTTGTTTGTGTAGCCCCCTCCGGATCAGCGACAACTACCGGGAGTGGTAGAAAAGTGCGAGGCCCGAAGAAGCCGTTGGAGGGTCGGTACATTCTCCGGTCGGAATTCGACGAGGGTACAGGCCAAGTACTTGGGGAACATGCAAGGAAATTTGTTGCTCATTGTGGATACTTAGTGAGGGACAGGCTCCCGATCGGTGCTCGAGAATGGAGGCAACCGAAAAGATAACCCTCGCTATTAGTTATGTCTCGGATCGTGACAAGGAATTGCTATGGAAAGATATCCTTCAACATTTTACGCCGATACACGGGATGAAGCTTTGAAGGAGAAGGTTCAAATCTGGGCAATGCAGAAGATGGCCAAACAATTTCAGGCTTGGAAGAAGAAACTCCACAAGACTTTTATTGTAAATAACCGGACACCGGATTTCACCAATAAGGCCTACGTCAAGTTGAGGCCTTTTTGAGATGAGTTCGTATGGTTCAAGAACTCGATGAGGGTCGTGCACGGATGATCCGTAATCAGGAAAATGCTAGCCACAAGCAATACCACCATCACTTGGGTTTGGTGGCTACCGGACCGCTATTCCCAAGTGGCGTAAGCCGGAACAGAGATTGTTGACAAGGGATGGAACCAGAATCACCGTGACCGGCCCGAAAGCCGCCAAGTATTGGTTCTTCGGTCATGGGGGAACCTTGGACCTAGAGACCGGGAAGGTAGTGTACGGCGAGAAGTCTGCAGAGAGTGGGACGGAGAATGGCCCAAGCCCGAGGATTAGTTGAAAGTGGCGCCCGGCAGCCAAATAGAGAGAAGGATGAGCCGACATACGCCCGAGACCGGCCTGAACACGGTGGGCGAACAAGAGGCTATGGGGAGATATCGTGGGAGCATGGCTTCCCTCAAGATAGACCCACTTATAGAAGCCGCCAAAGAAAGAAGGAAGAAGAGGCAGAGCGATTGCGTAGGTTGGAGGCAATGGTGATGGAGTCACAAGCAATGCTCGTGAAGCGATATCGCGAGAGAAAAAGCACTTGAAGAGAGAATGAACGAGGAAATCAAAAGGCAAGTGCGTGAAGCAAAGTAAGTTCAATGCAAAGGCAACCGCATCGAGCCCGGAGTCAACATTAGCCCCCCGGCCGCTTGAAAAGCAGTTGCGCCTCCACGGAGGCGCCAACTATTCAAGACGACGTGGGGCTGCGCTTTCCGGTGGATGACGCCACTCAAGCTCGACAACATGTGAGCTGCACATTCCCACGTGGGGCTACCACGGTCATGGTTGCCGCCGGTGTTGTAACTCCTATCGACCCAACGAAGCCACCAAGAATCCATGGAGCCATAGTTCCAAATTGGATATGCTAATGTCTCGGTGGATAGAGTTATCAAAGGCTATGAAAAAATGTGCAGCTCGAGATAGAAGGAGGCGATGGGGAGAAGACTCTAGGACAAGCGTAGAGAAGGCATTCATTTGTTGGCGCAAGCGCTACATCATTATTCCCGGGCTTCACCTAGTAGTCTACCACCACCTTATCATCATGAACCTAACCCTAGGTGGTGATTAAACTTTACGATACATTTATTCACTAACTTTATTTTGCATTTCCTTAGTTAGTTAGCGGTTTACTCATATACCTCTTTGGTTCCATTGTGTGGTCACCAACATGTCATAGTGCCGCTGGTGATGACGAGGCAAAGGTGCAAGACACGGCCAGCACGCCCCAGGCCGCAACGCCGCCTCCTCGGGCCGCAACGCCGCCTCGGGCTGCAACGCCACCACCTCGGGCCCAACACCGCAACCTCGGGCTCCAACGCCGCCACCTCGGGCTCAAACGCCGCCTCCTCGGGCTCAAACGCCGCCTCCTCGGGCTCCAACACCGACACCGGCTGCCCCTCGCCTCCACGTCGGGCTCCAACCCCGCCACCGGCCGCACCATCGCTTCCACACGTGGCTCCAGCGCCGAAAACCGGTGGACCCACCATTGAAGAAGAGGCGGCCACACGATCAAATGTGTCGGCCGCCCGCAGCAAAAAAAAAGAAAGCCTCTCGAGAAGAAACAACCCGTCATTTCTAAGAAGCTATCCTATGAGAAGACTGGTGCGTA
Organism: Chrysopogon serrulatus; assembly: GCA_015844335.1. NCBI lineage: Eukaryota > Viridiplantae > Streptophyta > Magnoliopsida > Poales > Poaceae > Chrysopogon > Chrysopogon serrulatus. Next base: position 509,795 of record JADLZL010002184.1, read on the forward strand.
AATAGAAACTTCGGTAAAGTCGATGTGGACAGTTTCTTCAAGAGACTTAAGGATGAAAGAGAATCCAAGCGGAACCCCGAGAAGCCCTACCTCTTGCTAAAGCTAGAAGATCTACGGCAAAGGGTTGAGGCTCAACAAAAAAAAGAGGCGTGCAGCTCGTAAAGAATCGTCATCTTTATTCGACTATGAGCGCACTCTAACCAAATCCCTAGAAGAAGAGAAGAAAGGGAAAAGAGCACGCAAGGGTGTAGCAGCAGCTCGGGGAACAATCAAAGCAATCGGTGCCCCCGCTAGTCGTTGGGAATCAATATGGTTCAAACATCGACGTGCTAGACCGCCAATTACCTCCGTGTTTGAACTATGAGGATCTCGAGGATTTTTTTGCCGATTAATCGGTCTTACCTTATCCCAAATGATAGTGGGGCAAGAATTGAAAGTGCAAAAGAAATTGATCATTATCGAGAAGACATATGAATATGGCAAGAGTCTCAGGCAACCCTCGCGGCCTTCAAAGAAACTTGGCACGCAGATGTACTTACTAAACAAGTGGTACCTCGATGCATGTGGCGTAAGAGCAGATGACTATATTTGCGTCCGAATTAGAAACCATCATTACTTCCGTGGTGATGATGTTATTTATGTTCAATTTAATGAGCTACACCAGCTATGCCACATGGACGCCTCGGACAAAGCTCTAATCACCGCTTAAATGCGTAAGTGATTCTTTCTTTTTTTTAATAATGTCATCAGAATAACTTATCATGTATATGGATAACTAATTACGTAAAACCGGCTATACATATGCGTAAACATGATGAGGGACCTCAAAGCTAGAAATGACAAGGAGGTTGGATTTGTAGATCCTTATGTTGTATTTAAAGACCCCAAGACTCGCATGCCATATGGAGAGTTCAAACGGAGAGAAATCTACGGAGGTACTTGATCAATCAAAAGGATAAAAGATATATACTCTTTCCCTATAACTTTAAGTAAGTATCATTATCGTGTGTACGTACATTCTATTAACCCAATTAATGAGATCGGTGTGAAGATAAATAATTATTTTGCCTACACACAAATGCAGCTTTCATTGGATACTAATTGTGATTGATCTCTGGCAATATCATTTGATAATCTATGACTCGTTGAGAAAACCACTGGACCTTTACCAAGAAATGATAGATATTATCCAAGGGTAACTTCGATCTCTAAATATTACTTTTAGCTCTTTAACTCTGTAATAGATATTTAATAATGATCGTTTTATTGCTAGGGTTTGGGCTTGGTTCGTGCGTAAACACCGCCCGCATTTAAAAGCGCCACTTTTAAAGCCTATCCTACATCATTGGATTCTACGACAGACCACAGGCAAAAAAATTTATGCGGATACTATGTCTCAAGCGAATTTCTAAATGTCTATGAAAAAAGATCAAATCTTGAGCACGCAAAAGTATGTAACATGTATATATAATAAGTACATTTCAATTATTTGTTGCTATTTAATAAATCTTATACATATCTATAACTTTTTTTTCTTTAATGATTACTATAGGACACGTGGTTGAGGGAGAAGGTGTTGATTGAAGTCCGCCTAAAAGCAATTCGGGGAGACACTCGCGGGATTTCTTAATGACCAAGTCCTAAATCCCGCCGGCGAGTACTTCTTCAACCTCGACGAGCCACTCAAACCAAAACCATGATGATCATTTGTATGATGCTTGAGTGGCGGAGAACAATTAAGTTGTAAATACTTTATCCGTGACGGAGACATGTAAATTTTATATCATAGATCTATAGATATATATAATATATAAATAGTATTATGTAATTTATTTATATGTAATGATCTAAATTATAAATTATAGGTGCTTGGCGTCTACATAAACAAGCAGCCGAACAATACGCATTCGAAAATAATAATAATACAATTGTAAACCAGAAAGGGAAAACCAAAAGAAAAGAAAAGGAAAAAGAAAAGGAAAAAATAAAAGAAAAAAAAAACTCTTTAGTCCCGGTTGGTAACACCAACCGGGACTAAAAGTGGTGTCCGTGTGGTGGCGCACTCGGGCACACCCTTTAGTCCCGGTTGATGTTACCAACCAGGGACTAAAGGTGGACATTTAGTCCGGGCCGCGGAACCGGGACTAAAGGTGGGACATTTAGTCCCAAACCTTAGTCCCGCCCGCAGCCGGGACTAAAGGCCCATCCGCACCGGGACTAAAGGCTTGTTCTGTACTAGTGAGAAAAAAAAAATGCGTTGGAGAGATGTCATCAAATATAGCAGCTAGGAATATCATGATACTAGTTTAGCTTCCCCAGAAGACAGCGACGTGATATATACGACGATGCAGTGCATCAGGCTACTTTGTGCGCGAAGCTGACGCTTAATGTTCTACTGTACTGTACGTAGAAAGCAACAGCGCAGCAACCAGGTGCCATCCGATCCGGACCCCACGGCTAGATTCTTCAATTCCTCTCCTTTTGTCGATCGATTCCGTCCACAACAGGAAGAGGTACGGTGACAAGCAACGACGTGTGATTGGGCAACGAGAACTCGTGACGAACGACACGCAGGCACACGTACGACGACGACCAGAAGAAAATTAAGAATGGAGATCGAGGCCGGGGAGATGAGAGGAGGTCGTCGTCGTCGTCATCGCCGACGACGACGACGACGACGTGTGGACGACGACGCACCGTGCTCGTAGACGAAGCCGTCGAAGCTGGAGCAGCCCGGCCCGCCGTTGAGCCAGAGCACGACGGGGTCCTTGGCCGGGTCGCGCCCGACTCCACCAGGTAGTAGTAGAGCCGCCGGCCGTGCGCCTCGTCCACCGTCACGTACCCGGCGTAGTGCTTGGACGGCAGCGCGCCGCCCAGGAACCCCGGCACGCTCGTCACCAGCGCGCCCGGCGGCGCGGCGAGGCAGCAGGAGGCGAAGAAGGCGGCGGAGGGCACCAGCACCAGCAGCAGCGACGGCAGCGGGAGGGCTCGAGGAGCGGCGGTAGAGCCGCCGACTGCCATTGCTGCCGGTGTGGGAGCTCGCCGGAGCTTGGATGATACAGTGATATATCGATCGGCCGGGAGAGCGTGTTTAAATAGCACAGAAGGAATGGGGTGACGTCGACGACAAAATTAGGCGACGGCGGGCGGTTGTGTTGTGTGTGAGTGTGTTGTCAGTGCGTGTGTGTTGGAATTCTCACCGTCTCGATCATCGGCCTACCCACTAAGACGACTCGAGTCGTCCACCCGATGCAATGCAAGTCGGCAAGCCACGCAACGCAAGGACGATATAGATAGGTTGACCAGTCGACGGATTTTTTTTTTTTTTTTTTTTTTTAGCAAAAGGATCGAGAGACGCAAGTCAGTTGCTCTCTTCGCCATCCATGTATGACGACGACCGTCCGTATACGTATGTTTTGTATATACTGTAATTAATACTTATATAAGGTGCGTATGCGTGTGTGTGTGCCCTAGCTAGCTTAGCTTAGCTTCTCTGGCAAGGCTTCAAATATATATATACGGCGGGCCGGGATTAATAATTAATTGAGGTTTAACTTGTGTTTGCAGTACGTTTATGGTGGTAATTAAGAACAGTCAGGTTTTAATTAGTTTACAGGTGCCGGTGGAGAAGGAACACGTACGACTGTGAGCAGACATAGATGGCCGGCGCCGGCAGCGAGAGAAGTCAGTCAATTAAGTGACGCCCGGCAGATTGATCATTTGATGAGTGGGATGATGCAGGACAGCTGAGAGAGGCTCTCTCAAGATCCGGCGGCAAACGTCTATTGACTGCCGCTGGGCTGGAGATACGAGATGTGAGGATACGGCATGGACATGACGCGGAGCAAAGATAGTGGCCACGCACGGTGCAACAAGCAAAAAGGTACGTATATATGATATGGACGGATCGGATCGGAGGTGTGTGGTGTGGTGTTATCACACGGTGCACCAGCAACATACCATATATGGCCTGAGTGTGTGTGTGTGCGCGTCAATGTGAGCAGGGCAAGAAAAAAGGGGCACTCATGACATAAAAGTTTTCCTTGACCAAGTGGATCAAATGGGTTGAAACCTTTTTCACGACGGTACATAAGTGTAGCAATTAATGTAAATGAAGTGATTGTTGACCGCTTTCCAAAAGAAAACAAAAAGGCCTTCGTCGAGGAAACCTGATATCTACTTCCTTTTTATTCAATAATGCTGTTGCCGACATGTCAACAATTTTTAGTAATAGAGCCAAAGAATGTGGGCGATTAAGTAAAGTGGTGCCATATCTAGTAGATGGTGGTTTATCAATTCTTTGCAGTTCTCTTTAAGGAACATGATCTGGAGCAAGTCCACAAAAAAAAAAGTTATTACTTTATACTTTTGAGGAAGCATCATGTCTTAGAACAAATTGTCAGAAAAGAAAGTCTTAAAATAAATTGTCATAAACGTAAGTGTACTGCTTTGGTGAGGTCTAAGATAAGAAACAGAAGACCAACATATACTGAGCTTTTTGATGTAAACCTGAAGATATTCCAATGACATATTTATCACTATAGATTCTTTTGGCAAAGCGATAACCTAAAGGGGAAGTATTTGTCTGGCCAATGGAGCATAGTTTGTCAATCAAATGTGCATTTGTGTGTCAAGTTTGTGATGAGTGATTGTTGGAGATGGCCAGTTTTCATTGAATTTGGAGACTAACCATTGTGTGAGTGCGGGTGCAATATGTTATATGTCTCTTAGTTGTGTTGGTGTGTAGGTATGGTGTGAAGCACAAAGATGATTGACCTACATGGAGAAGGTCAAATAGAGATGTGTCTTGCCTATGGATTGGGAATGGTGAAGGGCATATGTGAAGCTTGGACTGAGGGACCAAGATGGTTGGAGAACTGATCATGGTGGCTAAAACTTGGGGACATCAAGATGCAAGAGTACATGTGGAGGAGTGGACCGTGTTGACCAAGTTAAGAAGGTGGTTGACCAAGTCAAGTAGAGGCGCTAGAGGGCTTGGTAACTGGGGTTGTTTCATACTTGCATGGATATCATGCATGGATCAAAATATCACAAAGATGTCGTAATGAGGTCAAATCCCAAGCGGCCAAATAAGCAAGCAAGAGAAACATAAGTTAAACAATCAGAATTTTTATAAGAATATAAGAAATGTATTCAAAAGGAGAATGAAACATCATAGTTAACCTTGTATTGCAACTAGGGTTGTGTAAACACTACTACAGAAAATTTAACCGAGGCGGTTTTTTTGGTTAACCGAGGCGGTTTTCCTAACCGCCTCGAACACAAGGTCACGGTTAATCGTGGCCTTAACCGAGGCGGTTAGTCAACCGCCTCCGTTAATATATTAATCGAGGCGTTTTTCTTACGATAACCGCCTCGGTAAATCGAACAAAAAAATAAAGAAAAGAAAAATCCCAAACCCTAGCCCAAATGGGCCTGGATCTGGGTCACACAGGATCCGCTGCCATCCGCCATACGCCGCCGCCGTGGATCCCGCTCCTCGCCCAGATCAGCAAAAGTGGGGACGCTCACCACTGGAGCCAATGCCGTGGGTGCCTCCTCGCCGGACCCGCCTGGATCCACGCCGTGGAGGACGACGCCAAGATCCGGAGCCCCGATAGAGAAAGACAAAGTGAGGGAGAGAGAGGATAGAGGAGGGAGGAGGGGTACCGGAGCCGATGGGTGCGGAGCCACGCCGCCGGGCCGGGCTCGTCAGCCGCGGGGGGCTGCCGCCCGGCCGGCGGGCGCGCCTGCGCCAGCAGGTCCGCTGGCCCCGTGCCACCGGCAGCCGGCGCCCGCACTACGCACCGGTGCCAAGACGCCCGCACCGCATGGATGCGTAGAATGGTTGTTGAAACTTCGATTAATCTATATAAAAAATTTCATTTTTACCGATTCAAGATCTATTTTGAATATTTTTTAAAACATTTGAAATTCATAAATTTGCACTTTGGGATATGGAGTTTTATGCGTTAGACGAAGCATAGAATCTTATGACGAAGAGCATAAAAATATAGAGACGATCCTTTTTCTTCTACAAGATTTGAAATTTAAATCATGGGGCCAATGCAAACCCTAGTTTGGATGCATAGAAGCAGTTGCAAGATGCATAAAAAACTTTTTAGCGTTGACATTGCATAGACATTAGTGTTTGGCTAAATAAAGATTTATTTTGTTACTGCATATATATCGAGAAATATTATAGGTATATCTATATTCGTATCCAAATGTTCCCAATCCACTTACACCCAGCAATTCATAATCTATCTTCGTCATGCCCTCTTGTTCCATGTTAACAGCGTACACTTGTTATGCAACCTGGCGGGCAAGTGAATTTTTTGGCGTGATGAGCATCCACTTTGGCTTGGTACGTGTGAATGAATTACCAAACGAACCCACATTAGTTTAAATCCAAGCAGTGGTGAAGCCAGGACTCAAAATTTGGGTATTCCCACTTTCACATCAAAAAAGATTGAATCTACAAGTTTAAAATATAATTTAGAGTAGTATGTTATCTATAGTTAAAGTCACAAAATACTAAGACTAAACCAATTTTTGGGCTGTTTTGAGCTAAGTTGAGTGAGAACGTTGTAGAATGTTATACTATACTCCCTCCGTCCCTTTTTAGATGTCATTTGTGGGATGCGTGCCTCAAGTTTGACTTGATTTATAGAAAATACGTATAATATTTATATCTCTAAATAATTTTGTTAAAAAACTAGATTCAAAGATCTTTCCGATGATACTAATTGATGATATTTATTATTTATTAAAATTGCCGGTATTTGTTTCTCGAGAAGCTTAAGCGACAAGTATTTAGGGACGGAGAGAGTATATTTATATGCATATGAATATATACACATTTATACATAAAAGGTATGTCAATATAGTTGGGTATTTCCGGGAATAAAGGGAACTAGAAAAACGCGCGGCTTTGCCGCGCACCTCGTGTAGTGGACCAGTTGTTTAGTCCACCATATAACACGTGGTGAGCAGCCAGTCTATATCACTTATTCGTATTGTTTAGTTTGATTGTATACTATTTAGATGCAATGATTTTTAACTGTTTTCTTTTTTTATATTATTATTTGTTGTTTTCCTATTTTTCTTTAAAACTTAAGGATATAATATATTATCCTAGGTGTTGAAATATAACTATTATATTTTTTATTAAGAGAGAGGAGCATTTCATGTGTAATTATTAAGAGAGGGGAGCATTCCATGTGTAGTTTTAATATAATGATATGGCTACAGTACAATAGATTTATTTTTATACAAATAAAATTACAAAAGAAAATATGTGATATTATATATCCAGAGTGTAGTGCTAGTTGTGTAGAGCTCAATAAACTTGGTTTGGTATTTTTATAATTTTTATTTAATTTGTTATGATTTTTACAATATTTTCGCCGGTTTAGGTAAATAATAAATCCGCTGGAAAATGGAAAAGGCCCTATATTATCCTAGGTGTTGAAATATAACTACTATTCTTTTTATTAAGAGAGAGGAGCATTCCATGTGTAATTATTAAGAGAGAGGAGCATTCCATGTGTAATTTTAATACAATGATATGGCTACAGTATGATAGATTTATTTTTATACAAATAAAATTACAAAAGAAAATATGTGATATTATATATCCAGAGTGTAGTGCTAGTTGTGTAGAGCTCAACAAACTTGGTTTGGTATTTTTCTGATTTTTATTTAATTTGTTATGATTTTTACAATATTTTTGCCGGTTTAGGTAAATAATAAATCCGCTGGAAAATGGAAAAGGCCATCGGGCCCAATTGGCCCAAGGCCGACCGGCGAGGCAGGCCGAGGCCCACGAACGGGAGGGGAGAAGCGGCTGGACGGCGGGTTGATTTCCGATGAGTTCGAGGATTTTTTTGCAAAAAATTTATGAGAGGGGAGGTGGACTGCGGGTTGATTCGTATAAACTTGGAGGGTTTTTTGCAAAATGTCCGGGGAAGGCGCGATCTGGGCTGGGCCGTCCGGCCGTCCGATCGGACGGCGGGGAATGGCCCGTGACGTGGCCATCGCCGTTGGCCTGAGCTTAGCTCAGGTTTAGATAGTAAGATATACCCTTGCTTCTATACCTAATATTTAAAAGGGAGAGGTTTCTCCTCCCAGATTTTCGTCCGGCCCATTCATTGTTTTCCCGTCCGGCCCAGCCCATTCATTCCGTTCGCACTGTTTTCCCATTCGCGCCGTTCTTTTTCGTCCGGCCCAGCCCACGCTCCCCTCACCAGACCACCCGCCGCTCTTCCACCCGCGACTCTCCCTCACCGAACCTGCGGCGACGACGCAGCTGGGCGGCGACCTCCTCCGTCCGTCAACGCCGCCGCTCGCTCTCGACCTCTGTTTCCTCAGCTGCCTGCTCGCTTGATGGCGGCGCGGCAGCTCGCCCAACGCTGCATGACTAGCCCGACGCGGCCAGCCGCCTGCTCGCCTGGTGGCGGCGCAGCAGCGCCCTTGCGTGCGCTCGCCGGTGGTGGCAGCAGGCACTTGCCTGGGAGCCTCGGCGCCGGCGGGGAGGCCGGCGTTGGAGCTGCGCCGTCGAGGAGCTGGCACCGGGAGGAGGAGGACCTCGTACTCCAGCGACACGGCCGCGTCGAACGCGAGGAACAGGCCGTCGTGTCCGCGCGGCCACCAGGTCGGCGGGGGCGGCAGGCGCGCCCAGCGCTCCGTCGTGGGGTTGCACACGCCGCACGTGGAGAAGGAGGGCCGCCATCCCGCCGCTGCGGCCTCCATCGCTGCGCACGCGCTCGGCGCATGGGTTTGACTTGGAGCAGGAGGGTGCCGCGCCGGAGAAGGAGGGCTGCCATCCCGCCGCCGCGGCCTCCATCGCCGCGCCCACCCCTCACGGTCGTGGCCACGACGGAGAACTTCCCGGACACCGAACCCAAGGCCAAGGTGCGGCACAAGTGGAGATTCCGAATAGGAGATCGGAGAGATTCCGATTTGGAACTGGGTTGTATCAAAACTCGAGCTCGTATACTCCAATCTGGGTATGGTATACATGAACTCAAGTTCGATTTGATTCCGTTCTCTGATATATGTACTCAAGTTTACTGTTCATCGTCTCTTCTTCTCCCGGATCGCCGCCGTTCACGCTCAGCAGCTCCTCCAGTCCGTGGGTCTCCCTCGCCGCAGCTCCTCCCGTTCGTCGTCTCATCGTATCCTCAGACCTCCACCCCGCCTGCGCACGGTGCGCCGCCGACTCGCGCCCTCCGCAAGATGCGCGGTGTCACCACACCGCCTTGCAGAAGCGCAACCGCGGCGTCACCTAGCAATAGTGCCGATCCACCTCCGGCCATCTTCGTCGCCCCCATGCCTGGCGTCGCCACTCTACCGCGCCGCCCCAATCGCCGATGTCAGCCTTTTCATCGTTGCCGCCCCGCCTCTCCTGAATGCCTCTTCCTCTACGGCATCCGAGTCAGACGAGTTCATCATCAGGTAACCACATAGATTCGTTATGTATCATTGGTTGTTTGTTGTTCTAAATTTTACCACATTTTTTCCTCATCTCTTGCATCATTTAGGGCTATGATTTACTGTCGTAACATTTTGTGGTCATCTAGGGTAACCATTTTCTCCTCAACGATGGCACAGATGGTTCCTTCAGTTTATTTTACAATCCTGACTAACTAAGACTAATTAGTTTTGCCTGTTGGTGTGCACTGATAAAGTGCTTCATGAGACTGATTTCTTTTGCTGTTGTCGTGCAGTGACAAAGTGTTGTTTCATACTGATTCAGTCGCCAGCTATGATTTCAAGAGGATCTGCTATTTTGGTCACAACCTTTTTTTAATGCTACCCTTAGTATTGTACAGGTGCAAAACCTGCTTAAATCCTCACCTTTAGATCCAATCTACTGCCATTTTTCACATTACTTTCATGTTACTAACTAACTGCTCTTGACTGCTGGTGTATGGGAATTCAATAAGAGCCTGACTGAAACAAAGCATTTTACATCTGTCAATTGCCCCATTTCATATCGAAAGTACTAAAATGTTATTCCCCAATTTGCCAAGGAAGCTAATCAAATCACAACCCTCCGAACTCTCTAAGAGAGGACAACCAATAAGAGAAGACGTAAATCTGCTTTTCCCAGATATATTGAGCTCCCTACAAGACATGGTTCCATAAACTGGGTTTTTTATGAGCTATCTGAAGTCACTGCATTACTTGGTTAGGCTCACTTGAATTACTTTCGTTTTCAATATTGACAATGTGGCTTAATGTTTCCGCACAGTTAATATGGGAGCTGGTACAATTCTTCACTGCCTTCCAAATTTTCATCCTTTCTCTGAGGTTGATAGGCACAAATTTCTCATTCTTCACGGACTATCTTCATGCTTACCTCAAAAATTGCATGTGTGCAATTTAAGAAAAAAATATTCAGGGTATCAGGCTCTGCTCCTCTAAACTCCCACTTCAAACATTGATTATTCAGATAGTAGTATAGGAGGTGCTGATGAAGTGATTGCTGCGTATTCATTTTTCATAGACATTTTGCTACTTGCCAAGTCAATCGAGATCAAAATTAATGAGTGCAACACTAGGAGGCTACTCACAAGGATTGAGGCAAGGAAAATACTTTTCCCTACCCCCTTCTACTGTTGGTGTATCAGATGGTCACCAATTCTTTTATTTTGTACTTCTGTTCAAGGCTAATATTATTTAGGCCAACTTCATTTCAGGGTCTCGGGCGACAGCATTCCTTCGTAAATTTGAGCTGCTGGACAGGAATAAGTTTTCTTACGGACTTTGAAAACAAAGTAAGGAACTTTTGCATGCACTACTACTGTCCATTTCATCATTTGACTGCCTGTTTATTATTTAGTAAGGGATGGTCCAAATTTTGTTCCAGAATATTTGACTGCCTGTGTCTCTGCTGCTAGATCTAATCATTTAATTGGCTTCGTATCACATACATTGACAAAGCAAAATTTTTGTTTCTATTGTTTGTTGTGTTCGACTTGCAGGGATATTGCTTAACATCTTTGCAAACACATTAGTACATTAGTTATCGTCCTTTATCTGCCCATTAATAGCTTCATAGGCTTTTTCGCTGCCAAAAAAAAGAACTTTATGACTATATGCATAGAACCTGAAAACAGGTCTTACCTAGGATGGATCATATACATGTACATAATCATTGGATAATTTATCATATCTTGGACATAATTGCTGTAGTGCTTGCTACCATCTCGAATTCTTAGAGATTCTGAGGATACCTTCCTGTGAGTCCACCTTCTATCATCAATCTAATTGTTTTACCTACTGTTGGTGATCTACATTTGTTGGATTGATTGCATGCTCAATGGTGCTGCCTTTGGGAAAGAGAGCATTGTTGATGATAATGGTTTTACCAGGTCAGTTTCATGAGTGCTTATACCAGTGATTCTTATGTCAAAACTCTCTGTGTCATTTTTTTACAGTTTCTTTTGTATACCTATATAACCATAACCAATTGCCCTATGTGGAAAGGGCATAATTTATTCTACAGAACTTTTGGTAAATGCATATATACAATACTAATTTCCCCTGCCTCTCCCCTTTGTCCTTCACAACAGTAATAATGCTCTGTGTTCTTTGATGCAGTTTTTGCTATTTGAGGTCTACTTTGTAATAAATTCTATCAGCATAGCAAGGTTTTCTGCCCTCTACATACCATTCTATCCGCTCCATGATTCATAGCACTACATGAATATTTTGTTATCAGGTAATAACCCCCATCCCACCCACCCCCCAAAAAATATGTCATTACGATACTCTATTAGTCTCCTTTTACTTCGACAGCGAGGTTTTAACCCTGATTTTCGATATGTACACAGGGATCAATTGATAAAGTGCAAACTGGAGCAGGTTTTGGTACTTCTTTCTTCAACGCAGATGCAAGATTTGTATCTTTCCACCATCAGCAATTGTTAATTATGGCACAAATACTTCTTACCTTTATGGTCCTGTTGTACATGTATAATATATTCCGCAATTTCTAAACTCTTTACAATACCTTTAGCTATGTGTGCCCTTGTACATAACTCATATCAGTTACCTTTTTGCTATTTTTGGGTCTTCAAGTATGTTAATTAATTACATGCTATTTTTTAATCATAATTGGCTGATATATACCGCCTTTTTTGCTGCACCTAAATCTGTTTCATGTATATTGTCGGTTCGTTGCCCGCGCTCTGTAATTCTGTATAAGTGCTCTATGTTTTGATGTTGTCTTTTTTTTAGGTAGGCATTTTCCCCTTTAATGAACTGTGTGAACCAATCTCATGAGACTCTGATAGAATGCCATCCGCATGTATGGTGACGTGGTTCCATGATTCGACCTAAGTGTGCTAGCACATCCATAAACATTACATTTTAAAATAGAAGTCCATGATTATTTAAATTTGATAACTGTTCTTTCTCTGGTTTCAAGCATTTGTTCAAAATTTAGAATGTTCTTTTTTCGAATTAAAATTTACAATGTTGCCTATTGCACAGCCTGTAAACACTCCCCATTTTCTGTAACCTATTGCAAAGTTGCAACAATAGATAGACACAATAGTATAGCTAAACACATTTAGTTTTATGATAACAAGATTATAATTGATGGTGAAGCAATTTCTAATATAAGATGCCAGCTACATGAGCACCGTAGTGTAGGTGGACAACCCGTCGCAACGCACGGACACTTTTTAGTTACAAATAATATGCCAGCAACCAGCAAGCACCCTTTTGTTCGGCAAGTCGCACTCGGCAACTCGGCCTGCTCAGCAGGTCATCTCCCATCCACACGACTACACGAGTGCCCCTGCCAGGCTGCCGCCAACAACAGCCTCCTCCAGGCTTCGCCGCAAACTACTGTTTCTGCCTGCAACACCCCTGGGGCCACCCACAAAAAAAAAAAAAAAAAAAGCGCCGCCGCTCTGTGCAGCTGTTGTATCAGTTTTTTCGGCCCACTGGACCAGCGAGCAAATGGAAACCGACTGAGCCCCTGAATATTTGGGCTCTTTATGTGAATTGCCTGCTAGGTTGATTGGTCTGCACAGTCCACTATGAAGTAACTTAAAAAAAAAAAAAATTTAAAGTCTGTAGAATATTTTTTAGATGCTCTTATAACTCTATTTTTTTGAGCACTATGTGTGGAGCTGAACTCGTTTAATTAAAAAAACTAGTATAATGCCCGTGCTAACTCCACGGTTTTATCATGAGGATGCACATAAAAATAAATCAATATTTTTTTAAGCATGTATACAATCCGAAGACTCTTGCATGAGAAGGTATAATAAAGGTTTTTTTTTTCATAAGTTACATTTTGCCCAAGGCCTTCGATAGCAGTAGCTAAACAATCTGGACAATATGAAAAACATGATTTGAGTCAATTCTAGTGATTTGAGTCACATATCCAAACAAAAATGAATTGCTTAGTAAAATGTGTAGCTTAAAATAATAGAAGCAAAAGTTCATATCATGATACAATTATTACATGTTTATTGGTTTCTCCTAAAATACCTACTTCAAGTCTTCCTGCTCCAAAGCTCAATACCTTCAGTTCTATATAGTTTATGGCAAAAAAGGGTAATCACAACTTGAGTTTCTTTTGCTAGTCAGCCAGTGCCCATAAATTACTTGCCCGGTTGTCGTTGAAATCTGCAGTTCAACAAAAACAAATATGAATAAGTATGACAAATGATTATTTGGTGTATACATTGGTAGTTTAAATAGCTTGCTAATTGCAACATTTATCCATAACTTGCTAATTCCATTTTCACTAATGCACTAACACTCCAAACAGAATCAAAGTTGTAATGGGTGGATAGTCTGAATAAACCTAGCCAAACCGGGCGAGGAAATCCATGAACCCTTAGCCTCACCGTATAGGCCACACCATAAACTGGGTAGGTGACCACAATAGATCCATAAATTTAGCTATTATGTAAAATTCATTAGAGACAGTTTGATATAGACTTTTTTATATTGACATTGGGCACCAGAAAAATAAATATCATGGCAACACACTGCTGCACAACTGTCTAATTAAGCTACTATTCTAATATATATCATAGAAATACACTGCTGCACAACTGTCTAATTAAGCTACTATTCTAATATATATCATGGAAACACACTGCTGCACAACTGTCAGAATTTAGTGAGAAGTGAAGTACCTGCTGCTTCATCTGCTTTCTTGTGTTTCTTCTTAGTATGTGTCTTTAATTTGTTTCCCTCATTTGAATTGCCACAAAATCAACATTACCACAACTTCACAAACTTTTCTTCTCCCATTTTCATTCAAAAATGAGCCAATGGCAAATAAATTAGTTACTTCATTGAAAACCTTACAGAAAAAATGGCGTTATTGTAGGAACCTTACGAAATAATTTAAGTGTGAAACTAAGCAGCTGCTTACTTCCCCAATTAACTGAGAAGCCATTCTCCTCCACCCCCCCCAACACACACACACACACATTCAATAGCATCTTGAAACCAATGTGAACATATCACCTGAGTAGTAGCCCAATACCTACAAAGATTGGTCTCAAACAATAGATTTGGACTATTCCTAGATCCATTTTTCAAGATGTGCTTTTGTCATTATTACTGTTTGCATAAAGATGAGATGTTGCCATGAACTGAAGTACTTGAGATTAGGGGGGAAAGAGGCACACCTGAAGTTAATGTGGACACATCACCTGAGTTGAAGCCCAAGGCCTAGAAGATTGGTCTCAACAAACAAATTTTGACTGTTCCTAGATCCATTTTTCAAGCTGTGCTTGTCAACATTATTGATTGCATAAACACGAAATGTTGCCATGAACTGAAGTAATTGAGATTAGGGGGGAAAGAGGCACACCTTCAGATTTGTGCAGCTATTTGCAACTTCATACAGGGATTCGTCTACGATAGATGCTCCACTAATGTTCAGGTGCTGCAGATAATTAGCCCTTGAAATCTGCAGGAAGTCAAAAAACACAATTGTTATGATGGCAATTAGCACCTTTTAAGTTGGACAATATGTTTAATCTAAAAATATTGGCAAACACACATCACTCTTGTGAGTATTTTATCGTTCTAAAAGCAATTAGCAAACTTGCATGATTCTGAATATTTTGTCATTTTGAAAGCAACAAACTAATCGTCTAATCCACGCGTACGTGATAGAAGATGCCAAAGCAAAGCAACATAAGGCGATTCAACAGCACCTGGAATGGCAGTTAGCGAGCGTGATGAGCGGCGATGCCTGATCGCTAGGCCGTCCTCGCGCTACCTCCCGCCAGATCGCATCCAGCCGGCCGCCCCAGCGAGAAGAATGCACCACGCGCTCGCTAGTCTTCTCGAAGCTTCCCAGTTCTGACGGCTTGAGGGAAAGTAGCCGGTGCGACGGATCAGCGACGGTGACGGTGACGGAGCACCCATGCATGCAACGTCGAGCGATGCCGGCGGGCGAGAGCGAGGGCGACGTGGGCGTGGCGATGCCTCGCAGGGCTCGACAAGCGATCAGCGACAACAACGGTGATGGCGCACCCGAGTTCCACCTCCGGTGAGCCCAAGGCGAGTTCGATCTTAGGCGAGCGCAAGGGCCGGCGCCGTGGTTTGGTGGTGGCCTGCTTCGCGCTCATCGTGGCGGTTGGTTCAGAGGTCGATGAGAGGAATCCATGGCATCTGCAGCGAGTTCATTGGCGGTGACGTTGGGACTCAGGAGACGGTCCAGCAGAGCGTGGATATGCACGAGCGCAAGAATAGGAGAGGAGGCGGCCGGCGGCCGGGGCAGCGGAATTAACGCCTGCACAAGTGTTTTTTATGTTTTACCGTAATTTTCTTTCTTCCGTATTGGCATTTTTTTTGCCGTATTCTTTTTTCCTTCCGCATTGGCACTGAAAGTCGAACCCTGGTCGATGGCATGGGAGGTGGACGCGTTTCCACACGGGGTGAGTTTGACGCCTGCATCAAACTTTCATCGACAGCCATTGGATCGTGTCTAGGTGGTTTCGTAGCCCTTAATTTTGACAGAGACGAATTTCTGTGTGCGTTTTTCTAGGTACATAAAGTTTGGAGCTCTCAGCGGGGGACATTTATCTTGGTGGATCTAAAATAATTTAACTCTTCAATTATAGTATAGATAGATTAAAGAAAACTGAAAAGCGTGAACTAAAGCAGTTCCAAATACCTTATTACGACTCCTAAACGCGTAATGAAAAGCTCCTCCCTCCGCATGCCCATGTGTCCCATTATTACAGAAAACGTAGGCATTCCCTTGACATGTAAAATTGTTTGTAGTCGAGTAACTACGATTTGAATCATCAACATCAATTTGAGTTTCCTGTCTCTGCAAAAACCTATGGTTGAGTTTTGCTCAAAAAAAAAAAAAACTATGGTTGAGTTAGGTAACAACTACAACATGTCTTCAACTCGGCTATCAATTTCTAGCCAGAAATTGCACGAAAGAGACCCCATGGTCTGGCGATAATGTTTGTCCAAGCTTTTTTGTCGGATCTGATTTTAAAAGATTTACTTAAATACATATTGCTTATTTTTAGTGATCTCCTTATTAGCAGTTCAAGTCAAAGTTGGTTGTCTTTTTTTCCTCAAAAGAAGTTAGTTGTCTTTATGTAATTGAGGATTTCTATCCTCAATCTTTGTACTATGTTTGTTTTTATGAGTTTTATAAAAAAAACAAGTTGGGGGTCCATTAGATATGTACGCTAACGTATGCACACTTTCCAAAAAAAATATATGAAATAGTAACTTTGCGTGCACGTGAAAAGATCTAATTGGAAGATATTTTACCTAATATAAGGCCCAAATCATAAAAATATCAGTTTTTTTTCTGTTTTATGTATTTTCCTTGTTAAATGAACTATAGTGTTTCTACATTCCTACAAAATTGCTACGTTCAAAGTGCCCTAAATCTAATTGCCTTGTAAAGGTATATATGAACATATATTTTTCTATTACCATATATGTGATAATATTATAATAATCATTCGATCAACTTAGTACACTCCTCAAATAAAGTTTCATCCTTTATCTCTACAACTAAAAAAACTAAAGAGGTTAGTTTTGTTTGGTGCGTAAATCACATCAACAGGCCTCCCTCCGCCTCCCCGTACGATCCCGTAATTTTTTACAAAAGGTTTCCATGCATGCGAAAATTTCGGATCCCGCCTCACCCATGGCTCACCCTAGCTGCGACAAATTTGGAAGCTGCGCAAGGAAAGAAGCGAAAAATCGCCCCATGGCTCACCCCGCCTCACCTTCCTGTCGTCTCCTGTGATCATGTGCTGATCCCTCGCGAGAGCCTCACAAGGAAAGAAAAATCAGCCACGGGTCCAAAAAATCAGCCACAAGGTAACCAGCCACTACCAAAGGAAAGCAAGGTAATAACCATCGCCGGCCTCCGAAGGAAAGCAGCGAGAGGGCTCCAAAGAATGAATAGCGCCCACCATCGCCGGCCGAGTGTCCGCGTCGTCCTCCACGCAGTCGCTATCACCATCAGCAGGACAGCAGCGCATGCATCACCATTGCCGGCCGAGAAATCTTGCTGTCCCTTGCGAGACCTGCTGGCCGAGAGGGCGGCAACGGTGCATCGTGCATGCAATCAACGCTGACTCGATCTTTCCTATCTTCACATTCTCGTGCATTGTACTATACAACCAGATCGCGCCGTTCCCAAATCTCCATCACCGTAGGCCCTCCGTCCTTCGCCCATGCCACCGTCCCAGCTCCAGCAATGCTGGCGCTGGTCCTCGCATGACGCACCAACGACGGCGGCGACAATCCCTGCTGCCCTGGCCCCAGCAACGCCACCCTGATCCTCCCATGACGAACTGACGATGGCGGCGACGTTCCCTGCAACGCTGCCCCGATCCTCCTCCGACAGACTGACGACGGCGGCGACGATCCCTGCTGCCCTGTCCCAAGCAACACCGCCCCGATCCTCCCACGACGAACTGACGATGGCGGCGACGATCCCCGCCGCCCCTGCGCCAACACCGTGTCCCATCGGTGACAGTCGTTCGCCCTGCCGGCCCTCCCCACGATCCCCCCAGCGTGCCAAATCGATCCAGGGCGGCGCCGGCCTTGGACCTTCCTCTTGCTTGATTGGATCTCTTCCGTTTCCTCCTCTCCTTGCCAAGAACACACTGCCAAAGGTATGATGTGTACAGGATGGTGTGGAGATGCGGCGAAACTTATTCGTGGATTTATTGGCGCACGAAAAAATAGATATCGGAGATATTTTCCTGTCGATGTAAAGCATTATTTTAAACGCATCACTGAAAAGTCTATATCGTAGAGTATGTGGATGCGATATCATTATTCTATGGCTATGTTAATCTAACGATATTTATCTTTACGATTAAATGTCACTAGCAACGGTATTTAAATTTATGATATTGTTATCTTATCGTGCGACCTGTGTGTTGTTAGATCAAAAGTTGTTATTCCGTAGCAACGCTTGGTAGTACTATATATATATATATATATATATATATATATATATATATATATATATATATATATATATATATATATATATATATATTCGAACAGATTCGAGCATACGAATTAGTATATATCCATATATTCCAATCGTTTGCTGTTTCATCCAAAAAACCCAAGCATCGCATCTCTAATATTCGAACAGGAAGCGGATTGGGTGCCGGGCCGTCGTCCCCTCCGCTGCATCCTCTTCGTCGAGTTCCAGGTGAGGGGGGCGGCTGCGCGCCGCCGCCGCCATCGAGCTGGAGCGCAGCGAAGGAGGCCAGGCAGGAGTGACGGGCCCATCGCTGGGCCAACCTTCGCCTTCGCCTTTGCCGCCGAAGGCCGCCGGGCGATACCGATCTTTGGAAGACGGCTTGTCCTCGGCTCCAAATCCTGCAGTCTCTCCCTCCTCCCCCCCCCCCCCCGAGATGCCCTCGTGCAGCGGCTAACCTCCGCCGTCGCGCACCGTCGTCGCTATGGCGGCCGAGTCCGCTCCACCCCTGTCGCCTCCGGCCCTCACCTGCTACCGTGGCCCCGTCCTTGCCCTAGTATAGAATAATAACTAAAAACGTTGGAACTCGTTTTGGGACTTTTGGATGCTAAAATGAACAACCAATTGGATTATATGTGTTTAGTAGATGGATAAATCAAAACTTCAAATGGAGAACAGAGTAAAAAAGTAACATGATGACCGATGGGTCTCATTTGTAACTTTTGACACATTTAGGTGCTTAAAAAATACAAAAAAAAAACAGTTTGGCCATTTGGTTTTTCTTTTTTTTTTTCTAGAAAGACATAGTATTGAGATCTACTCCATCCATTTCACAAAACTTGGTGTTTTAGCATTATAGTGAAGCTTACATTTGAATTATTTTAATTTGAATTACAAATTGTTCTTTAATTAGTGTGGATCACAATTAAGGACATTTATAATTTCTATTGAACATCAATTTATCCAAAAATCCTCAAATATTAATCATTTTGGGACTAAGGGAATAATTATTTAGTGACGCTTGGAGTAGAGTTACAATAATTTATAACTGGTGACATGGAGATGAACAAAGGGTAATGAAGTGTTTGATTTGAGAAAACATTTTAGACGAGTCTATTCTCTAGTGGAATAACTTAATGATTAACTTTTGAGTAAAACAACTCATTCTATTCGACATAATAAAAAATTAAAGAGCAAGATGATAATGGATTATCTCATTCCACAAACTAAGGCCCCCTGTTTGGTTGGGCTATGAATTTTGAAAAAAAGCTACTGTGAGCTGTGGCTACAGGAAAAGCTGTTGTTGGAAAAGCAGTTGTAGGAAAAGCAGAAGTCCATTTGGTTGGAGCAGCTGTGAAACTGCTAGCCATGTAAGAAATACCTGTAATGCCCTAAAGGCTTGAGGGTCTGTTTAAATGCAAATTGTTTGGAACAAAATAATCTATTCACTAATTTGCATGTAAATGACTATGAAAATAATTAGTTACAAATTTTTCATCCATTAAAGTGATTGGTCCACATAAATAAAATAGTAACCATTAAAAAGGATGATACAATGATGCTATCTCTCTCAACATAACTATCCTCCTCTCGCACTAACCAAAGCATCAGCTATCCTAGCACGAATGATATTCATAGTTTCCTCATTCTCCATATCCTCACTCTCATCTTCTTCTGCATGTGTTGTGTCACTTGTACCAAGTACTCCTCATCACCATCACATATCTTGAACTCTTTATCATGCAATTTGCTATCACAGATAAAATTATGGAATGCCATACACGCCATAATGATATGTTTTTGAATACGAGGTGAGAAACTTGGCATGTCCTTCAAAATAAGCCATATTTTCTTCAAGACTCTAAAACACCGTTCAATGACATTATGAAGGGATGAATACAAGTAATTGAACACCTTGTACTTGCCTTGAGGAGGCCCTTAATGATGATGAAACTCGAGTATATGGTACGTGCTTCCTTTGAAGGGTGCAAGATATCCAATTCGATTTGGGTGACCCGAGTTGACAAGATAATATTTTCCTATAGTAGCAAAATAAATTTCAACCTAGAAGATAATAATTTTATTTGAGCTAACTTGCACGTAAGAACCATGTATACCTTTAGGAGGCATGGGAAATGAAGGAAAATTTGCCAATGCATGATTTAGGATACGTGTGTCATGTGCAGAACCCGGCCAACCGGCAACCACAAAGGTAAACCTCATGTCAAAGTCACAAATTGCTAGCACATTCTGAGATGTATATCCGTGACGATTTGTGTGGTTCACCACTTTGTCAAGCAGCACTACCATTTTAACATGTGAACCATCTATTGCTCCAATTGCTCCTTTGAAGTGTGGCCAAAAACGGTCCTCTTTCACCCTTACATGCTCAGTTGAAAAAGTAGGATCTCTCAGTTTAATATTGTCTTTAGCTAACTTGAGCAAACACTTTAGAACTTCATAAATTTGGCGTGAACTGTCCAAGTTGATCTTGTGAAATGATTTTCAACTTGTGAAAATGATTGTGGTCCGCCGACCATCCACAAGAACATCGCCAAGGATTCAATAGATGAAACATTAGTGCTTGAGGTCAATCCGTATTTAGAGACTAGCAAATCATGAAGTGCCTCAAAAACTTCCAGGCTCATACGAAACATTTTACAAAAATATCTTGGACGTGACATACACCTCTCCACCCATTGAATTTTTTATTCCTTTGTTTCCCTATATTTTTCTTTCTGCAAATGGAGCTCATTATACGTGTCACCCAACTTGCACAGCATGCCAAGGACTCAATAGACGAAGCATAGAATCTTGTAAACTTGCACAGCTGCTCCAAACAAACAGACTTCTGCTTTTCCACAGCTGATTTCCTACAGCCACAGCTCACAGCAGCTTTTTAAAAGCCACAGCTCAATCAAACAGGACATTAGAGCAATTACAATAGAGCCCCTAAACAGACCTATATTCTAATTCTAGGGGCTTGAGTAAAAAAACTACTTCAATAAGGCTTCTATTTGGACTCCTATTTTAGTTTCAGGCCCCCTAGAATTTGGAGGATCATATCCCCTCTCCTAGTATAAGTATAGGGTCTTGGGCTGGAGTTGGAGTCAATTTTAGACCTCTACTTTTTACAGGTCAGCATACAAATAGAAAAAATAGGAGCCAATTTACATGTTGGGCTAGAATTGCTCTTAGACTCTTTGGTTGGCTAAGTAGGTTGAGAAGTCCAACCAAACAGGCCCTAAATATCTCTAGTGCAGGAGTTTTTCTCATTTCATATGTTTTTTGTTTCTTTTAAGTTTCTGGGCTCTGAAAAGAAAAATTAATGATGACACATACCAAAGTACAACTTTTTTTAATGACTAATGACTAATAAGAAAAAAGTTCTCTTTAGATATTTCACCGCCGTCACCCATGCTCATAGCATTTTCTGGGTCCCTTGGAAGGTGAGAAATAGACATATGCCTTTTCTAGTCTAGATCTTTAAACGATGTTTCTGCAAATTTTCTTCAAATCAAAATAACTATATGAGACGAAATGAACTCGTATACCAAAAGTACCCCTCTCATCTCTTGCGCATCCTATTGCCGGCCGGCCGGTCTGCCTCTGCCGCCCGTTCTTGTCCTTCTCCCTTCAGGGCTTGTCGGCTCCGCCGATAGTTTGGTTTTGACCGCACACTCCCCACCTCCGCTTCGAACAGCAGCTGTAACTCCAACGCAACCATCCTTCGTCCATTGTTGGCCTCACTCAATCACGAAGCATCAGCAATAATCAGCTGCTACTGCTGCCATGGCGGCGTCGAAGCCCATCCTGTACAGCGCGTGGATCAGCTCCTGCTCCTTCCGAGTCCGGATCGCCCTCAACCTCAAAGGTAACTGGATCAAATCGCTGGCTCTGGTTTCCTGCTCCACAGATGACGGCAAATCTTGCCCAAAACAGGGGGTCTCGTTCCAGGGAGATGGGGACAGTGTGACCTTTCTTGATTTATTATTATTCAGTTCGTCAGATTTTAGGGGAAATGGGTGACTAGCTACTAGGCCACCCCGATTTTAGACAGGCAGTATCTTTGGGGTTTGGCTGAATCTCTGGTCTCCAGGGATCGGGCCACAGGGATGGCTCCTGTTGTACCAGGTTCTTTGTTACTTATTACATGAGGTAAAGCAAGTTGACTTTGATTTGTGCAAATCCTCACCTGTCTTTTGACTATGTAATTCGTGAGAAATGCATATATAAATATGTAATGTTCTAATTTTTAGATGAAAGTGGTAATGTTCTAATTAATCGATGGACATAAAAGAAGTATGTGTGCAGCCAACTTAGGAGTGTATTAGTAATAAAGTTCTGTAAATGCTCTGATGGTAACAGTTCCAAAAAAAATGCTCTGACGGTAGACTACTCAAGTTTGACTGGAGGTTGAAGAACGCAAGCTTCTTGTGCTATTGCTTGTTATTTAATCATTTCTTTTTCTATGAACTAATTGCTCAAATTTCTCTGTGCTGATGAAGGTGTGGATTATGAGTACAGGGCTGTGACACGGACCGATCTAGGTTAGCTGTAAAAATAATATTGTATTACATACATCATCTTAATGTAGGGAAACAAATGTTAACATATAAGTTGTTAACGTTAACCATAATTGTGACCCTACTGTAGAATATGAAAAGATCAATCCAATCAAGTATGTCCCAGCATTGGTTGATGGGGATTTTGTTGTTTCTGACTCCCTGGCAATCATATTGGTGAGCTATATTCTTCTGTAATTTCTTGACCTTTAAATTGCCACTTTAGTATTATTGACAAACTTCTTGTTTTCTGTTAGTATCTTGAAGACAAATATCCTCAACACCCTCTTTTGCCTAAAGATCTCAAAAAGAAAGCTATTAATCTGCAGGTACCCAACTACTTGAGATGTTTTATGATATGAAAGTACAGTTTTCTTAGGTTTTTCAAAATTACAATACAACAGGAAGTGTTGAAAGATTTTCATGGTGTATTCTGCAACTTTTTGTTTCATCCTGTATTTTGCATCTAATAGTCACTTTTAAATAAAAAATAAAGGAACAAAGAACCAGGGTCCCAGGATCATTTCAGTGTACACAACTAACATTGTAAATCGCCAATGCCATGCTGATAATGTATTTTCTTACTTGTCTGCAGATTGCAAATATAGTGTGTTCGAGCATTCAACCTCTTCAATGTTATGCTGTAATTGTGGGTTCCTTCACAGCCAGCAACTGTTGATGAAATATTGTGTTTCCTTTATCAGTATTGATGTAATGATCTATGGTTTATGCTATTCCCATGGTAGGGTCTACTTGATGGCAAGTTAGGCTCTGATGAGAGCCTTCAGATTGTTCGGAATTACACCGACAAGGGATTTAAAGGTATGATTTATTGCATTCTGTCATTGTTTTCTGTTTTGGTCATTGCATATCGTTCTACCTTGAGTATGCATCTGAAAATTAGGCAGGTATATGGTGTACCATAACAAATGGCATTTCCTTGTATAACACCTAATAATGTTGGCCTCTGCTAGTGTCTTTCCTACCCTCGTGTCCTTACTTTTTGTTACATATGTTGTGTCCCCAATATGACTTTCCTCTGGATTTTCTCAGCAATCGAAAAACTTCTGGAAGGTTGTGACAGTAAATATGCTACTGGAGACGAAATCCAACTGGTTAGTGCTTTAGACTAGTCCTGCAATCCTTACTTGTGCCTAAAAGGTTCCTGTTGCACTGGTTCTGCCCAATTCCTATAGGATGCTTCCTAAATATTTACTTGATGATCAATTTGATATTTATGAACCTTAATACTTAAATTACTGCACGGCATCCCATTGGATGTTACTGAGTTTTCTGATGCTGCTGTGTGTTTCGTGGTCTTGGACAGGCAGATGTGTTTCTTGCGCCCCAGATCCATGCAGGTGTGACACGCTTCCAAATTGATATGGTACTTATGACAACCTGTCATTACCTGTAGATGTAAAATTGTTTCACTTGAGCAAGGCTCAGAATTCATCAGAAAACTAATGCGTAGAAGCCGACGCTCTGCTGCAGTCAAACTACCCTCTTTTGGAGAGGTTCTACAAAGCCTATATGGAGATCCCAGCATTTCACGTGGCGGCTCCTGAAAATCAGCCAGATGCGCCTGCGTCCCCATACTGAAACGAAAGCTGCAGCCATGTTGAGGTAGATGCCTGCAGAGATTGAAATATTTTGGAATCATGCTGTATGCAGTGTGGCATAGAAGGCACTAGCTTTTCTCGCGTGCATCAATACAGAAAGCATTCATGCACGGTTCTGAAGTTATCCGCAGTGTATGCCCTTTTTTGTTTCATAAACATTCTGGTTTGTTCGAAGAATGTCATAGTAAATAAGCAACTGGGGCCCATATAATTACTTATACTTAAACATGAGGTTTGAAGATTAAATTGATGGAAAGAGGTGCACAGTTCTACTTTTCTTCTTTTATAGAAACGAGACCCAAAAAAAAAAAAAAAAAAAAAAAAAACCCTATTCGGACTCCAATTAGGACCCCATCCCGTCCATAAATGGACGCTCTTCATCACCGAGCGATTGCCGGACCAGACTGAGGTGACAAGAGACGCTTTTATTAACAAAAAAGAAGGTCTCGATGCGGCTTCTCCCCGACGACGTGCTCGCCGAAGTGCTCCACCGCGTGTCGCCGCGCGACCTCGCCCGCGTCCCGCAGCGTCTGCAGGGCATGGCGCGAGCTCGTCGACGGCCGGAGCCTGCTGCGCAGCGACCTCCTTCCCCACACGCTGGCCGGCCTCTTCATCAACTACCACGAGATGCCTCGCCCCGACCTCTTCCGCCGCCCAGGTTCCCGTTTCAGAGACCACCACCACCACAACGTGCCTCGTTGGCACGACGTCAGAGACCACTGCAACGGCGTCGTCCTCCACTACGGCGGCCTGCTCAACCCGGCCACCGGGTGGCGGGCGCCCTTGCCGGCGGAGTTCCCGCCTCCCCGCATGGGGGTCGGGAGGGAGCGCTATCTTCACGACGACATGCACCTCGTGTTTGATCCCGCCGTGTCGCCGCACTGTGAGGTGTTCTTGATCCCTCGTGTTTCGGACGGCAAACGTGGTTTGGAGAGGGCAGCGTCGGAGTCGGAGTGGCCGCCGTCGCCGTTCGTGGTACACGTCTTCTCGACGGCGACCAGAAGGTGGAGCGAGAGAGTGCTTATCCGTGACGGTGAGGCTATAGGAACCGTTGCTGAAATGCGGTTGGACGAACGGTCCGATCATCCTCGTCACGCTGTATATTGGCGAGGTGCACTCTACGTCCGTTGCGAAAAGGATTTCACCATGAGGTATAGATAATACTATCAATTTATCATCTTCTTTAGTCTTATTTGACTGCACATAAATACACTCCAATCAATATGGTTTTAAAAAAATTGGAGTGGAACTTATCCTATACTAATGATGATATTCGAATTTAAATTCTTTTGTGTAAAACAATATATTCTTTTGTGCAGAATTTCATTGTCTGACCACACGTACCGAGTAATCAAACCACCCTATGGTGTTAAGGTCGAGCTTGAACTGTGCCCATGGACGTGCACTCATCTTGCAAGGTCTGAGAAGGGAGTTTACTTTGCCTTCTTTGATGAGGAACACCGGCTTTTGGTTTGGATCCTCGACGAATACTGCGGTCAAATGGAGTGGGTACTGAAGCATAGCAGTGGTGTTGTTGGGCTTGCTGATCAGTATGTTAATGGACCCTGGATCTTAGAAAATACTAATCGTGAGAAAGGGGAGATCTTTGAGGCACCTGCAGAACATGAACCTGAATGGAATTCTGATAGCGATGAAGACGAAGATGGTGTTGTCCTCCACTACCGCCAATCCTTTGGCATCCTTGGGTTTCATCCTTACAAAGAAATTATCTTCTTGCACAAATCAGTGCACAGAGGATTTGCGTACCACTTGAATAGCTCAAAACTTGAAACCTTGGGCGATATATGCCCAAAATATTACTCCAAGTGGGTCGTGCAACGCTTCATCGAATCAAGTTTTCCGTATACACCTTGTGCGATCTATGATGGAACAGTTGCCAAGTAGTAGTTCGTAGTTAACTATTTGGTCAAGGCCCTGTATTTTTTTTTTTCATGGAAGGGTCAAGAGCATATGTAACGTTAAGTTATATATATGAAGTCTCAGAGTCTGCATGCTGGCGATCTTCAGAACGACGCCATGCATGCGCAGAGACAACCTGCCATCACCCAAGACAGCAAAGCTTTGCTTAATTAATGCTACACTATTAGCATGGCACTAAAATATGTAAGTACGGTTCTTTTCACAAAATTAATACAAAATCTCACTGTGGGGACACTACTACAAAAAAAACTTTTCCGAGGCGCTTGGATTTGGACGTCGGAGGCGGTTGGGCTTTTTGCCCGCCTCGGTTAATGCCTAGGATTAACGGAGGCGGTCGTTTTTTTATTAACCGAGGCAGTCATAATCAACCGTCTCACAAAATCCATTAACCGAGGCGGTCGTATTAAGCCAACCGCCTCCAAAAATAGTCCTTTTTTTGAGGCGGTCTTCTTATAACAACCGCCTCCGTAAATCGATTTTCAGAGACGGTTACACTACAAGGCCCGTCTTCGTAAATAATGGCCCAATAAGCAGCCCATCTAGACCCAATATCACACTGATCGTATATATACGAGAGTTTAGGGTTTCATTTACTTGAGCCGTGCCCCTTCCACTCCCAGCCGCACAACGCCATCTCCTCCCTCTCCCTCACCTCTCCCTCTCTCCCACACTGGCGCAGGGCGCCCCCTCCTTCTCCCACTGCTCTCCATTTCCCTCCCTCCGGTGGCGTGGTGCGAGGCCCGGCGGCGCAGGCAGGTGCAGCGACCGCCGGGCGGGCGCTGAGCCGAACCGGCGGCGTAGGCAATAACGGTGTGATGCAGGCGCGAGGCGCGGGCGGCGCTGAGCCGCCCAGCGCGAAAGCGGGCCGGCATGTGCGGGGCCGCGAACGGCGGCCCAGCGCGGCGTGCGAGAAGCGCCAGCGGCGAGGCCGAGGCGGCGGCGCTGGGCCAGCAGCGCGAGCTGGGCGGCGGAGCGGACCAGCGAGGTGCGGGCGGCGTGGTGCGAGGCGCGGTGGCTTTGCAGGCGAGGCGGTAAGGAGGTAGGCACCCGGCGAGGTCATCTTCTTCCCCATCTCCCTCTCTCCTCTCTTTTTTTTCTCCCTCACTCTTTTCCTCTCTCAGATCGAGCCGGCGAGCTAGATCCAAAGCAGGGTGCCGGGGGCGAGCAGATCCACCAAGGAAGCCGGCGGGGAGGTGGCCGCTCGCGTCCTCGTCGCCGGATCTAGAGCCGGCGAGCGATCCGGGCGAAAGGGGGGGGGCAGCGCATCCATCGAGGGAGGAGGGAGGAGGAGGCATGGAGGCGACGGCGGCAGACGTCGCCGGATCGGGCGAGTGGGCTCGGGGGGAATGGGCTCGCCCGGTGGGCTCGGAGCAGGCTCACCGGCGGGTTCCAGATTTTTTGTTTTTTTATTGATTAACCGAGGCGGGTGTTGCAATGGACCCGCCTACATTATCGATTAACCGAGGCGGGCAAAAGAACCGCCTCGGTTAATCACGGATTAACCGTGACCCTTGGTCGAGGCGGTTGTGTTTGCCCGCCTCGGATAATAAAAAATGCCCGCCTCCGTTAAGTTTACAGTAGCAGTGGGATCTCCCCCATAGTCTCTTGATTAAAAAAAAACATAACTTTTGCCACAAGCCATTAAAAATGATGTCTTTGTTAGAAACCATTGTAAAACTCCATATATTAAAATTCATACTCGTGGGAGAATTCGCGTCCATAGAGCCATCTTCGTTCCCTATCTAATGTTGTTTGGACGCGTACTTTTTCGCTCCGAGTGCCCTCCACACGTGTGGAGTCGTGGCCTTCAATTCACACTCGCGGGGAGGATTCGCGTCCATAGAACCATTTTTGTTTCCTATCCAATGTTGTTTGGACGCGTGCCTCCGCTCCGAGTACCCTCCACGCATGTGGAGTCTTGGCAGTACGTAGTGGGTGTTTTGGTGGGCTCGGCCCTTGGGCCTGTCCATTTTCTGTTGGAAAAAGTCCACTTTAGGTCCCTCAATTTTTTTGAAAAATCCGCATGTCATCCCTAAACTCTAAAACCCGGACAAAACACATCCCTCAACTTTTTAAAACCGTTCATATTACATTCCTCGGCGGTTTTTGGCGGTGGTTTTGCTACAGTAACAGTGGTTTTGTATTTTGTATTTTTTAATTTATTTTAGCTGAATATTTGAAAAATTGTACTAAATTACAGAAAAATCATAAAATATAAAATCTAATTTTGTTAGACTCCACATAAGTAGATCTACATAGTGAACATATAACATGATATACTTTGGTACAAAGTTTTTACTGTAGTTTTAGATATGTGCATTTCTATAATTTAAATAAATTATACAGTAAAAACTTTATACCAAAGTATACCATATTATATGTTTGCCATGTAGATCTACTCATGTGGAGTACAACAAAAATTAGATTTTCTATTTTATGATTTTTCTATGATTTACTATAATTTTTCAAAAAAAATTTAGCTACAATAAATAAAAAAAGGTAAAACCACTATTACTATAGCAAAACCTCCTTTACTAAAAAAGCAAAACCACCGTTGAAAACCGAGGAATGTAATATGAACGGTTTTAAAAGTTGAGGGA